>OZ020282.1:4524754-4662994 GCA_963971205.1 Aethes cnicana
CCACAGTGTATATGTGGGTGCGTTCGAGGACGGTTGGCGTGACGTCGGAGTCGCTGGAACCGCGGGGCGTGCGGAAGCTCTGCGGACGCAGCGTGGCTGGTCGTTCGGGGACGGCCGGTTTATTTCGCAGTTGTACCTCCGCCGGTTCGGGCTCGGTAGCGGGCACGATGGTCCGCGGCGCGGCCACGGGGCGCGGCGGCGGCTGTGACGGCTTGCTCGGCCCCCGCGGCTTCTCCGCCGCCGCCGGCCGCTCCAACGAACTCGGCCCGCTCATATCTCCCACCTTCATCCTACTCACGACCCCCGTTTGCGCGCTCACGTTCTTGACCACTAGAGTAGAATCAGTCCTGTCTTCTAAAGCTTTAATCGTTTCGAACTTGTCCTTTTCGACTTCTAAACTTTGCCGCCGCCCCTCGAAGAGGTTCTCGCGGCTGCCGCTTCGGGCCGCTTCGTCCTTGAGAGCTTTGCTTTGTCGATATGTGGATCGGTTTATGGTTTGTACTCCGGTTATGACCTTGCCGGTGTCGGATATGACGGGTCTGGGAGGTTTCGCCGGTTTGTCCGCCTCGTTTTTGGTGATTGGTGTTTCGGACTGCGTCTGAGCTTCGGCCTTTTTGTTTTTGTCCGGGGTGAAATTCGGCGGTACTGGGGCTAGGGGTTTGTTTTTTCGTCGCATGATTGGTTTGGGGCTGCCGAGCGGCGGACTAGATTGGTCGGAGAGGGAGCTGTTGGACTGAGCTTTCTTCATGTTGTTTTCTAGGAGGATGAGGCTGGTGTCGTGGCTGTTGCTGCGCGAGTGTCGGCCGGGTGGGTCGCGGCCGCAGTCCACCATGGAGCGCGTCATGCTGGAGTAATCCCCGTTGGCGTGCTCTTGGAGGGCCGCTGTCTGCGCGAAGCCAGGCCCGAAGCTGGGCGTGAAGCCGTACTCACACTGATCAGGCAGCAGATCCTCTTTGGTGAATGAGATGAAGAAGTTGATATCCTCACTGAAGAACCAGTCTGCGTGTTTGATGAGGAGTTCCACGACGCAGTTGACGGCCGTGGCGACGTTCATGTCGAAGGCGGTATCATCCTGCGGGCCCCAGAGGAGGTTGGGGCGATGACGATGGCTAAATTGGAGGGTGTCATTTTATTGGTGGTCTGGTTTTGAGTGAGGGCGGAGAGGAATTTGATGAGGTACCTGAGGTTCTGGAAGTTGTGTTCGGGGAGGAGGTGGACTGCCTCCCAGAGGGCGGTGAGGCGGGCGGGTTCCGTGGGCGGGCGCGAGGCGGCGAGGAAGCGCTCGTGGAGGCGGTACGTGAGCAAGGGTTCCGGCAGCTCGCGCAAGTACGACTTCAGTACGGACGCCACCACGTGAACGTCGCGATAGACGCGCGGCAGGGGCACCGAGAATAGCCCCGCGTCCAGCGACAGTTTCATCCGTCGCACCTTCGAACTGCCTGAAATAGAAATAAAAAGTCGTCGTTAAAACATCAGCACACACATACCTCTGATCTCCGTCTTTTATGGACCGACTGCTGTCTAAGTAATCAATCGAAAGGGTATTCTTCCAAGTTGGTCCCATCTTTTATTCTGTTTTGATACTGATGATCCATGAGAAAATAAGAAAATTCCACAAATTACCTACATTTATGTCGACGATTTTATAATTTTAAATAAGGTTGACACGCGTTGATTTTGGCATCAATTTCGCACAAAACAAAAGCATTAATTATTTAAAGTTTTGACTAGGCTTCCGAAACGATGTTTAAGGCTTCGTCAGAATGGGGCGATTTTCGGATAGTCTAGTATTACGCTAGTTTGAAAACTTTCGTTTTTGTGTTAATGTAACTAATTGGCAGGCAAACGAACCTTTTACCATGGGCGTACCCAGCTTCTCACCCATTGGCAAGCGCATATTCAGCTTCAGATCCAGGGGAGGTAATTTTTTGGGGGAATTTTGTATAGGAAGACCCGTATAACCCACTAAGCAGGCTAGCTAAGAATAAGGATAAGAAGTGTATACTTAGAAGAGATATTATTCTTAATATAGAGTACTATGACGTGGAAACTGGGGTTGCGTCAGATAGTAGGGCTTTGGCTGAGCGAGAGGTGTTATCTTGATTCTAAAGCTTTAAGAGGGTTTACTCCGAAAGTTGGCAACGTCGCAAATAGCTGTCAAATATTTTGCTGTTTTCATTAATTTCTGAATATTACTGAATGAAAACATGAATTATTGCTCTATGGTTGAATAAAACATTAAGTATGGATTACGACAGTAATCATAGGAACACGAAATTTTTAGTATTATGGAAGTAATATCTTTTGAAAACTTTCCATCGCAGTTTTCATGCATTTTAATGTAATCTTATTATTTGAATGCCTAACCAACAAATATAATGAGTCGCGTCATACAACCATAGAATGATATATTCCTTTTCAATTCAGCAATATTAAGAAATCAATAAAAACAGCGAAACATTTGACAGCTATATGCGACGTTGCTAACTTTCGGGATAAACCCTCTTAAGTGAAAAGAAGATTTATAGATATGGGTCAATCAACTGTTTCTTGTTGTTATTCTGTCCCATTGTCCAGGGGACAAAATGAAAGGGTTTTCTTAGAAAAGCTGTAACAATATAGAATTCTAAGACGCTCACAAAGTGCTTCATTAGGGAAGGGATTGAAAATGGCAAAGAAACCCCACATTTAGTGTATTTAAACCCACAGAATAGCAATTTTAAAAAGTGGCCCAGGGGACAGTAACCATGGCAACTATAGACATAAAAAAGTTGATTCACCCATATACTGTATACCAACTCTACAGTACCAACCTCCGGCTATCCGGAACAGCCCCTCCTCGCTGAGAGCCAGCTCGTGCAGCGTGCACACGCACAGCTCGACCGGGAACGCGATGGTCCGTCCCGTCACCCTCAAGTGCTCTTCCAAGGGGTACCCGAACACTGGCTTCACCGCGCTGTCGTCTGGAAAACGAGACCATAAAACACAATTGTCAACATTAAAATTTTTCATTGAGGCGTAACTCGAAAACCATTTGGTTGTGCATGTTTAAGCATTGAATAAAAAAAGTTTCTAATAGTTTTGTTCATCATTTTTCATCGTGTTTTAGTGTAAACCATCGTCATGTTTAGTGCAAGTAATTGCTATGCTCCTATTCTATATCCTACTCTATTATATGCGCAATTGCCCATTATTCACCATGAGTCATTTTTGACTTACGCCTTTTTAGAATGAGAAGTTTTTATTATGTATGAAATTTACGACTTACGAAGAAAAGCAAATTACGTGTCAATTTAAATTTGTCAATCTTTCTAACTAGCTAATAAAATAGATGGGCTAAAAAATTATATGTTGTCAATTCACAAATACAGACAAGACGAGCTAATATTTCATTATTACAAATGTTCATATTTATTGCCTGATAATAAGGAACCAGAACGTCTGTTAACCTTTTTGCCGCCACAATAGTTAAGAGATTTGGGCGCCACTTTTTCCGTTAGCTACTGGATTTTCCGGTGTACCACATGATAGGGATAATTAATACGGTACTCCGATAATCTATTCTAAAATATTTTACCTTTCCTATCTAGTTTCCTTTATTTAGAACCGTTACAAATATTCACGTTACTGATAACTTTAGCGCCAATGAATATGGCAAAGTTCTCAGTAGGAGTAGGCTGAGCAATCTCAGTAGGAAACGAAATTACTTTATCCTATTGTTATTGTCTGGAATCATGCTCGTTGTTTTCTACCAGTTTTGGATGAATGAATTCGTGAGTTAGTGAAGCATTAAAAAGAATAAGACACTTCTTTTTAATGTAGTGAAGCATTAACGCACGAATTAAAAAATAATAATGGGAAACTTAACTCAAAAGAATCTAGACAAAGGTCAAAGTTTACCCATATTGGAAAAACTAGACGAACAGGCATCGGCACGCAACTTGAGCGGTGACCTTCGATGCGCAGAAATAAAAAATAAAGTTTCCTAGGCAGAGGGACGCGGGCGGGACGCAGGGGGCGCTTTGCCCGCCGGGCAAGCGGAAGAATGCCATGCGTACCCGCAACCCCGGCACTAAGGCGTTTCGAGGACCACGTGGGGTTTTAGTCGGTAGAAGTTCGGCATAACCACCCTGCTCCCCACATAACAGCGTGGTATGCATGAGGATTTCCCCACGAAAAAAAAAAGAGGGCGCTTTGTCGTGCGTGCACGCTTATTGGCCCTTTAGTCGTAAGATATGCGCAGAAATCCCCTCTACTTTTGCTCACCGCTCAGGTTACGGGCCGCGACCTGTAACTTGTAACAAATATTATTATTTTTCGAGGCATGGACGAGAATGCGTCATAGTAATTGACATCGTTTTACGCATTATTTATTGTGATGACAAATCCAGTATCGTGTTTCTTCCATCTCTACACTCACAAACTAGATCATCTGCGAAGAAGATTAGGGTAATAACTGACAATTAATTATGGCCTGACTGGTCAAGTCACTATTTTAGGCGGCCAGTGAGTCATGAGATAATTTCTATTCGCCTTACGCCTGATAACGAATTTCGTAATCTTTGAAATTATCTAATGACATTTTGGTATCTGTGATTGTAATGTCAACACAACATTAGCAGGAAACCACAATACCATTACTTAAAATAACCTATTGGTTATTGATAATATGATTTCCTGTTAGTACAAATATTTTGTTGCCATACTGGTCACTAAGGTAGTTTGTGAATATAAACAACATTAATTCAATCCCATTTTTTCAATTACCATCTAGTAAAAGAATTCAGCTAGATTACTACAGACTGGTGCAAACTCTGAGCAGCTAACCTTTTGGTCAAGTAGGTACACCGTCAATTGTGAAGGCTCAATTCCTTACCAACTGTGCACCTATCAGTTTGTTTGAACGGAAGCATAAGTGATTGTATTGAAGCATAAGTGATTGTATTGTAATGACTTTTGAAGCATTAATGTGTTTGTCAGTCTATATGAATATGTTACTGCCATATACATAACATACTTGGAGCATTTATCTGCATTACATATTAAAGATAGGGCAGTGTGACATTGATATTTCAATGTACCTTATCTAAAATGCCCTTGGCCGTCCACCCACTTTTTTTCGAAAATGATAAAATAATGTTCACATTTGATTTGATACTTATTATAAATAATAGCTATTAAAATTATGTCAAAGGTATTTATATGGAACAAAATAAGGAGGGTGGTTTCCTAGGGATGGAAAGTGATGGAGGAGGCCTATGCCAAGAGGCATATTGAACTCAAAAGATATTTTATGGAACCCAGAAATACCAAACCGTAAATAAAAGAGTTCAGGATTACAGGTTCATTGATTGATAGATTGATTGATTGGTTGACTTACTTATAAATCTCTCCAGCTCTGGCACTATATCTTGTAATGAATGTAGTGCAGATTCATGGTAAGCTCGTTGTAATTTTACGTATTGCAAGAGTGTGTGTGCCAGTTGTGCCTCCTTGGCGACAAGAGCGAACATGTCCGCAGCTAACACATCTCTGGCAGCTTCTACTTTTGTACCAGCTTCTTCCAGCTCTTCCCGTGCGGCGCTCAGTTTTGCAGGATTCTCATCTTTTGCACGTTCTAAATGCTGTAGATGAACAGAATAAATATGTTTTTAAGTTACATGGTTTGTGAACCACATGTATTTTCAATTCACTTGTTTTCTTATAGCACTTCTGTCAATGATTGTGTCAAAATGATAAAATTAATCTCACATGATATCGGCTGGCCGCAGATTCCTTTTCACTTATGAGTTTGCTCAGTTGTTTTTTCACTTTCATAATGGCCGGCAGATCCTGATCGCTTATGGTTGATAATGGAGCTATCACTAATTGCTCTACTTTTACTTCATGTTCCGCTATTTCGTTTGCTAGAAATTTTTCTGTTTTACCTGTTGATAATAACATACCTAATAATTTACTGATTCATTATGTATGTCATCAATGCCATAATAAAGGAAAAATATGATATATCATTTAAAGTACATGTTTCCACCTGATAACTACTAAATATTACTATTTGTCACATTTATAGTGTTCACATCAACAGAAAATTAGTAATAAAATTAAAAATGTATTTTTGGAGTGCTATATGAAGTATGAGCACTATAAGAAATGAAATGATTAAAAATTCGGCAATTTACTAGGTCACGTCTATAGCAATTGGGGGCTCCTCACAATCTAAAGATTAACCAAATTGAGATACTTTGTTTAGTATATACTTACCACACTCAAACAAGATATGCTTCAACACACTCTCCTCATCGTCAAAGTTGCTGGCCTCACACATGGACAGCCCTAGCAGGTATTCTGGAAGCTTCTTCAGTCTTTTTTCCCTCGCGGCCGGGTCCTGCCCCTGTGTGCTGCCGGCTCCAGTGGACAATCTCTTACTGACTAGTTGTAAGGCATTTCTTAACTGCTCTACTTTTCTGTCCGCCGTCTGAAGCTCATCTGTGAGCGCTTCGCCTTTGCCCGACCTGCGTGTAAACAAAAGCATTATAACAATGTAGGAGGCTATTAAAGTTGTTTATAAAATAAAACCAAATCTTCTAATTTCACTTCTGCTAGGTTGATCTGCACAAAGATCAATGATACTATTTTCAGCGGTGTAGAAATCTTATCTCATTGTAATAGATAAAGGTACCGTACCTTGAAAACGTTTGGTCGGCAAGTTGCTTAACTCTATAAAACTGCTTCTTCATATTGAATACTAGGTTCACCGACTTTATTTAGATGATACTATAAAGGTCATTGGACTAAGTGATTCGTAAAATAATATAAAATGATCGAGTAGGATCTCCGTAAGGCACGAAACGTCAGTGCGTCAATGAGATCATCCTCCGCTCTGAAGGCTGGAAGGATTCTTTTTACACTATACGCCACGCACCATAAGCAAACAATAGGACTATTCGATAAGGCACAACATTGCTTGAAATTCAAGCTTAATACACAACACTCTCCTTCATTTGTAAAATTAAAATCTGCAATAAATCACAACTATCGTCAGAAAAATAAAATAACTTTTTTCATGTTAATTTTATATCTGAATGCTAGGTATTTTTGAGCCAAATAGTGTTGCCAATAGCATAATAATAAAAAAACTAAAATTTTGATCTCAATACTTTTTTATTTTCATTTGGCTGAGTATAAATAAAATTTAGATACAATTCGAAATTTCTATTACATGACACTTGCATTCTGCGCTCGTTGCAGCATTTGCAGCCGCTTTGTTTTGTTACTTTACCGACTAAACATACATGATAATAAATAAACTATATAACTTAATGAAGCTTAATGCTCCCTAAGTTCTGCAAGTAAATTACAAATTCTATACTTTTGTTAGTTTTTTTTTATACCTACACAACCGATTCCTATTTTTTTAATGGCAAAAATGCAGCATCCACGGTTTTAGTGTTGCCACAAACCGTTACTGTCAGACATGACAGCTTCAGCCAACACTGTCACTGTCAAAACTTAGCGTCGCTCGCTTCGTGTATTTATTTACTTACATTACATGATATGATTACGATACGATACAGTTTGGTAATGTAGCATTCAAGCAAAAGGAGTAGGGAGTGTAGAATGTTCATTGCAAGAGCTGCAAACCCAAAGAAATAATAATAGTTGTCGAGAAATCGCAGAAACGAGTAGGTGTGTCGCATTTGCAAAGAACTGCGTTGCGGTGAAAACTGCATATGTGGAAAACTATTCATTTAAACAGTTAATGTTTTCACATTGAGAGTATTTACAATCAATCAACATGGAACGTAGATTTGTAAACGTTATTCTGTTGGGTTTCGGTTTTATGTTTGTTTTCACTGCATTTCAAACAATGGGAAATATAGAGGTAAGTTTATCTTTTAATTAATTACTGTCTCTTGTATTGTATATCATTTATATGAAATTTAATTACAAACTTGCAAATTTTGTTATGAGTATGAGTAACATTAACATAATAACAGTTTTGCACTATTTTTTATTATAGCATGTATTTTCTAAATAATCGGATTAATTTAGCTAAATACTCTGTTTACCATAATAATATGCATGCATGATGTATGTTTACCATGATAATGAACAGTAATATTTACTACAGTAGTACTTTGTTAATAATGAGAGTTTTTAAATAGCTGAATTTTAACTAAAGTAGTTTTCAGTTTTTATGATCTTTCTTTTAATTTGATCTTGGTTAAACTTGATGCTATGAAACTGTTTACAGAGAAATTTGGCCTTTTACAAATCAATATAAAATAAATACATAGAGAATGTAATTTATTTTGGAAAGAACTTGTTATTAGTTATTATTTGCTGTTACAAGTTGTTTATGTTTGTACATTTTAGATGCTTTAAATCATTATAAGCAGCAACAAAAACTTCATGTTCCTTTAAACCTTTTTATAAGAATATCTCATCTTCATAATTTCAGCCAAAAGACTGTGCACCACTCAGACCAGTCTCGAATTAATGAAATTATATTAAATCTATATTTAGAAACAACACATCATAAATATCCAAGTACAAGCATATAAATATTTATGTGGTATTAATAACATTGTACCTTATATTGTTAAAAATATATATAAATACATAACTTTTTTAAATTATTTTTAGTAAGTACATAGGAAATTAGGTATAGCATGATACAACATAGAAGGTGTGCAGATTAAGCAATAATTAGACTGCAGACGGTGGTGTCACTAAAGGTTCATTTAAAGAAGTTGCAGAAGAAGGTTATGTCTTACTAGGGTGTTACTTAATAGAATCTGAATCAACATCAAGCTAAACTAAAACTAGGCACAAGCTGTTCCAAAACAAGTGGATGTTCATTGTTATGTAAAGGCATAAATAGAAAGGACCGCATTCCACTGCAAGAGGTATTTACCGACGACCTTGAAAACACGCGCTAAGGTGTCCTATAAATGTCAAATCAAGCAGGATGGCGAAAGGTTACTCGGGTTCATTGCGACACTGGTTTTAGGTAAATATGTAGGTATCTAGTTATCACGCACAAACGGACATAATGTCGTTTCGTAATAGATAAAAGTTGTGCTATAAACGTAATATGTACTCACCAGTGCGCTATACTTGTTTGCAATGGTACAGTTGCGAACTTGCGAAGTAACTTGTGTAGTGTAACTAGATTCTGCGTTCGCAACTTCGCTCTCGCCCGCAACTCAGCTCCAGGATGAAAATAAGCCTATGTCCTTTTTTGGGACTCCAACAATTTCCAAACCAAATTTCATTTTAATCGGTTCAGCGGTGTTAGCAAGATAATCTAATAAGACAGAGTTACTTTTGTGGTATGGAAATTCACATCAGGATCAGCATTTCTAGTGTTTTCACGGTTTTCACCTTAATTTACTTCACTTTACAAACACGCCTTTACGTAGGTACCTACCTACTTTTCAAAAGCCTTTAACTCTTTAGTACAAAGAGATTATTATTATTATTTATGAAAGGGGACGACTGCCTGGATCAGTCGGGTGGTCGATCCTCCATTCGGAACCATTTCACCCATTTCCCCGGTCTCCCCTGGGAATACGGGTTATCCGTTCCCAGCACCGTCGCCCCGTTGATCCTTCCTGTAGTCTTGCAGAAGCCTATTATCTTCACTATCGTTAGGTCTTGTAGGTCGTCTTCATCTAGCGTGTCCCTTCCGGTTCTTTCCCATCTCGCTATTGCGTATATACAAAGAGATACGTACTCGTAAAGTAAATAATTTAATTGTAAAATATATTTATTTAGCGTAACCCATATTCTGTCTGCCTCGTCAACTATTCGCAAGGCCTTACCGTTTATTGCCGCATAAATGTTTGTGTTTTGCATTGTAATGTACTTAGCTTAGTAAGCCACCTTCGTATCCGCTTTTCCGCCTATTTTGCTTCCAAAACGTGTCTATCACGTGACTGTTTTAAAATTCTGACAATTTTGGTAAGTATAGGTGGTATAGGCACGAGACATTCAACTTTAGACACACATAATTATTGCATTGTTGTATTAAACAAAAAAAAACTTCTGTTATTAATGACATAATCAATATGATTATGCTTTAGTCTTTAAATACCTAATAACATTGTCATATCATTCAATAATAATGCGTTCATTTCCTGCTTCCGCATCCTCTATCATTTTGAATTGTCCGTTATAATAGATAGGATGAACCGGTATATTATAGTAAAATTTACACTTAAGAACACGAAATCAAAGTTGGTAGGTATATTGTAGGAATACCTAGGTAATAGGTACCTTGCAAAAGTATCAAGTTTCATGTTTTATGTGCTTCGATCGAAAGCGGAAAGAATAACTGTACCTACTGCAGATGAACTGGACACATCTTTAGTAATTCCCAAAACCAAACAATTTACATAAATTTCATTTAAATTTTATATCCTTGTCTTTTCTGCCGTGTGAATCTTGGTTTGTGAAATCGATACCTGAAGTGACAATATTACAGTTTATGCACTTTCAAGTTATCGGAACACTTTTATTTATTAACCACCCGTACATTATCAAGTTTATTGACACGGCCGTAAGATATTGTTATGTAACGAGAAATGAGATCATTGTCCGAGATTTGCGATGGCCGATGGCTTGTGCAATGGTAACTTTTTGTACGCGCTTAACGCGCTTGTTCAAAAGGTGTTGATGCTCGAACTATTGCGAGATCGATATTGTCTATACTGGCTCGTCAAGTTTCGCGAGAACCTGTCCTAAATTTATCTCATTACTAGCGTCTGCCCTCGACTCCGTCCGAATTTGGTTATAGCACGAACGACTAGGGTTGCCATCTCCTAAAATGAAAAACCGGCCAAGTGCGTGTCGGGCCACGCGCAAATTATAGGGTTCCGAAGTTGACGATGCCCACAGTACCTTTCTAAGACTTATTAGCATCTAGCTAGCCTGTGGTATGACGTGCCCGCCCGACTCCCCTGCCGCTCGAGAAAAATCATCATTATAAGTTGGTCGACTATTACTCGTAAGTTTGTACAGCCTACTTAGCTCTGATAGTTTTCCTTTCAACTACGTTATATATGCCACAACCGTGATTTTTTTCAGCCATCCAAATACCACCATTTAGCTGGCAGGGGGGGGGGACACGTGACTCTAACAAAAAATAGCACTTTAAAGCTTAATATTTCACAAACGCATCACTTAATCAAAAAATGGTTTTAACAAACCCACAATATTTTTTCGAGACCTATTCAACGATATGGGGTATGCAAGAAAAAAAAATTACATCCCCACTTTACGAGTAGGGGAGGTACCCTATAAAAAAATATATTTCAAAATTTTATTGTACCACTTTGTCAGCATAACTAATATGCATATTCATGCCAAATTACAGCTCTCTAGACCTAAGCATCTCCGAGCAATAGTGCGGACAGACGGACGGACATGGCGAAACTATAAGGGTTCCTTATGGACTTCGGAACCCTAAAAAGCCGGACTTTGCCCAGAAAAAGCCCGACATTTTACCCTAAAAGCCTGACATCATCACAACGTCCAAAACTAAAAGCCAAACACGACTTTATAAAGCCGAATATACCTTTTTCTAAATGTTAAAACCCTTTTCTTTCTGTTCCCGTGGGAATTTCGGGAAATCATCTCCTAAGTTCCCTTACACTCCTCAAGGAACCAATTGCCAAATTTCAGCTTCCTTCGATCAGTACTGACATGACTGAGAGTAGTGATGATGATTAGTTATGAATGCTTCGCTTGAGGCGCTACCAAAAAGCCAAACAAAAGCCGGACAGGCCGGACATATGAATATTTGGCCGGATACAACTCGAAAAAGCCAAACATGTCCTGCTAAATATAAACAGATGGCAACCCTACGCACGACACAACTTAGAAGGCGCGCAGCGAAGCACTTATAACCCCACATAACCTGTTGATGCAGACTATGCAGAGTCTGTTATCGCTTACCTAATCAACGCGCCTTATAAGAGACTATTCAATTTTCCGGGACAAAATGTAGGTAGCCTATGTTTATCCAAATCGGTCCAGCGGTTTAAGCGTGGAGAGTTACCAGACAAAGTTACATTCGCATTTTTAATATTAATATGGACTAGTATGGATTACTTGCACGGATCGGATGTAGCGCAGATTCTATAGGAATATTATATCCCAATTATTATTATTATAACCTAAATAGTGTCCCACTGCTGGGCAAAGGCCTCCCCTCTTTTTCTCCACTCTCCTCTGTTATGTACACGCTCCTGGCAGTCTATGTCAAACAAGTCCAAGTCATCCCGCCATTTCCTTCTGGGCCTGCCTCTAGAGTTTATCCCAAAAGAGTCCTTAAATTTTAAATAGGAGATCCAATTCCCGAGTTCTTATCTCATTAAATGAACATTATCGTTTGTCTGTTGATTCAGGGAAGGTTTAGAAAGAAAAAAGTTTGTAAATAAACTAAAAAAACAGCTAAAACATCCGTGGAGATACGAAGTTCGCCGGGTCAACTATATCGTGTATCTTCGTATCGTGTACCGTATATTTATGGAAATGATTCCTATTTACGAACTTGAATGAGGCCCCTGCAATTAAATGGAACTGTATCTCCGATCGAGAGTAGGAACTCAATATATAACTCGAGGCATGTTTGTATGTCGTCAAATACTTATTATCTCTTGAGGCGACAAGGGCACACAATTAATCAAATTGTCAATGAATTAAATGATTGTGTCAATTGTTTAGGCCATAACACCTCATTGTACCAGTCTATTATGTAAATATGTTTTCAATTCGAGAGTTTCTTTGATATATTATTTAAGTACTGTATGTAACTGGAAATCACTAGCCCACATCAAAATATTTGTAGTTCATTGTCAAATTTTTTACCAACGTTAAATAAATATGTATCTATATTTGAAGACAATTTTTCAGACAACCGCAGTATCTTTAAACGAGCTAATCGTGAAGGTAAGACTTATATAGGCATTGATCTATTATAAGTAAGGATTCACAACCAGCCGGAGAAAAATGGCCCGTCAAAACGGGTGCCCCAACAGTTAGGGCACCCGTTTGGCGCTCAGTAAATTTGACACTTAAATCTTATAGTGTTAGGTTTACTTTTGGATAACATATTTATCTTGACACATATTATAAAGAGGCGTTATTAGCATATTGGAACGTATTTTCTAATATCAGTTGCTCCATATATTTTTACACATTCTGTTAGGCGCTGTTCGTCCATATGTTATTATAGGTCAATGCTTATAGGTATTTATTTATAGCATAGAAAAAAAAACATAACTGTCTAGGAAACGGCTCTATCTAACGATTTACCGAAATTTGCAACATATAAGGTTCAACGGAGGTGACAAATCGACCTAGCCCTATCCGGGAAAACTCATATTTAGCTATTTCCACCAGCAGAGCTCCGTCGTCCGGGTACAGGACGACACAACTTAGAAGGTGCGCGGTGAAGCTCTTACGCCGTTGACGCAGAGTGTATTTTTGCTTAATCCACGCGCCTCCTAAATTGTATAAACCTGTACTTACTTCGTAGATTATACTTTACGTATAAATAAAGTATGTATCCGTCCATGATTGGACGGATGAATGGAACACCAATTTATATGTTTTTCGTGGGAAAAATAGAAGCTCTGATTTAGTTGAGCTTTAAGTCATATAATTGCACTTTGAATGACAATAGATTTACATGGATGATATATTTATCATCATATTTATCAACATGTATTATGTTTTATCTACGCTGTCGACTGTCGATAAATTCAAGGCTTTGTTTGTATTTATATGTGGGTCAAGAGGATTGGTTTCTCAAGGGTTGTTTCAATAACATATGACATGTTCTACATACGAAATATGATATTACCTAAGCCGTTGCTAAATCCTAGTAGGTATTGCCTATGTGATAGGGCCTGGGCGACCGAGCTAAAATACCGACCGAGTAAAATAGCTAAAACCTAAAATAGATAAAAAAAAAATTCTCAGATATGAGACCTAGCTAGATCGATTAGTCGCCCCCGCAAATCCCCCCATTCAAAATTTCGACCAAATCTTTAGAGAGATCGCTTGGATAAATAAATAAATACAAGATTAGCGCGTTTAAAGTGTAAGATATTTGACACAAATGAATAAATAAAAACACTATTTCATATGTTATTTCCACAATGGTTAAAACCATTTCAAAAACAGCTATATGGTGCAACAGATAGCTGTCCAAAAAACTCTATAGGTGCTATCTTAATGAGTACACATTAGAAAAAATGTAAGAGCGGTGTAATAAATTATCATACATGTATGGCTTCCCCGACCTTGACCGTATTAATAAATATATTCAGAGTTCACGCAAGATGCTTTTCGATTAATATTTCAGATATTTATGTAAACATTTTTGTATTTTTTTATCAACTGTACCTTAATTGTATTTGATATTTCGAAAAATAAATAAAAAAGGTTAGTGATATCTTGCGTCATATGATTAATACAGATATAAATAATCCCATTGACTTATTTTATTACGTTGCTCAATTTCCCCCATTTTTGGGTTTATGCGATATATTTATTGGACTACATCGTTGGGTAAGCACATGCATATAAGTATTATCGTGTTCGTGGGCGGAGTTATAGGACGCAACTTAAAATATATTTCAGTCGGTTTGGAGAGGTCGATGTCCGCTTGCTTTTACATTGCATAAATATTTTGATGTAAAAATTTATACATAAAATGTAATTTTACTTTTAGTAGATCTACGATAACACGCCCCGCCTCTCCAAATTTCTATTTCGAGTCTAGTCACGTCCTTAGTCCTTACGAAGAGTGTGTATGTTTGTAAGCGTGTTTGACAACTGTCGTGTCTCAGCACGCACACATGTGTTGGGAGTCTTGGTGGATCTTTATAAACACTTCTCACGAATACATTGAAGCGTTTTGAGTTTTGGAGGGGCAGGCCATCTTATCGTAGTTTATCTCTACTTTTACTTCTTCGTGCTGCCGAATAGTAAGGATTTAGTTAGGGGATTGTACGTGCAATCTTTTAAACCTTGTACAATAACAGCGGTATTAATACGGTTGCATATTGTTAGAGTTCTTCAGAGTTATTTATAACAGGGCTCTATTCGAAACGGTACATAGGGATAGTGATCATCCCTATCCATATATAAGACATGCACTTTCTGCCTACTTAGTCATAATATCAAGTATAACACTGATATTCAACTATATCGCTGAATAGGGAGATTGGTTGCGATTCTCAAGACAACCAGGGGCTATATTCGAAGTCTTTAAATAGGGATCTCCCTGTTCCCTATAGTATCGCTCACGCGTCGCGTGAACTTTAGGCAGCTAGATTTAAAGTTCAGCTTGACGGAAGGAGCTGAGATGAGATCCCTATTTAAGACTTCGAATATAGCCCCAGTCATTTTCTGTACGTTATGTAAATTAACCTTATGACTCTTATGAGCACCACTTGTCATCAAAGCTGTTAGTTTGGACCATGATTGGTCTGTCACTGCAGATTTAGGTATGACATAGTAGGTAGGTTAGGCTAAACAAGACCCGCTAATATTTATGTTGCTCCTTGACATCTTCAACAGATACCGGAATGAGACAACATGTCTCAAGGCTGTTGAATTATTTTAATAACAGCCAACCCAATTAGGTTTATCGATTCAAGTTATGTTACGCATTTATGTTGATCCTTACATGTACTTAGTTATCAAAAAATAGTATAATTCTGTCCTGACTTGATTTGGAAAACCTAGTCTTGTTAATTAAAATCTACGAGGGGTGATCCAAAAGTAATGATAACTGAATACTTATTGAATCGGATTAAAATAAATAGGTATGCCGTTACTGGCCATAAAGACTCCTTAGTAAATAAAAAAAAGAAAAAAAAAAATATCTGTCAGAGAGTTGCAGCTGTTTTTTCACGAGCAGTCGGAACAATAACGCGAAAATGGAAAAAACTGAGGTGAGAGCGATTATTAAATATTTCTGTTTGAAAAAAATGTGTAGGTACTAAAGATATATACGCTGAATTAATGGGAACACTGGGCGAGTCCGCTCCACCGTATTCCACAGTGGCACGGTGGTCAAAGGAGTTTAACCTGGGAAGAACATCCACTCAAGTTGAACATCGCGAAGGCCGTCCATCTGACGCCATTACTGGAGAAAACGTCGAAAAAATTCATGATCTCGTTTTAACAGATAGAAGGATGACTATCAGGCATCTAGTTGAGCTCACAGGCATCTCGTATGGCAGCATTCAAAGAATCTTAACTGATGAACTACACATGAAAAAAGTCTCCGCTCGTTGGGTGCCTAGAATGTTAACGGCTGAACAAAAGAAAATACGATGTGAGATTTCGAAGTCTAATCTTGACAAATATCAAACTGATCCCGAACCATTTTTGCGTCGGTTTGTAACCATGGACGAGTCTTGGATCCACCATTTCGATCCTGAGACCAAACAGCAATCCATGACCTGGAAGCGAGCGTCTTCCCCTACACCGAAGAAATTCAAGGTAGCAAGCTCCGCTGGTAAGGTAATGGCTTCAGTGTTTTGGGATGCTGAGGGAGTCATAATGATTGAATACCTGGAAAAGGGAACCACTATTACGGGCTCCTACTACGCTGACCAAATACGCATATTGAGAGAGGCAATCAAAGAAAAGCGGCGGGGTAAACTTCCAGCTGGCATCCTGTTTCACCAGGACAACGCACCGCCCCACAAGGCCGGCGTTGCGATGGCTGCCATCCGTGATTCAGGGTTCGAATTGCTGGAACACCCCCCATATTCGCCAGACCTAGCCCCCAGCGACTTTTATCTCTTTCCACGGCTGAAGGAAGATCTTAGAGGCAACAAATTTTTAAATGATGGCGAGGTAATGGCCGCTGTGGAGGCATTTTTGGAGGGTCAAGACAAAGTTTTTTTTTTTTAAAGGAATTCGTGGTCTGGAGAAACGATGGTCTAAGTGTGTAGACTTGGAAGGAGATTACGTAGAAAAAGAAATTATTTTATTAAACATTTTATGTGTCTTTCATACTGATTATCATTAATTTTGGATCACCCCTCGTATATCTATACACGGTGGGTCAGAAAATATGGCAAATAATTAACCCACCGTATCGGCTATCGATTCTAAGTATATTGTATAGGTCTTTATTTTTTTTGATTTGGTAAAAAAAATTGTATATGGCATTGGTTGCGTGAGCGACGCCTGAATCCTATACAAAATATATTTTTTTACCAACTCAAAAAAAATTAAAGACCTATACAATATACTTAGAATCGATAGCCGATACTGTGGGTTAATTATTTGCAATGTTTTCTGACCCACCATAACTACGTAGCAGGTACATGTAAACGGAAGTAAAAAAGGAATCAATTGTATCTGTGTGGTGTGTGGCGATCGTCAGTTACTTCGACCTCCGAAGGTGTTTTAGCTGAAATGATGAGGACTATATAATATTCCATCTCTTATTTGTCGTTATAGTCAAAGTCAAAATTATTTATCTCTTGCTTCTGCCCGCGACTTCGCCCGCTGGCCTATGTCCTTTCCCGCGACTCGCACTATCTCCATACCAAATTCCATCTCAATTGGTCCAGTGGTTTAACACGTTCCCTGTCCGAAGGCCCCCAATGTGGGGACATGAAGCTTTTTTTCACAAGTCCATGCTCCCACTATGGAGTCACTGCTTCATACTAAGATACGTATACATACATACGTCAGTTGGACTTGTGAGATTGTGCTGTCATTTTATATGGGGACAGGGAATGTGTTAAGCGTGAAGAGGTAACAGAGTTACTTTCGCATTTATTTAGTAGAAAATGTCTAGTGAAATATTTATAATATTTAAATATTTATCCGTTAATTTGTCCGCAGAAAACGATTCTCGACAGCATCGCTCAGGATGACAGCTCGTTCACGGGCGACGGGTACACCTCGCTGGCCATCATCTACGCGACGCTGGCCATTTGCAACTGGATGGCGCCGTCCGTCATCAGCATCACCGGGCCCCGGGGGGCCATGATCATCGGCGCCATCACATATTTGTGAGTTCTGTTTGATAGTGTTTTTTTAATGGTATTATCCATTTACTCTTCTTTATTTATTTGTTAGTGGTAGGACCTGGTGCTGGGTCCGTCTGGAGTGATACCACCGTCATTCCCCGCTAACCTGCAGCCAAATAGCAATGCTCGCACTGTTGTGTTCCGGTAGGGGGTTAAGGCAGCCGGTGAAATTTCTGGCACAGAGGCATTCTATCTTCGGCCTCAGGGTGGGCAACGCATTCGAGGTCTTATAGTTTCTTAAGGCCGTTCATAGACCCAGCTCAGCCGTCACTGTCACTCGTGGTCGAGTGAAAGAGAAAGCGCTACGCACAGAACGCCCGATTTAGTTAGTATTTAACGCGTTTTAATTTCTTTAAAAACACTGTCTAAAAAAATGGCATTTATAAAGCTGTCGATGTATGCATATAATATGGATATTTTTTTGTGTTATAATTAGTTTTACACTGTTTGATATAATAAACTGGAGTAAAGTTGGATTAGCGGTCCAAGTTAGAGGTTACTTTGGAATTAAATTGTATCGAGCGAAGTTTCGTGAAACGTGTATCGAAAGCTGTAAATGTAGGGATGATATAATCAAATATAACATATGTTTTTTACATATTTTTAACTTTAAACATTTCTTAGAAAAGTATGATCTTAAATGAGCAATTTGACGTTGCTGGGTCAGGGAAGGGCCTTAATGGGGGATCATAGGATTTCGGTGTCCATGGGCCGCAGTGACGACTTACCATCAGGTGGGCTGTGCGCTCGTTTGCATACCACTGGATAAAAAAAACTCCTTTGATAGTAGAAGTCTCTGGATCCATATTGGGTTCGCTAAAGTTCATCATCCGAAATTGATTTTCCTCCTACGATTTGTACTCCTAATGATCACTGTTCCTAAAATTTCATTTCCTAAAGTTTTCGTCCCACATATTATTTTACTATTAACGTAGTCCATAAAACTCAGTTTTCCGAAAATTTAATTAATAACTTCACTGTTGAAACTTTATGTAAACTCCTACTATTTTTTTTCATAACATTCTTAATCATAAAGTATTTCTTTATAATATTACTACAAAATGAGACAGGTAGGTACTTAATTCCATGGTCTTCTTATAATAGTCGTAGCATACTACCACCTACTATTGTAAGTACTTAAATTGATAATCTGAATAACGGATCTTATTATATGGATTCAGCTGCGCATAAGTTAATATTAATACCTACTTATTTGGATTGAAAATTCAAATTAACTGGAGAGCCTTAGCCAAGATTTACCTATTTTACATTAATACATTATATACTTAGGTCTGTGCTTAGGTGTTACATAGACTTGGTTCTAGACATGGTTGGTTCTCTTCTTACGTTAAATTGTTATCTTACGCAATACACATACATATAACGTCTTGTTTTAATTAATTACTCTGTTTTGTCTTCAACTATGTACGTAGGTAGGTATGTTATGTAAATGTTGTGTGTCTGAGAGAGATATTTCTACTGCAATATTACAGTAGAAATATCTCTAAAGTATACATCTGCGAGTCGGGTTTTACCAAACGATAATTTTGTTTCTTTATTTTATTATGATTATCATGCATGACATTTATGACCTGTAACCTGTAAGGTAACTTAACTATATCTTGATCTTTATGAAATTGCTATCAAAAGCACCATTTAAATACAATGTTTCTTTAAAAATAGGCTAGAAAATCCGGAAAGATAAAAGCCGTGAATATTAGTATGTTCGTCATAGAACAGAATGTATTACTTGTTTTAGCGACTAAATAGACGTGACTCTCGTCTCTTTACGAGCCAATAAAAAGAAGAAAGTTGTGTGGCCGTGCTGCAATGGAAAGTTAATTTTCCCGGATATAAATCTAGCATAGATTTAGGAAAAAAAATGGCTCTTCAAACTTCAAATTTTAGTAGATACAGTCAGCAGCAAGAGTTGATTGAAATATGAATTGTCAAAATGATCAAAGTAGAGAGAGCTACACAATTAGAGATGAAAATTAACATAAAAAAAAATCGTTAGCCTACTTTGGTCACTGTGATATGATAGCAAATGGGTAGAGTGTAAACCGTATCGCATAGCAATAACAATCAGTAATAGCATTTGTTAAAGTAAATGTGATGCCACGGCAGCAATTACGATATCGGATTCGACGCGCTCGAAGCCATTTACAGCAATTCGCGTCAGCTCACCTTTGTTGTTGGTTGCCTTTGTTTCAAACATGATCTATCCAACAACCGCAGTCTGCGCAGGTGTGTTTCTTTTTAAATGCCTAAATTCGGATTTCAGCTTAGGACTTGGAACAGTCAAATCAAATTAAATTTACAATAAGTGCGAATAGTAAGCCACCATAAGCCACGCCCCTTTTCCATTCAGATCAAGTGACCCCTCACAAGCCACGCCCCTTTCCGAAGAAAATCAACCACGCCTCTTTTCCCCTTCAGGTCCCGACCCCCCCCCCCCCCCCCAAAAAAACCTCCCCTCCGGGCGTTCCCCTCCATATTAATATTATAAATGCGAAAGTAACTCTGTCTGTCTGTCTGTCTGTCTGTATCCTCAGTATCCTCTTCATGCATCAACCGCTGGACCGATTTGGATGAAATTTGGTATAAAGATAAATATAATAGGCTAAATATAAAAGATAATAGGCTTCTTTTTATCCCGGAAAAAACGTATAGTTTCCGCGGAAGCGCGATAACCGAATTCCACGCGAGCGAAGTCGCGGGCAGAAGCTACTAATTATATATGTACTCGCCGTAAAGCAAAGTGACGACCGCCTCCATAAAAGTATGCGTTACCTCGGTCAGTTAATGCGTGTTTAATATAAACTAAACACATTAACTTAACATAGTGAAGTGAGAGGTACCCAGCTCCTCACCCATACAAGCGCATATTCGGCTTCAAATCCAGGGGGGGAGGGGGGCAGATCATTTTGGGCAGGTATGCTATGGGGGTATGGGGTATTTTGGGGTATGGGGTATCGGGGTATTTTGGGGCATGGGAAGACTGGTACTCCCATGCTTGAAGCTATGTCTCAGTAAGCATGAGCAGTTGTAATGTCACTAATAAGGAATAAGGATTAACCGATACGTGTTGCAACGTAGCGGTCGCTATCCACGTTGCGAAACCCTGGCTTGATAAAGTATAGTTATTAGGTATGCTTTATCAGGCCATTGTTCAAATACCTAAGTAGGCAAGCCATTAACCGATATAATATGTAACACTTAAACCTCATTAATGCTCCTTTAAAAAAACATTACTAATAAAAGGTTTGTTATAGCGAAATGAAACTTGTACTTAGATAGTGTTCCGTAATTCGTGTTGGGTTTCTCTTTCTGGGACACCCTGTACAGTGAAACTGGAGTAGCAGAAGCGTTAATAGGTTATATATTCGGATTAAAAAAACACATTTAAATAATAAATAGATATAGACAGTAGAATCGGTTACCTATTCGTAGTGTTGAGCGGACATAGTTGCAGACTGCACCTTCACTCTCTCTTGTTCAAGGTTGCATAGTTCCTTGCACTTGTAGTGTAACATTGTACTGAGGTCTAAGTTATCAAAAGCGAAGTATTGACCATTCGGCTTGAGTTCTAAAGTTAGAATAGGTAATATTAATATTTCTTAATTAACCTCTTAACACAAAACGAAACTTAAAAACTCTTTGCCCAGTTTGTTTAAAGTACCTAATTTTATTTTATTTTGAATGAATGATTTATATATATATATATATATATATAAACCGGCCAAGTGCGTGTCGGGCCACGCGCAAATTATAGGGTTCCGAAGTTGAGGATGCCCACAGTACCTTTCTAAGACTTATTAGCATCTAGCTAGCCTGTGGTATGACGTGCCCGCCCGACGCCCCTGCTGCTCGAGAAAAATCATCATTATAAGTTGGTCGACTATTACTCGTAAGTTTGTACAGCCTACTTAGCTCTGATAGTTTTCCTTTCAACTACGTTATATATGCCACAACCGTGATTTTTTTCAGCCATCCAAATACCACCATTTAGCTGGCAGGGGGGGGGGACACGTGACTCTAACAAAAAATAGCACTTTAAAGCTTAATATTTCACAAACGCATCACTTAATCAGAAAATGGATTTAACAAACCCACAATATTTTTTTAAGACCTATTCAACGATATGCCGCATTATGGGGTACGCAAGAAAAAAAAATTACATCCCCACTTTACGAGTAGGGGAGGTACCCTATAAAAAAAAATTTCAAAATTTTATTGTACCACTTTGTCAGCGTAATTAATATGCATATTCATGCCAAATTACAGCTCTCTAGACCTAAGCATCTCCGAGCAATAGTGCGGACAGACGGACGGACGGACGGACGGACGGACGGACGGACATGGCGAAACTATAAGGGTTCCTTGTGGACTTCGGAACCCTAAAAAATTAAGATATTGTTCAGGTCATAGAGACGAAACAAATAATTGTTTACACTGAATGTGTAAACAATCTTACCTTATTGGACCCTGGCTACATTAACCTCTTATGTTTTGGTTTCTTAGTCGGGTTGGGTACGGTACGATAGATAAATAACAAGAATTTCAATTAGCCAGGAATAAAACGCTGTAGTAAATCCTCTACAATTAACGATGACATTGTGACAATAATAAACCCTCCACCGCTTACCACGTTCTGTTACTTCGTTAGTTAAACTAAATAGTCCATTCTCATTACACTTAAGGCCCACTGGCATCAACGCCTCTAACCTCGGGTTACTTATCCTCTAACTCGAGTTAAGTCAGAGGTTAGGGGCTTGGTGCAGGTGGTCTAACTAGGCCCACTTGCAACGAGCTGCTAACTTCGGGTTAACCGCTTAACTCATATTTATTTGTATGAATTTAACTTGAGTTAGAGGCTAACCCGATGTTAGCAGCGTTGGTGCAAGTCGGCCTTATTGAGTATGATAGAAGAATGTACGGGTTTACACAACTTAGAAGGCGCGTGGATTAAGCAAAAATAGACTCTGCGTCCAAACGGTTTAAGTGCTTCACCGCGCGCCTTCTAAGTTGTGTCGTGCGGTAACGCTCTAGTAGTTCTGGTACGTAAAGAAAGAATCCACAAGGGAAGTAAAGAATAAGGCAAACATTGTTTATTGTAAACACGTTATAAAAAAATGGTTCCTAATTTAAAGTTGGAATGAAACTTGTTTTCTTTCCTAAGGCGTGTTTACCATATCTTTGCAGATTAAAAATGAAATACCGGAATGCCTTTGTTTGGATTCCGCGCACGTTGGGTGTCAATAACTGGCTGGAGCTCTATTGTTAAACCTTTATCGACCTTTGCATTTACTGTTTACAATTTTTACAATTTATAGTCAAACTAGCTTCTGCCCGCGACTTCGCCCGCGTGGAATTCGGTTATCGCGTTCCCGCGGGAACAATGCGTTTTTCAGGGATAAAAAGTAGCCTATGCCAAATTTCATCTCAATCGGTCCAGCGGTTGAAGCATGAAGGGTAACAGACAGAGTTAATATTAGTATGGATGCTTAAAATAAAATAAAAAAATATTTGGAATCTTCACTAATAAAATAGTTGGTTCCAATGCCACATGACTAATTTTCGACGTATTTTCTACTACATGTCCATCAAAATGTCAAATATATCAATCGTTTATTGGCAATTGTTTGTAAGATGAGAATAGTCAGTGGCTAACTTGCCACTTGCCAGACAGTTCTTATCTTTATTATTTAGTTCTTATTCTTAGATAAATAGGGCATATAATGTACGATATTGCAAATTTTGTAATTGTCGCAACCACAACCAACGGTTATTGCCTTTGAAAATAATCCTGTAGACAAAAGGATGTAGAATTTGTATCATCTTGTAAACAATTGCATTTGATGTTGTTTGATCATGATGTTTGTCCATTAAAAATGCATAGAAATCTTGCACATTCGTTAATCGTAACTACACCACACAACTCAAGCTTAGGGTAAATTGCACGGACCACATTTGAAGGGCTCGTCAATGTTAAAAATTGTGGCCGAACGAGTTCTTATTCTACACAGAATAGTAATTACAGACCTAGGGCGGTGAATTCGTTAATGTTCCAGATCGCAGGTGTTTGTCCATAAATATGCGATCTGGGGCTTTACGAATTACCGGCCGTGGTTTGTCAAAAGTTTTACGTCTTGCCTTGGCCAGGAAGTGAGATTTTCTCTCCGCGTAGCGGGCAGAAAATCTCACTTTACGGCCAAGGGTGACGTAATCATTATTTTCTCCATGGAGTGATTTAGTGGATGTTAAAGTTACGTTGAAGGAAGGTTTGGTACAACTCACCCTTAATATTTGTATCGAATCTTTTCCAGATTCTTCATAGTATCGTTCCTGTTCCCGCGCACATGGCTGCTGTACGCGGCGAGCGTGCTGATCGGCGCCGGCGCCGCCGCCATCTGGACGGGGCAGGGCAACTACCTGACGCTCAACAGCGACGCCGAGACCATCTCGCGCAACTCAGGCGTGTTCTGGGCGATGCTGCAGTGCAGGTGAGTAGTCTAGTGTGCCCCTGTTAAGGATAGGACGCTCCATATCCCAATGTTCCGTTTCAAATAGAGAGACCCTGGTTTCTTCTTCAGACTTTTTAAAGGCATCATTATTAATGGGGGCTTTCGCGTTTGAATTTGCCACTAGAGGCGCTAGAGTCGCGTGAGGTTTAATAACATTAACTTTTCACTGGTTTTGGAGGGCTTCGTGACATAAATGATAATTTCTTTAATTTACCCGTTGAAAAGTGATCTCCTTCGTGAAATTAGCGCAAATATGGATTATTTGGCGATTAATGTGAAAGCTTTGAAACAAAAAATAAAATTCCGAACAAAAAGGAACTGCACAACATTGCGCCATAGCTACTCGATATGATGATAGTTATTTATAATTAATAAACTTAGTGAGGTTCAAGATTTAAAACCTAATATCGGCGCCGATCTTGTAAAGTCGCCTTTGACAGCTATACCTCTGGACCTTAGTCATCAGTGGCGCCAACTGGTGAGCAAAGAAACGATACTCCCCATTGACACTACTTCGCTTTTCTGTTGTACAATCTTATTCAATCGCGCCGTTTCCCAACAGTCTGTTCTTCGGCAACCTCTTCGTGTTCATAAAGTTCCAAGGCAAGACGCACATCGATACGGAGACGAGAAACGTGGTGTTTGGAGCGCTGACAGCGGTCTGTGCCGTGGGGATCGTGTTCATTCTGCTGCTGCGGCCGGCGCGCCGGGCGCCCGCTCTCGACGACGCTAAGGTGATTTGAACTCATTGGAATAAAAAGTAACTAATAGCTGGAACTACCACTGTGATCAATATTCGTGCCAGGTGCGCGGAATGAGGGGCGTAAAAGGCTTGTATTTCTCTTTATCCAACTTCAAAGCTATAGACAAATACATAACCCAGCCTTGGATGAAAACTTGGACACGTTTTTGAATTGTGAACGAAAACGACCTTCAGGCTCATCACTTAAAGCTCAATTGTGTTTCGTAATTGACTGATTGATTGAGTCTACCATAGAAAGCCTTTTAGGAAATCGTAATTATATACCTGACAAAAGAGACCTTTGAAATTTAGATACTAAACACGTTTGACACACGCAGGATTCGTTCGGAAATTCTATGGAAACTGTTACGAGTACGCCGCCTTGATTAATTTAATGTTTCGATTCCATAATTCCAGGTTGAAGTAGTGAACCATGATGCCGACAGTCCATTGGAAGCGTTCAAGGGTGCTCTGAAGTTATTCTGCACCAGAGATATGCTGTTATTAAGCATCACGTTCATTTACACTGGTCAGTATTCACATGTATTCATTTTTTTGTGTCAATCCTGTTTATCAAGTATTATTAGCACCGTAACACCGCATTAACTAGATTACCGTGTCTTTATTTATTTACGGCGGAATTGTATTAGAACCGGCCAGAAGATCAGATAAGTACCGGTTTGGAAAGATATTTCTAATCCAAGTATGCAAATTATTAAACAAAATAACGAGGTGGCTAATCTACATTTCTCAGTCGCAATCCATAACAACCAATATTATAAATGCAAAAGTAACTCTGTACTTGTCTATTACCGCTTAAACCGCTTGACCGATTTAGATGAAATTTGGTATGGAGATAGAACAAGTTCCGGGGAAGGACATATGCTACTTTTTATCCTGAAAAACGCATAGTCCAGCGGGAACGCGTTAACCGATTGTCCAAGTTCGTCTTTATCCATTAATAGTGGCAATGTCACCGTGACATTTGAAGTTTCGGAGGAATTAGTGATGCCAGTTTAGCAAAAAAATATTGGCAACACTGGAGCTTACGCGACACAAACGCCTAGCGGCAAATTCTTACACGATAGCCCTCTTAGAGTCGAGAACTGATATGATATTATATTGGATACTGGTGCGAGTGGTTCGACTGTAATTCGTTTTTAAACGAACCTAGAACTAAGTTTTTCCATTATTTTCAGGTGTTGAGCTCTCATTCTTCAGCGGAGTGTACAGCCCTAGCATAGGGTTCACACTTGCGATGGGCGACAATGTGAAACAGCTGGTCGGGCTGTCGGGCGTATTCATTGGCCTTGGAGAGGTTCTAGGTAAGCGTTGAGCTGTGCTATCGAACTTTCAACTGTCTATTATACAACGTGGGGTCTTGAGTATGGCCTTATAGCGTAAGAGGCTTTGGGTCTATCACCATAAATGCCAATAATAATAATAATATCCTGGGACATATCACACATATTGACCTAGCCCAAACTAAGCGACGCTTGTACTATGGGTGCTAGACAACGATATAAATACTTATATAGAGAAATACATACATATATAAATACTAAACATCCATGACTCGAGTACAAACATTCGTGCTTATCACACAAAGTTTGCCCCGAGCGGGACTCGAACCCGCGACCATCGGAGCAGAAGGCAGGGTCACTACCAACTGGACCAATCCGGTCGTCAATGCCCGCCAATCGCCCACCAATACCCACGCATCCCTTAAATGTACTTATTTCTTATTAAGAAACCATAAGACCTCGAATGCGTTGCCTACCCTGAGGAGTTACTTAAGATATAATTCCTCTGTGCAAGAAATTACACCGGGAGCACAGAATATTTAATAGTACTACATACAGAATGGCCACGGAATCACCCGCCTGAATCTAGCCGGCGCACAACTCGCGCCCAACTCGCCCTTACTGACATTTGTTTCATCCGAAGACGGAGAGTGAATCATTGGCCCGCGTACTGGTACACACACATTTACATGTGTACAGACGACCTCGCACGCAAACATTGACACTTCATTCGAATTGTGTTCGAAATCGTGCTTTTATAGGCCGCGTCCGCCGTGTGCCGGGAGTGTTACTAATTAATTTCTAAGAAGATGAAATTTAAATAAAGACTTTGAAATTCAACTCGTTCTTTTTTCCTGCATATCGACTACTGGTCCTTCCGTTTTCGATTGTAAAGAAAACAAAACTATTTTTTTTCCAGGCGGGGCTCTCTTCGGCATCCTCGGCTCAAAGACGACCCGGTGGGGCCGCGACCCGATCGTGTTCACCGGCTACCTCATCCACATCACCAGTTTCTTCCTTATCTTCATCAATCTGCCCAATGTGGCTCCCTTCGGAGACACGACGGAGACTTCCTACATCACGCCCTCGCCGCACCTCGCTATGCTCTGCAGCTTCCTGCTAGGCTTCGGGGACGCCTGCTTCAACACGCAAATCTACTCGATGCTGGGCGGGAACTACGCAGATAATAGCACTTCGGCGTTTGCTCTCTTCAAGTTCACTCAGGTGAGTAGGAGATGGGATTATCTGTTGTAAACACGTGATACTATTTACCCGACTGCGCCAAAAGGGGGGGAAACGTTTTTCGAGTGTATGCTGCACTCTCACAGGGTCCATGTTAGTACTTAAGGAAAACATTGGAACATCTTGTAAAAACCATGGTTTGGCAATAAATGATATGAGTATGTATGTACGAGACTGGTATATGCAACATCATATGCCAATGGATATCATTTAGCTGATCATTGTTTTGTATTTTACTAGCTTCTGCCCGTGACTTCGTCCGCGTAGAATTCGATTATAGCATTGCCGCGGGATTTGAACATATACTATAACAGATTATATGTATACTAAACCTTCCTTTTGAATCGCTCTATTAAAAAAACGCATCAAAATCCGTTGCGTACTTTTAAAGATCTAAGCATGTATTAATGAACTCTTTTATACATTATGTATTTCATTATTTATTGACATTTCGAGACTGTCGACATCTATGGAATTTATATTTATTTGACAATGGAGGCCATCTCCATAATATTTTTTTTTCTGGACCCTTGGAGACTATACATCTCTAAGATCTTAGATTTAAGTTTAAGTTAGGGACTATACATCCCTTCAATGTAATTTTAGTACGTACCTATATGTATATTTTATACATGTAATGTAAATTTTGTAATTTTTGAAAAAAGGCCTTCTGCTTGAGTTTGTTGCGGCGCTTCTTCTCAAGCAATGGGTCTATTAAGCGCTGGTAAATTCTTCTGACGTGTAAAAGTGCCCCTATGTGGCCAATTTGTTAAATAAATGATCGAATTGAAAAAAAAAACATACATAGGGACAGACAGCAGGAAGCGACTTTGTTTTATTTTATACTATGTAGTGATTTCAATCTATCATTGTTTATTCCAGTCGCTAGCGGCAGCGGCGTGTTTCTTCTACTCGTCGCGCGCGCTGCTCTCAGTCCAACTGGGCATTCTCGCCGTGCTAGCGACGCTGGGGACGGCCGCGTTCTGCCGCGTCGAGGTGACCGCGCGCCGGCGCGCCCGCGACGCCGAGGACAAGACCCCGGCCACCCACTCCCTGGCCGACAACACGCTGCATTACGACTGAGAGGTTCCAAAGAGGTTTATAAGAGCAAAATTCTTTAATTCTAAAATGGATTATACGAGCTTAGGGATCAGAAAACCGCGCATCGTGAGACCTCTTTGAAAGGAGAGGTACGATTCTCCCAAAAACGAAAAAAACTTTTTAATACAGGTGCTCGAAAAGTAAACATTTCGATACCTGTTCAACAGTTTGTCATTTCCGAACCAGCGCTTTTTGTTTTTTGACAGCTAGTGAGCGTGCCTAACGTTGTTTTTTACGAACTAGTGCGTAAAGTTCTTTGAGCTTCATCCTGTTCGTTTATTTCTTTATTCTTTTTTTCCGCAAATGTATTAAAACATTTGGTTTGATACACGTGCGAAATTGACATTTTCACTCGTCTCTATTGTTAACGCTCGCTTTCGCTCGCGACAACATAACTAGGACTCGTGATAAAATGACAAACTTTTCACACTTATCAAAATGTACTATTTTAAGAGCAAATGGAATATACAAGCTAGGGGATCGGAAAACCGCTCGCTGATCGTGACCGCCGTGACTCGAGACCTCTTAGAAAGGAGAGGTACGATTATCCCAAAAATATGCTTTTAGGTGCAAATGAGATCAAATATAGACGCCAGCCGACCCACTCCCTTGCCGACAACACGCTGCATTACGACCGAGAGCTTCAACCGAGGTTTTAAATAAAATGAGCAAATGGAATATACATTAAACAAGCTACGGGATAGGAAAATGGCAGCTCTTTGAAGGGTCAGGTACGGTTCTCCCAAAACAAATGGTTTTTTCAGGTGCAAATGAGATCAAATCTTATACTTTAAACACGCTAATCTTGTATATTTATAACAAGCGATCTCAGTAACGGGTCTAACGATTTGGACGAAAATGGGAAAATAGGGGTTTTCAGCCCGAGCAATGCTCGGTCGCCCAGGTACAAATTGCCTTTGTTTCGATACACAGCGGAACCGCTATGCAGCCTCCCCCGTAGCAATTTGGTGTACAGTGAAAAACCTGGACCAGAAAACTGCGGCTCTATGAGCTTCCGAAATATCTTTGTCTGAAAAGTTAGCTAACCCCAGAGAGATTTGCCTGAATGGCTGCCACTGGTCATAAGTATGACGCAAGTCTACGCTATGTTCCGACCTTTCAGACCGGGTTTGATATGAGATTTGTTATTTGTTATGATCGCCGTATTTTTCCTCACCAGTTGGCACCACTATCGTGAGAGGCATGGCTGTCAATATCCAAGTTTGTGACGCCGTTTTCCGCGAACATAAAGAACCTAAATCTTTATGACTTTGATTCGCAAGGCTAGATGGAGTACGTATGGTTGCTACCAATAACAGTTTGTTCTAATTAGAATTTCAGTTGGTATTGAAAATAACTATTTTTTATTATATTTGTAAATGTGTTGTAATCGGGAGACTACCGCGTGACCATTTAAATCGCGTTAATCTTTTTATCGTATCTACTAGTATAGCAGCATAGAAAGTGTAGGAAAAGTGGCAAAAATCTCCTGTTGTGTGTTCAATATGAATTCATTCCAAATAATTACTTACAGTATGCAGTATTTGATTCAAATTTCACTCCTGACGTTATGTTACAAACCTACTTAATACTTGTAATGCGTACATAAGCTAAAAACGCAAGTTTTTTTTAAATAATAGATGAAATACAAAACTTTTGAGATTTTTTGAGAGGCATAGTTTACACATTATCCCAATTTTCCTGATGGTTGGGTGGGATCTACGCTACGCGGATCATGCCGCGGGAGACCGCTAGTGAAAAATATAATGTTTGTTTAGATTTTATATTGGGGGAAGTTTTTTTATCAGCTCTAGGAGTGAACATATAGTTCAGCTGAAATAATGATGAAATTGCTAGAATTGGCAATTCATTAAAAATACAGGTATAATAATGAAAAACTTAATAATTCTCGATTTTATATCAATGCTTACGGTTTTTTATATCAGTTTTATTTAACACTAGAATGGTTATAGCTTAACCTCGCAAAGTAATAATGTAGCAAATTTATAACGAATTTTAATTAATTTTCAATTCGTAAGTTTTATACTGCTTATTTGTCAATTTAGTTTAAGTTAATTATAGAACTGTATTAGAGATTCGTTTAATAAACTGTATCATGTATACCCATTTCTTTCTAGGTAATCCAATCCACATAATAAATGAAACCAATATTGGATAAATGAAGAATTTGTGATTATGGTTACTGTGTCAACCAAAACTGTTAATTTTTCATCCATTCAAGGCATGAAATTGTTGTGAAGAGTTCAAATATACATATATAGATTATAAAATTTTCTAAAATCAAGTAGATGTGTAATGGCACAATTATTAAACGAAATTTCTATGCCACAGTGTAATGTGTGTACAGAGAACTTTGTATATCTATTGTTAATAATGAAATATTGTTATTAACTACCTATTATGCATTGATTGTCTTATTTAAATGATTCAGTAATATGACATGGCATTTGGTGCTTTAAAGATTGAAAGAAATTAAATATGTACTAAGTATAATATTTTTGTAGGGTTTAAATTTCATCAGTTGTGATTCATATGAAATGAAATCATGGTTGAAATTGTTTTTTGATGGAATATAGGCACCTACCAAAGGGAGACCATTATATTTCCACTAAATATAATAGAAAAATATGATTGGCAATAATGCAACTTAGAGCAGCCCTTCACTTTTACCAGTTTTGTAATTGTCAGGCAGGAGCAGGACAACCTAAGTCTTGTATGAAAATGAATGTTTGAATTTTTTTTTATGGAAGTGACAAAATTGTATCACATTTTCTTGATTAGTATGCCATTTCAAAATGTAATTAGCAACCATATCTCAATGACAACATTTACTTTTATACATTCCATAAAAAAATACATTGTGAATTGATCCTTAGATCAACATACCCTACTACTTACCTAATCTTTGGTGATCTATATGTCAAGAGTGGAATATACATAATGGTGAGAAAAAAATCCCATTCAATTGGTTCATGAGACAGCTATGAATTAAAAAAAGCAAAGAAAAATATGTAATATCTAGTCAATTAAGCTGTCATTCACTTTCTTATAAGGTGGTCAAATGTTATGAATATACATATTATGATTACCATATTAATAAGAGATATAATAATATATTGCAAAACATGATACAATAAATCCTATTTAACACTTGTTTGTTTGATTTTGATTTAAATCAACCAACTCAAAGAATGAACTTGACTTAGAATATTCCATTGAAAGGCAAAAATTAATCACTAATAGCTTTTTAATTAATTTAATATACTATAATAAGTAACAACTAAATGAATATCTATTTACTACTATCAGTTTGTCCCAGTTTGAAGTCCATGGGCTTGTCATATCCCATCATCTTAGCGTAGTGCAGCGGGTCGGTGAAGTGCCGCGCCTCAACGAACAGTGGGGTGCCTTTAGCCACCATCGTGGTAAACATGCCAGGGATATCCGGGACTACAACGTCTTCAGCCTTAAATTCGTGCTAGAACAAAAATAAATGTCTTAGTTACAGAAAAAAATAAACAATCAATAATTTTAAGGTAATAAAATGAAGTTTTTACAAATATTGAGCAACAGAAAATTTAGCTCAATGTACATGAAAATTCGTATGAAGAGTGGGCTATAATTTTTTGCATTGTATATTTTTTGAATATTAATTTACAGTAGCAGCACCTGTAGGTTGTAGACTTTAAAAAAAGGAAGGATGTAATAAGCAACTACATATAATAGACAATATATGAATATGTACCTGTTTTTCAGCAATAAAGAAGTTGTAAGTGATTGCTTTGTAAGTTTGACTTGCTGGATCATAATCAACTTGTGTCACATATTTCTTGGTGATTGTGTGCAGTAGTAGGGGGGTGACGAACGTAAAGAATCCGACCACCGAGCAAATAGCCACAAGCAGTGATGTACTTCCGATAGTTGCTGCTTCATTAAAGATGATAGGTTGAGCTATCAGCCCGGCTGCACTTGAACTTAAAGAAAATACCTTCACTGCCTTGATTTGAGGAGTCAAAGGACCATAGTAAATTCTTTCTGTTTTACTGTCATCTTTTGCTTTACTAGCGAAATTACAGTTTAGATTAGCTCTGTAGATACTGATACAGTTTAATTGAGATGTAATTTCTTTCCGCAAAGAAGACAAAGATCTGGCCTGTATGAAGGTACTATGGAAACATAGTCGAAACATGATTTAAAAGTAAAACCTTGTATTTATCAACTTATATGCAAAACACTTCAATACAATAATCTAAAATTTCCGTACGATAGGAGTAAGAGGTTATTTTTTAACTGCAAATGAAAATAATTGGCTGCGTTCCGAATCGCGCTCAGAGCGCCCACGGCACCTTGCATCCTTTTTCCTCTCGGTAGTCGATTTTTAAGAGGAAAAAGGATGCAAGGTGCTGTGAGAGCTCTGAGTGTGATTCGGAATGCAGCCCTGCAAAGACTGTCATTGTCAGCTGTCTACAATTGACAGCAAGCAATAGTACATTATTGCCGTGGCCGGGAAAGTAGGTCTTTGCAGGCTGAGTACTGGTTTAAAGGGCCGAGGCTTCGCCGAGGCCCTTTAATATGTACGAAGCCTGCAAAGCCTTTCACGTGCCGAGGCTTATATAGTGCTTTTCTCAAAAATGAAAAAAAACCTTGATATTAGGTATTCATAATAATCATAATACAGCATTGACACGCACGCAAAGGTAGTCAAGTACTTACAACAAATCCAATGGAACGCCAGTCTTATTTCGTATTCACCGATATTTGACTTTAACAGACACACTAACACGGCAAGTTAAAAACTCGCATGTAGATTTCTCGTTTTTTATAAAAATTAAGACCTTTTATTAATTTTTAAACCAAACTAGTAAACTATTTTCATGAAATTTAGCTAAATAAATCTGATACAAGACAAGAACTCCCGCTCTTTATGGATCGTTCTTTTTTAAAATTCCGTTCTGAAATACATTGCGCTGTTTCAGACACGGATAAAAACGTTTGGTTTCGCGTCAATTGACAGATACAGAACATGCAGACTTGGCTGTTTGGGAATTCCTTCGCGTATTTATCAGTTTAAAAAAAAAGTACCTGTACGATAATGAAATTTCATACCATTTCATACATTCCCTGCGCTTATACATGCCGCGGAAGTAAATTCATACAAATTTCCGGGGCATGCAGTTGAGTTTTTTTTTTTTAATTTTTGACTGATCGTCAATGACGCACTTCGCAGTCTGATAGAAAGCAGACAATGACGAGTTTCCCGGCCATTTTTGAGAAAATATATTTTCCGCCCACAAATACTTTCTGTCACAGATTAGAAGATATGTCTAAAGATGCTTTCTGTCCTTCTGTTCTGTCCCAGCAATTTGAATTTTTGGCTTTGTGAAATTTACCAAAAAAAGGAATTCTATTCATCATTAAAAGTTCAATTTACACGGGGTCCGGGGGTTGTAAGTCATTAGTTGGACGTACTTGGCTTGTCCACGATACGAATAAGCAGTTTGCTCGAAACCAGCTATGTACATCTACTAAATTAAAACACTGACCCCGTGTAAAACGAAAAGAAAACGAACTTTAGTAATCTGTAGTCTTATGTCATACTGACAGATCGCTCGCTGTCTTGTCGTGTATTTTTGGTAGATTTTACAAAAAACGAACAGATAAATGAACTGTAATTCTAGCTGAAATTAGTGAGATTATTGCAAAATGTGGAACGAGGGTAACGTTACACTGAAACCAATTTACGTGAAGAAAGAATATGAATGGCTGAATGATGCGACTGATTGCGTCGTGACCTCTAATTCTGATGCTGGATGGTGTACCATTAAAAAAGAGTATTCATCAGACTCGAAGGCTGTGCAACCTTCCGACCGGTATCTAAACCCTTATATGGAAATGGAAGGCAGGTGAACATCTCTTCACTCAGATTTGTTTCTGGAATATATTTGGACAGTTTGGACTCGGTTGAGTTTGTATTCAATTGGCTATGGGTGAAAAATGCCAATGTGCTCGATTTTTTTTCAAGGATAGGAATAACCTTCCTTATCAAGGGAAAAAAATCTCAGAATTTTCCGTGCCGTAGATCCTGCGTATAAAATAAAATTGGTTTTGCGTTATGACGATTGCAATAAAGGTGTTTCCTTGGTCCAAGTATGCAGCACTACTTCTTGAAAAAAAATGTTGACACTATTGACATTATTGTTTTTTTCAAGAAGTAGTGCTGCATACTTGGACCAAGGAACAAGGAAACACCTTTATTTCAATCCTCATAACACAAACTCAATTTCTTTTTTTACGCGAAATCTACGGCACGGAAAATTCTGAGATTTTTTTCTCTTGATACGGAAGGTTATTCCTATCCATAAAAAAATAATCGAGCACATTGTCATTTTTCACCCATAGCCAATTATTCTAATAATTAATTCAATAGTTGACTTGCACCTTAACTCCCATATATATGGATTCTATGGTGATTAATTGATTACTTATAGTACGTAAAACACAATTCTGGCAATGCTAATTTTAAACCTTTTAAAAATGTTTTTTTTGTTATAGTTAATGTGAAGGTAGAACACAGAACAAAATCTTGTAAGGAGGAACAGCTGATTTGCGACACTGAATGGAAGTCACATAAAGTTCCAGGTGACCAAGACTGCTTGGTGGAGTCCCATGTGCACCTAAAAACAAATCTCAGTCCAGATGAATTGATTGTGCTGAAGAATTGTTTTGTTAAGCTTGAGCGCATACCACACCATAACAAAATATTTAAATATAATAATGATCACTTGAACTTAAATTCTAAATTAACTGTTTCAAGTAAAAAACTGAAGAAGAAATCTGAAGAAAGACAGTTAGCAAGCTTTACAAATTTAATCAGCCATACCAAAAACAAAGCAAAACAAAAATTATGTGAATCAAAAAAATCATTGAGGCTAATAAGCAAAAATAATATTTGTATGAAAGAGTTTCAATGCAATGTATGCAGGAAAAGATGTAAATCAAAATATTCTCTTTTAAATCACGAACAAATCCATACGGGAGACAGACCACATTCATGTTCATTTTGCAATAAATCTTTTACTAAATCAGTAAATCTAACAAGGCATGAACGGATCCATACAGGAGAAAAACCTTTCTGTTGCAATTTATGCCACAAACGGTTTTCAATAAAAACAAATTTAGTTGCTCATATTCGTATTCACACACAGGATAAACCTTTCATGTGCGATTTTTGCAAAAAACAATTTGTACATGCATCTGATTTGAAAAAGCATGAGCGTATACACACTGGGGAGAAACCTTTTACATGTGACATGTGTATGAAACAATTTTCACGTAAATATTGTCTTATCAAACATTTAAAAAAGAAAAAGAAATGTAATAAAAAGAAGTAGGTTGGGTGGTTGCTCTGGTCCCAAACTGGTTAAGGATAAATTTTCACTTTATAAACTGTTTTGAAAGAAAAAAACTTTTAAGATAGCCATAAGCCCAAATGTAAAACCTATTTGTTTGTTTTTTTCAAAATAAATACCTATTCTATTCTATTCTATTCTTATGTTAGGCATGTAAAATAGTTTGTGATATCATAAAGATACAAGAAGAGTGGCAGAGCCCATACTGTAGTGCGTGCTCCGAAACCCGGGTTAACACTAGATCGACATCTAGCGTCCAGTGGCTGAACCCCGATTACCCGACCGTTTAGCAGTTGCTACCGCTACTTGAAGTCAAAAGTTTGTTTGCAATCGGGTATTATATTTTTGCAAAAATAGAGTTATTTAAATATAAATTTGATTTAAAGTTATGGTTCAAAAGGATAACACTTAATTCATATCCATATTTTAATATTATAAATGCGAAAGTAACTCTGTATGTCTGTATGTTACCTCTTCACGTTTCAACCGCTCAACCGATTGAGATGAAATTTGGCACGGAGATAGTTGGGGTCCCGGGAAAGGACACTCGCTGAGAGGAGAAAGAGTATCTTGTTTAGCATAATAGAAGCAACTTTGTTCAATAAGTATTGAAAATCGAAGAAAGACATGCTTATAAAATTTTCATATTTACCGAACATAATTATGTATCGCTAAAATACACAGCGCGGACGCTGCCATTATTCCGACGTCTGCCATTGCCGAAACTCAAAGCGAAGTGAATAGTAGGGCAGTATGTGAACACACACTCCTTTCGATTCTACTACTACAGCCTATTAGCGTCCCACTGCTGGGCACAGGCCTTCTCTCATCACGAGAGGGTTTGGGCTATAGTCCCCACGCGGGCCCAGTGCGGATTGGGGACTTCACACACATCTTTGAATTACTTCGCAGATGCGTGCAGGTTTCCTCACGATGTTTTCCTTCACCGAAAAGCTCAGTGGTAAATTCAAATTGAATTTCGCACATAAGTAAACTTGGAGATGCGAGCCGGAATCGAACTCCCGAACCTCTGCCTCTCAATCCTGCTGCAGCATTATTTAGGGAATTATTTCCGGCAGCGACAGGGGCTGCATGTAACGAGGTATTAAATTGGCAACAAAGCGCCCTCGTTGACAGGTCTGCTGAATTTCTGGTCGGGGTTTACATTGAATAGTGTGAGTGAGACATTGAAAATTGGTTTACACGGGGTCAGTGGTTTCAAGTCAGTAGACGTACGAGTACGACATACATTGCTTTATGGAGGGTTGAAGTAAAGGAGCGCAATCTTTATAGTTCCAAAAGTGGACACCAAATCGGGTAGATTGAGGGCGCTGCGGTCGTCACTCCAATCAAGCCACCTAGGCGGATAGTCTGCAGTAGCGCCTTCAGATGGCGCTGCTGAAGCCAAACGTGAGGAGAGTGTGTTTTGTTTTGTTGCTTATCAAATCCGCTGAGCACGTTTTCAACTGTTTCGCCATATAAGATTGCGCTCCTTACCAAAACACATTCAACACTCCATACATTGCTTGTTCAGCCTTGTTCACTGAGGATGAGGATGAGTGGTAGCCATGGAAGTAGTAACTAATAACAGGAACTACCTCTGCAACCAAATTTTTTTGCCTGGTGCGCGAGGGTGAGCAGCGTAAAATCTTGTTACCATATCAAGGAAGCACCGGGTGAAATTTTGGGCACGTTTTCGAATTGTGAACGGCAATTAAGTACCTTTTTTGACACATGTACTTATGTATGTTACCTCCATGGTGTAAACGAATTGGCTATGGGTGAAAAATGACAATGTGCTCGATTATTTCTTTTAAGGATAGGAATAACCTTCCATATCAAGAGAAAAAAATCTCAGAATTTTCCGTGCCGTAGATTCTGCGTAAAAAATAAGATTGGTTTTGCGTTATGACGATTGAAATAAAGGTGTTTCCTTGGTCCAAGTATGCAGCACTACTTCTTGAAAAAAAGTGTTGACACTATTGACATTGTCATTTTTCACCCATAGCCAATTAAGGGCAGTCATTCATTCCATACAGAAATGTCAAATTACATCAGTGTCGTCCCTGGGTGCGTTCCGTTTTGCGCTCAAAGCGCTCACAGCGTTCACAACGCTCATAAGTGTCCCGAATTGATTGTCACACTCACGACAGTGTGAGCGCGTTTTTGATTCGGAATGATCATAAGCACGCTCACGGCACCAACACTAGTAACTGACAATCTTTTTTTTTTAATAGGGAATCATGTCCTGTCAAATGTATAGTCAAATGTCACTTTGACGTTTGCGCTCACAGCGCCTATGCCCCACAGCGTGAGCACCGTAAGCGTCGATCGATGACGTCATCAATTTCCTGAGCGTTGTGAGCACGTTCCCAAAGTGTCCCGAAATACGCTCAAAGCGCTGTGAGCGCAATTCGGAACGCACCCCTTGTGTCGTCAATTCGTCATGTCGTGGTCGTGTCAGGTCATTTGGCATTTTCTCATGATTTTCTTCCTATAGTAATTTAGTAAAAATAAAATCGCACTTTAAATTTAACGGGACTTTTTTGAAGTGAGCCTGCCTTAAGATGGGCTAGCTAGACTTATGTCGAAACCAGCTATGTTTTCACTTGTGGCGTTTTCTTTTCTATTTGTGTTTATTGTGAGATAGGACTCCATGTGTTGTGCGCGATAGTGAGATAGGACTACATGACTTAGTGTTGTTACAGTTGACCAGAAATACCCGTTGAGTCTAAAAAGTAGCAAGTAGTAGGTTTAGTTTGAAAGTGTGCGAACTGGCTTGCAGTCATGTGTCACTGTCAGTAATACTCACCGACTGTTGCCCGCTACTGTCACTTGACTGTGTCATGTGGACAACTTTGTTTGTGGAAAAAGCAAAAAGTAGTAAAATAAGTAAATAACTTTTAGGAACTATACACATATATGCAAAATGTGGGAAATTTCTTCCTTAGAGCCCAGCTACGTGAAAGAGGAGGTCGAATGGGTCGATGAGGAGAGCAAGTGCAATATTACTGAACCAGCCCCTATCACAGGGTTGTATGCCGGCATCAAACAAGAGAACACAGCGGACGAGTTCACAGAACACACATCTAACCAATACCTACACCCTTATATGGAAGGCAAGTATAATTTTTTTACTATTCTTATTCATCCATTTTCATTACTGAACTAGAAGTAGAACAAATTAAATCATAATCAAATCAATTCTTTATACAGCAAATTCGCCACATAGGGGCACTTTTACACGTCAGAAATGAATTTACCAGTGCTTCCTAAACCCATTGCTTGAGAAGAAGCGCCGCAACAAACTCAGTAGAAGGCCTGGTCTCAAAAATTCCACATACAAATTGGAACATTTATTTAAGCATAATTTGCTGGCAATTAAACTTGGCATGGAGATAGTTTAGTCCTGAGGAAGGAAATAGACTAAGGTACGCTACGCTAAGAAGTCTGCAGAAGGCCAGAATATAGTAGTTTATAAGTACATTATATATGAATAATAGTACATTGCAGACCTAGGGTGGTGAATTCGTAAATGTCCCAGATCGCAGGTTTCTGTGGCCCGAACCGAAGGTAAGGGCCATAAATATGCGATCTGGGGCTATACGAATTACCGCCCGTGGTTTGTCAAAAGTTTTACGTCTTGCCTTGGCCAAAAAGTGAGATTTTCTCTCCGCGTAGCGGGCAGAAAATCCCACTTATGGCCAAGGGTGACGTAAAGTTTATTTATTTGACCAGCTTAAAACAGTTTACAATTATCATACTTAAGTATAACATGCAACATCCTTATTAATATACTAGCTTCTGCCTGCGACTTCGTATGCGTGGAATATAAAATTGCCGATAACTTTTCTTTCCCACATCTGATTTTAATCAAACATATCTTATATGTTGCTCCAAATGATGCTCTATCTAACCTTGAAAACTGCATGTTGCATGCATGCTGTTTTGTGGTCTACCATACATCTTTAGACCCCCCATTCCTTTTTTTGAACTTTTCTTTCTATGTACAGACACGCCGGGTTCTGCTCTTTTATTATAGTATAGATAGATAGATATCATAATCTAAGGAGGCCTATCTCCAGCAGTGGACGTCTATCGGCTAAAATGATGATGATGATGATGATATATCTAATGTTGTGGCTGGTGCTTAATTTAAAATTTTGATTAAAACGAGATTTAATGTTTTTTGTAGTTTCTGTGAAGATAGAACAAGAACAAGGAGAACATTGTGAAGAGGAGCACAAGCCTTGGACAACAGAAAGAAAACCATTCACACTTACGGGTGACGTCAACAGCCCAGTACTGTCTTCACATGAGAATTTGAAGACAAGATTCAGCCCTGAAGAACTGCTTGCATTCAGGAGTTGTTTCGTCAGACTCGAGCGTATGAAATTATACACAACACAATTCCCTTGTAACATTTGCAATATGAAGTTAAATTCTAAGTATAGTCTTACACGTCATATGCTAAGTCATACAGAAGAATTATCCGAATTGCATATTAAAGCTATAAAAAAACTGACTTCCAGGCGATGTGTATGCCGAAAATGTGGAAAATACTTTAAAAAAAGATCACTACAAGATGCAGAAATAGAAATAGGCGAAAACTCTTGTACATGCAAAAAGCCCAGGAGAAAGTTAGTAAATAAAATAGAAAAAGATTTGTCTGAGAAGCCATTTGAATGTGACGATTGTGGTAAAAGTTTTAAACATAATTTTTTATTGACAAACCATAAACGAATTCACACAGGTGAAAAACCATATTGTTGTCCTATTTGCAACAAATCATTTTCTGAATTGGTTAATCTAACAAGACATGGACGGACTCATTCAGGTGAAAGACCACACTGTTGTAATATTTGTAAGAGAAAGTTTTCACACAAGGCTAATTTACTCTCTCATGTTCGGATCCATACACAGGACAAACCTTTTACATGCGATTTTTGTAGCAAACAGTTTGTGCATATATCAGATTTAAGAAGACATGAGGGTGGACATATGGGGCAGAAACCTTTTGCATGTGACATTTGTGAGAAACAGTTTATTCGCAGATATCGTTTAGTTGACCATTTAAAAACCCACATTGCAAAAGTGGAAAACAAAGAAAATAAATAAACCCCTATGATACAATAATATATTTCGCCAGGTGTGTACTCCGGTAATTGTGTAGTATTGTGGGTGACACCGTAACTTCATTCACTGCCGTGAGTAGTTACAAGTGGTGTATTAAAATAATTCCCGGCTCCCATGAATCCTGTGTGTTTCATTAAATTTTTACGTTCATGCGTTTAGCTTGGCCCATTTTGTGTGCTTAAACAAGTTACTTAATGGCAATTGTAATGCGCAAATAATTCATGTATTTGCTTTATTTTCGTTTTACTTTGACGTGCCGGTTTCACAACTCGGAGTAGCAGACCTTGTTTTCTTAGACCATGATAAACCCCAACCAGAAATTCAGCATATCCGTCAAAGAGGGCGCTAGTTCTGCGTTTTAAGCAACACCAAATTGGAATGTCAACTAACAACTTCAGGTCAATCTCATTACATTACGGCGTACATCGGAAATAGCCAGGGAGCTTCAAATTTTCATACTTCGCCTGTACAGCGCCATCTAGATGTTGTTCAAAGAGTTCAAATTTCTATGCAGACTACCTAGGTAGCGACATCTATAATCGCATTTAACACTTATTTCGGGCGTACGCTGATTTGTTTTAAGGTTGTTATTCTAAGTTTACCTTACTTCTTCTATGACATCAGTAAATAAAATTCATGTCAAATGAGTGTTGTGTGCGCTTTGTCAAGTATAAACCAACTTAGGAAGTGTACAATATCATATGGTGCTGTAAACACGACTGACTGGTTACTATAATTATATTATAAAACAACACGTGTGATCACGTGTCATTCAACAAATGAGAGATTATTTATTTATAACCGACTTCAAAACATTTTTTTTATGTATGTTCGCCGAAAAATCGAAAAGAAATGGTAAGCGTAAACCGATTTCGATTACTCTTTTTTTGTTTAAAGTACCTACTTCGAAGTTGGTCTCATATTAATTTGGTTCAGTTCTGATGATAGGATCCATGAGAAAACGAGGGAACTCCTCGAAATTTGCTAGCATGTATAGATGACTCTTGCGTCAATTTCGAAGACAACAGGGTTACTTATGTCTTTCTATAGTAATGTTTGGAAACTGTAGCTGTAGCCGAAAAAAAAACCGCCTTCACACTCCGACAGACTGCGAAGACGGTGTAGTGAACTTGGCATTGACTTGGTTTTTATTTTTTTATATTTTTTTTTAGGTTCAGCAATTTTGAGAAATTAATGAAAACAGCTAAATATTTGACAGCTATACGCGAAGTTGGCAACTTTCGGTATAAACCCTAATGGATACTTCATACCTGATGGTGATACCTACCTGTACTTTCCTATGCACTCCAGGGCCTATATTCGAAGTCTTTGGGATCTAGCTCTTCCCTATAGGATCGCCTACACGTCGCGTGAACTTTAAGCAGCTAGATTTAAAGTTCAACTTGACGCGTGAGCGATCCTATAGGGAAAAGCGAGATCCCTAAGACTTCGCATAGAGCCCCTGAGGAAACCTTATAATATAATGATAACATAGAAAAAAAAAACGGTTTTTTCCAAAGATAAAATTTAAAACAACTCGTGCTTGGTTGGGCAGTTGTCGACCTCGTAGCAGTAGCCGGTGTCGACGTCCAGGACCGTGGCGCCGGGGCAGTCACACCGCGAAAAACCGCACACCTACAGTCATAAGTATCATAACAAACTCCATTGTTGGTCGGTCGGATATAGTAAAACATAAATTGAACGTTTCCAACGGCATAGCAAAAACATCCGTCCGCGACTTCCTCTGCTTGGGTTGGGCACACTTTGAAACTCTTCGTTAACCTTAAACTCTCATTTGGACAGTCAGACATACACTTGGATATTTAGCCAACCAATCACAACAGCATATTTAGTACTCGGATAATATTAGTCCGCAAATAGTGGACTATCCTGCAGCGCTAAATAGCCGCCGTGAAGCCTAATGGCTGGGAAGATGGTCGGGGGTTCGAATCCAGCTCGCACCTCTAAAATAAGTTATGTGCGAAATTCAATTTGAATTTACCACTGAACTTTTCGTTGAAGAAAAGCATCGTGAGCGAACCTGCACGCATCTGCGAAGTAATTCCAAGGATGTGTGTGAAGTCCCCAATCCACACTGGGCCCGCGTGGGGGACTAGCGCAGACCCTCTCGTGATGAGAGGAGGCCTGTGCCCAGCAGTTGGACGTAATTAGGCTGCTGTAGATTATTCATAGGATTAGACTAGACATTCCATAAAATGAAATTTTGTGTGGAGATGGTACCGGGAAAGGACGAGAACGCAACAACCAAATGCGAAACTGTGTATGACTGTTACCTCTTCACGCTTAAATCTCTGGACTGATTTAGATTAAATGTTGTGTAGGTATATATAGTTAGTCTCGCACGGGGAAGGACATAGGCTACCTTGGTTAGACATACCGTGCCCACCAGGGTGCGCCCGGGATTCGTGCATGTGCGTTGCGCCTCCCAGTAGGACCAGGAGCAATTGCTTTTCGTCTCCACCATCCCCTCAGGACAGGAATCCACACCTGACGAACATACTTAGCTCTTAATGCCATACCCTTTAACACTTTCACGACCGAAGACCCGACTACGGTAACTTTGCGGACGACTCGAGAGCGGGTTCACACTAGCTAGTCATTATGCATGCTAATATTAATCCCATATCACCATTTAGGTACATACTCCAATAAGGCCCCTGGTCCTTGAAACCAGGGGCCTCATTCGGGAAGCAAAGGGATTATAGGAAAAGCATGGGAAAAGCACGTCAAAATGTCACGGCGTTCAAATTGAACTTTAGATTTTAAATGTACCTTTTTGTAATTCAGTTTAAATTAAATGCCGTGAATTTTTGACGTTTCCTATGTGATATCCCTTTTAGCTTCCCGAAGGAGGTTTCAGTCCAATCTTCCCAAATTTCTACTAATGTTGACGATTGCGAGTATAAACTAAAAACGCCTACAATAACTCACACATATTGTTGTGCCACAGGCACTTCGTCACAGTTGATCTTTCGTAGGCACACACCAGACTTAACAACAGTACCAAATACGTCCACATTGTGAATTCAACTGAATTGACTAGAATAGACTAAGCTGCTTCTATAGAAACGGTCGCATTTATACAACCACGACGAGACGAGACGAGTGTTTACGATAGCCAGTATGAAACAATAGTGAATTGTGCCTGTGCGCGTCCTGTGCAGGTATGTCGGAACGGTTATATCAGTTACATGTATGAATGTGCCAATTGATGTGTTAGGACAAAACAATGATGAAATATAAAGCACTAGCTTCTGCCCGCGACTAAGTCCGCGTGGGATTCGGCATAGAGAAATGATACAAGAGAGGAGTGGCTGAGCCTATACTGTAGTGCGTGCTCCGAAACCCGGGTTAACACTAGATCGACATCTATCCACTTGTAACATTTAAATCAGTGCATCTATCTAACGTCCAGTGGCTGAACCCCGATTACCTGACCGTTTAGTAGTTGCAACCGCTACTTGAAGCTAGATGGCGAGCCGAACGCAAAGTGTACTTATTTCTAAATAATTTACAACCAATATTACTAGAACTCTTTTTTGAAATCCTCTTATTACACAGAGACTTCGGGTTGTAAGTTGTAAACTGTTAAGCAATAACATATATTCTTTACGTTCGCGGTTGCGTTCAAGTAGCGGTAGGAACTGCTAAACGGACGAGTAATCGGGGTTCAGCCGTACCGTACCGAATTTAATTTAAATTGGTGCCAGCGGTTCTAGCGTGAAGACTTGAAGAGGTAACAAGCATACAGAGTTACATTGCATTTATAATATCAACTATAGCTTCTGCCCGCGATTTCGCCCGCACGGAATTCGGCTATCGTGTTCCCGCGGGAACTATGCGTTTTTCCGGGATAAAAGTAGCATTTGTCCTTGCTCGGCGCTCCAATATCTTCATACCAAATTTCATCTCAATCGGTCCAGCGCCTTTAAGCGTGAAGAGGCAAGGCAAGACACATAAACAGACATTTATAATATTAGTAAGTAGATAAAGTAAAGATAGATAAGAATAATATGGATTACAATGTGCAAGTAGATACTTGTACGGCGGACACTCAAATAAATCATTGCATGGGAGGCAAAAAAACAAGGAGTAGGTAGCCAGTCAAGTCAGAAATAACTAATTTACCTACTTACTTACTATATACTGTATACTTGACGTGGTGGAAATGACTATTCAGATTCAGATTTTTGTATTGGTTTTCAAAAACAATTCAGGAACGATAAAGTCTACTACTGATACCTACCTACCATCTGAACTTTAAGTCTTTAGCCAGTCAAGGTTAGGTCCAGCGAAGACATGTGGACGTAATGAAAAATAACTTGGACATTCTTTTGAGTGCTTTTGTTCCGAGCTATACGAAGCGTTTTATGTTTGCGAAGAGATAAAAGCGAATCATCGGCCTAAACAAGCACGAGCCATTGCGACAAAGCTATCGAGCGGGCAAACACAGCCTATTGATTCAGTTTATCTTCGCGCAAACAAAGACCATGTCACAAGTAAAACTATAGGGCTAAATAAGTACGTCATCATCATCATCATTTCAGCCGATAGACGTCCACTGCTGGACATAGGCCTCCCCCAAGGCGCGCTACTCAGACCGGTCCTGTGCCCCTCGCATCCACCGCGTTCCCGCGACCTTTACAAGGTCGTCACTCCATCTTGTTGGAGGCCTACCGATAGCTTGTCTACCGGTTCGCGTAATAAGTACGTGATCATGAACAATGCCTTTTGAAAAGCCTTGGTACCTACGTATATTATAGAAGAATCGAATGAAAAATGGGTGCTGAATCAAGGATTTTCAGCTACGACACATTGAATTCATTATAGCCTGGGCCTATATTCGAAGTCTTTAAATAGGGATCTCGCTCTTCCCCATATAGGATCTCTCACGCGTCGAACTTCGCATAAAGCCCTCATTCCGGACACAAAGGCATTTCATTGGGATCCCATAGGGAAAGTCAAAACGTCGCGGCACTCAAATTGAACTTTAATCTACATAATGAACGAAAAATCTAAAGGCTTTTTATGGAATTCCTTAGACACAGATATCGAAATGGTTTTCGAATTACGCCTTACTATTTTTTCAAGTGTTGTCAATTATAAATATGGTTTCCAAATAAAAACGTAATTCAAGAAATTGACCATTATCACAAACCAATAGACCACATTTTTTTATTATCTTCGATTAGTAAGGGTAGTGTTTAAAGTCAACATGCCAAAGAAAAAACTAAATACCGATTACCTAAGCGATAGACAAATCATTCATCCTTAATTACTGGAATTAGAAAAGCGAAAGCTTTATCCGAAAAGCTCATAAGCTTCGTTCCTTTTACTAATAGCCCTCAAAGGTTTCTGCCAGTCATCACATAAAGAAGTCCATAGAGATCTAGTTAGGGGCCCGTATATGAAAATTTAATAGCATCGGCGGGGCCTCATTCGGGGGGCATCCCATCCCCTATTTATAGGTAAACTCGAATGGTTATCGCTTCTTTCTTCGTTGATTATCTACCGGCTTTTGCCCGAGACTTCGTCTGCTTTTCTGTCAATCGATGGAAGACGTCCACTGTTGGGCTTGGTCACCCCACATCTCCCCACTCCCTCGTGTTTATCGAGATTAAAAAAATACCTACGTGAGTAACATTATACCTAGGTATTTACACCTACAGTAATCCTAGATATAAGACCAAAAGCGTGCCAAATTTCATAATTGAAGAGCAAACATCCAAACTCGCACTCGCATTTATAATGTTAGTTGGATCAAAAGTATCAAAACAATGTATTTTAATTCGCTATCATAACAGGGGAACCCTAAAAGACGGACACCAACAGTCAAAATATCCGACAATAATATCCGCCAACCCAACCATCACAACCCGCATCGATTTCGGCTCTACCTGCAATCCGCAAAAAAAACATCGCGAACGTGAAAAACTATTCCGATCTTTACTGTAAAATATAATTAGTGCATTACCACAATTATGATATATTTAATTATATGATATTAAGTAAAAAATAGTTTAGGCTGCGTTGTTATTGTTATGGTCACATTCTATAGCGGTTTGACTGACCGTCTCATATTATGTCTCGCATGCAAAGGGCCGGGGGTTCATGCTTCATTTATTTAATTTGAAGCGTAATCTAATTTAGAATTTCCACTGAGCTTTTCGGTGAAGGGAAATGTCGTGCACGCATCTGCGTATTTAAAGACGTAGGTAGGGTGGATTTGTGAAGTCCTTGCACTGGGCCCGCGTGGAACTAAATATTCTGAAGGGGGGTTGGTGTTAGCTCAGGTAGATGCTGCAGGCACGGAGATCAGCGGTGGAATCCGAGGACACGAAGACGATGTCTAGCTAATTAAAATCTCTAAATCTTGAAGACTGGCCCTATTACTGCCCTAACATTTCCCTAACTATGAAATAATAGATTTTTCTCAAAAATGCTATGTAATGTTGCCATAACATCGCTAAAAAGCATCCAGTAAGTAGGTCATACCGAAGGCTTATTGGAAGTGTCCAGTAAATAGCGAGATTTTGAATTTGGAATCAATAATTGTCCAGTAAGTACGTATGTAATTCCATTACGTATCATGTTATTTGAATTTCGAAGCACATTTTTACATCGCCGCCAACCAATACAAAGGATTAGGTGCTGAGGTCGTATATAAATTTAAAATAGATAAAGGATAAAAATTAATTACCTTGAACGATATTTCACTTTAAATTTACATATTTATTAAAGTATACGTACTTTTTATTTTGCACATGCCAAAATGTTTGATTATATTCACTAAGAACAATAAAAAACTAAAATAGGTCAGCGCAATAGGCAGTACGTATAAAAAACACACGATTCAATATTAAAAAAAAAAAAACTTATCGAAAAGGTTTGTGCGCGGAACGTGAAAAACGGACGGAAGTGTGTAAAAAGGCCGAAACAGTTAAGATAATTGTTGACTTCCGAATACCTGTTTTATATTATAAAAAAAGAGGTCTGAGTTAAAGTTAAAATCATGAACATTAGTTCTACAATGTAAAAATTATGAAATATTACCAAAAACAAAATGAGATTGGCAACAGTGCAAGTAACTCAGTGCAAATAACTAAACACAGTCTTTATAAAAAAAAAACGTAATGACAGTCGGCTAGGCGCTAGAGCTAAGGCGGGATTTTAAGTAAAACATAATTTTTGTCTTTTATTCGTGTTTCATTTTTGAGAAAAGCACTATACTTGCTTCGACCGTAAGAGCCATACTGGCCGCGTATGTAGCCGGACCTCTGCTGGCGCCTCGGTCCGTCAATATCATACTTGGCCAGTATGGCTTACTTACTGGTCTCTGCAGTAATGTACTATAAAGTTGAATTGATAATGTATTTTCAGAGATCTGTTCGTTACAAGCGATAGGAAAAGACTAAATATATTAAACAAATTAATTCTACGCTTAAAATTACCTATTTTTGAAAGGAAATGTGACAACTAACCGATTGTACTCGGCCAGTCTCCACATTATGTACCTAGTTCAGAACAACATTATTGCATTCTAATCTCTAATTCTTCTAATTCTTTGTATTGATTGAAACGTAAAAAGTCGCATCTCATTATTAGGTACTACAAAAAAGTTGCAAAAGTTTTCCCGCCACTAATGGTAATTATCATTTGTTTAAGTATAAGCTCAATGATTCCTGTAATAAGGCTGAAAGTTGGACTCTTATGAACTTAGTTTAAAAGAGGGAGATAGGGAGACAGCTTATCGTCTATCTTACTCTCATAGTAGCCACTACCATGGAGTAGCGTCCGTCTCTTTCTGTCTACAGCTGTTGCATATTTCGTGTTTTCTTTCTGTGACGAGCGTAGATTGTTGTTCCTTTTTCTTCAGTGTGGAAGTTCTCACGTTGCCGCCTGCACGTTGCGCGACTTTGCGCGGGAACTTCGTGTGTATTTTCGACAGTTTTTTCGAACTTTGCGAACTATGGAATTGACATAATTGGATATGTTAGCTGTGATGTGATACTTTTTTGAAGTTTTATTATAAGTGGGCCGATTAGCTAGTTAAGATGGGGCCGCGGAGCGTGTTTTGGACTGTTGTCTTGGGCCTGGTTTTCGGCGCAGAGACGCGCATCATAGGAGATCAGTGCGACTGGAACGGCAGGTATGTTCTCATAGAAATATACATAAATCTTAACCATATAATTTATGTGTAACGTGTCTTTCATAGATATTTTTATTAATATGGCGATACTATTTGTGGTCCTTCGAATCGTATTGTTTTGTAATTTATTATGTTAAGGGTGGGTTGATTCAAGCATAGCTGACGGGCTCCTGGGTCTAACCGCATTGATGACAAGTGGCGCCACATAAGGTTCATATTTGCATATCGTACAGAAAATGACTGGGGCTATATTCGAAGTCTTAAATAGGGATCTCCCTGTTCCCTATAGGATTGCTCATGCATCAAGCAAGTTGAACTTTACATCTAGCTGCTTAAAGTTCACGCGACGCGTGAGCGATCCTATAGGGAATAGGGAGATCCCAATTTTAAGACTTTGGCCCTGATATAGGGCCTGACCTGTGCCCAGCAGTGGGCCGTAAATAAGTAAGAAGGCTGTTGTGGTGGTGGGGTACTAGGAAAGGAAAACCTTTCTATTTTACGCTCTGTACCTACTCAGTGATAAGTAGGTGTTATTCTAACTTAACGGCATTTGTTATCAGCGGACGATCGCGGTCGACTTGGAACAATAAACATCTCGTGTCAACAGTGAGCCATCAACATAACTCAAGGCGGATATGAGCTCGTTATTTCATTTGATCTAGGCTCCTTCGTGGAATGACGATAACAAAAACGCATATAAGGCATAGTCGCTTTCGGCGATCATCATTAGGTACTTCAGGTTTTCAAAAATAACAGCACTTTGTGTAACTGTAACACTTATCTGTTCATAACAACATACCTGTCTTAAACATTCTAATTTGTTTCAAGAATTCCATCCCGCCAACAAATGAGATATAAACCCGGCCTGGAGCGAAATACAAAAGTCGAGGCAATTTGTTAAAAATTCGCCCTAGCATGCATAAATATCGCCTTAATATCGCGTGTCTGTTTAACATTAACATGTAATGACGCTATATTATGTTTTTGTTTCCACGCATGTCGCTTTTGACGCAAAAAATGGCTTATGCCGAAACATCAAAAACCAAACAATATCTGTGAATATCTGAAGATCATAAACGTGCGTAATTCATTCAACAAGTCGTAACAATTAAACAATAAATGGTTGTAATTATTGTTCGGGGCATCCGGAAACGGTGTTGTATGGGGTTGTACGGAACAAAATCAACAAGTGAGGTTTCCATTGGGGTGGCGTGGGAAACGCGGGTGGAAAGTGTTCTCGGCAACCCCCGCTGTTTGCGACACGTGACCCTTCCGGCTATTAGGTATTCTATTGGGGAGCATCCCCTTATTGTAATATACTTAACTCGATAAGCAGAAAAGCGAGGCACTTTTCGCAATTTTGTGCCACTTTGTCACGCAGAGGATCTTTACTGTAGTGTCGTTTGTTCAGCGGTATTATTTTTACAATGGATGTAAACTGCATTACCACACGAGTGTAATCTCTCATCTCTTATAAGTATCTGGAAAGTAGGTACCTAAGATTTAAACGCAATATTTGCAATTTTTTTAGGAACCTTTAATTAGTACAGTCGAGTGGGTACAATAATATGTAGGTTATCCACTTTTCAAGCTTATTCATTTGTAACAACTCAATGTTCAAAAGTGTAGTAGGTAGCTACAATAGAGCTTTTAGTGAAACACACTTCTACTTATTTATTTTATTACGCAATTAAGTTACATATGACCTTTCTAACTTAATCATGGTGCAAAATCACATTTAGCTATTTGAGCGAAATACGGCTGCTGTCCATTATCCTTTCTAGTGACTGACGTAGGTTATGTAGTCGCTCGCTATGATACTCTTATGACGTTTCCAAAGTATTAAGAGAAATAATACGACCCTATCCTAGCTCATTAGGCTGCAGAGAGCCGACAGATCGCTTCATTAGACTCTTGATGACCCCAGATGCTCAGTCACCAAGCGACTGAACAAAGATCGCGCCAAGATTTCTGATCCGAACGGCAAAAAGGAGAGTCGAATGTCAATGTACCAGCATCAGTCTCCATTGTGGGCCATTCAAGTTCATGCATTAATATTTATTAGGGAGGGCGGGATAGCGAGGGGACCGGGATCTGTTTATTATAATATCCTCCTCCGATTATAACGCGTTCGCACGATGTACGCGGCTGATTGATACAGATTGCCTACACCCACTGAGGGATGCCTTAGATACTTATGTAGGTACCTTATTTCAATGAGCCGTTCAACAAAACAAAATACACGAACTATGTAAGTTTCCCCGCTACGTACTACATGGTAGCTACATGAAGCTATTGGTCCTGCCGCTAGGCAAAGTCAATTGATCTTGGGTGGGTATTATCGGTCCTTATATTTAGAAATTTTGCTCATACTATGACGTAAATGTATGGGAAGTATCGGTACTAGCTCATTAAATTAGCCCCACACACGCAGTGCATCTGGTAAGGATGCTATACGACGGATGTAACATGTTACGCGACTTGCGCTTGTACAAAAGTACAAAACAAAGAATTTAACAATTGCTTCTTATCTTTTGGGATCTTGTTAAGAATGCAAAGTGCTCGAGCCACTTCATAAAAAAAGAGCTGCTTATCTACGCTAATGTGGCGCCAATTTGTGACAAAGGCTTTCAAGTTGGAATAATGGTAGCCTTTTAAACCATAATGCGGGATGGACAAACCATGACTAACAAAATTTATCTTTATCGAAGTAGTTTCTATCCATTTTTTTTCGTCACTTTTGTGCTCGTCAAAGGGCTTAAGTAGTTTTAGTGATTCTAACTCATCGTTATACCAACAATAGAAATAACTTTTGTGCTTTAAATAATTACTACCTTAACGAAATTTCTTCACTCGACATAACGAAGTGACCATGCATGAAGCTTTATGTTTATTATACCATTTATAACGTCGTTCTATTTTTCCGAAACAAAATCACGTGCGTGGCTGCTAACAACAAGTTATCGATTTATCTAATTATTGCGGTTTTATTTCCTGAATTTGGCCCATATTGCTCGACCACAGTTGCGGATGTGACTATCTGAGTACCTATTTCATTAGTTCGCACTTCACACGACACGATAACGCATCAGATGAAGGATTGCGCACGACCTTACCGATCTCTATATATCCATATGCTGCACCTCCAGTGTCCTGTAATATGCAGGTATTACTACATAAAATGTGGGTGTTGACCAAGTTAGCACATTACACGATGCTAGCAAGTGCCCTTCAATACGAAAGCCGTACCTACTTCATTAAAACATTAATGATTCAGTACAAACGTTTCGGCGGGCGGCGCCTGGGACCGCGGCGGCTGGGCATTTCACATGGGATGTTTGTGGGAACACCACGCTCTAGCAAGGAAAAACAGCCGTCACATGTTGGAAGATGAAATCACGGTTATTTTTACGCGATGATTGTTTTTATTCGCTTGCCAATTGGGGGCAATCAGAGACACGTGTTCCATCCGAGACACCCGCCTTGAGGCCGGCCTATTGAGCTCGATATCAAATTGTTGGTGGTATCTACTTCATAGTTATACACAAGAAATGAATGGTAGTATTATTTATTAAACTAAAATATATAAAATAAACATGATAAAATTGATAAATCAATGATCATGATCACTCAATTTGAATTTACCAGAGCTTTTCGGTGAAGGAAAACATCGTGAGGAAACCTGCACGCATCTGCGAATTCATTCAAAGATGTGTGTGAAGTCCCCTATCCGCACTGGGCCCGCATGGGGACTATAGCCCAAACCCTCTCGTGATGAGAGGAGGCCTGTGCCCAGAAGTGGGACGCAAATAGGCTGTGTAGTAGAAGTAGTAGTAGTAAACATATTAAGCCTGTTATTACATTTTTCACGACCGACGTACCTTACCTACTTAATAAATAATTTTCTGGATAGGCTGAGCTTGCATAAATATTAATTACCTACACATCTGTATACAAGAATAAAATTAAATCACAACTACTTACGCACCTTGCCTACACTACCTAGCCTAGTGTATGACGTAACGTTATATTGACTGGCTAGATTTTATCGAAATTTCGAAGACACTCCGCCAGCAGTATCCTATCACCATGCGGTACTTGGAAATATTTTTATGGCGTGCTTTCAGCTCCAATCACGTCGTAACTGAAGGGTAACCTAATGCTGGTACCAGGCACGGCGACCGGCCACATGTGTCCACTTATATTATCTTACTTTAACAAACACGTTAAGTGATGTGTCTGTCTTGGCTTGTGCTATAAAGATCTGATTCGTTGTATGTTGTTACATCAAACTTTTTTGGCGTTGATTGGTGTAATGGCTATGGCCTAGATCTAAACGATTTAAATTGATAGCGCTATGAAACAAAGCGTCTTCCGAGTCATTGTCAACTGTTGTAAGTAGACGTGTAACGTAAGGTTTTCCATTTATCAATACGGTCACTTCTGAGCATGAAAGAGAGTCATTGTTCATTGTGTGTACGATGTATGTGTCTTTGAATGAAACTAAACTAATTAACAGCGAATTGTAGGTCGGTATTGTGTCGGCAAGTCAGAAGAAGGAGCTCTTTGTATCGGGTGTTTATTTTTTTAATTTGTTCGTAGACTCGATACCGGCCGACGCTCGGCTCTACGTTAATTACAGTGGCGATAACTGTTCTGTAAAGCGACCAGCAAATTATGATTTACTACAGTTCTAATCAATGGTTCTAACATTTAATGAACACCTATGTACCTATGTGATATGGTATGTATGTCGGATAATAAAACATACCCAAACCCGTACAAGTATACCTAGCAATTATTTTAATAGTTCTGTATATTTATGGTTTAATTTTATACGAATCGAATGAAAATTTACACGTTTCCGGGCATAGTTTCCCTGGTGATAAACCCACGTCGTAGACAAAATGTTCAAAGCAGGTAAGTAACATAAAAAAAATGGCTTCTTATCAAATAAAATAAAATAATTTATTCAGCAAATAGGCCACATCTGGGCACTTTTACACGTCACTTTTCAATGAATTTAACAGAAATGAATTTACCAGCACTTCCAAGACCCATTCCTTGAGTTTCCCCTGTATTATGTATAGTATACATATTAACCTAGTGAATATCATTGCTCATTTAAAGAAGTTTTGGCTCGACTCGAATTCCTAAATATATTTCTTATATATATATATAACTATATATATATATAGTTTAGTTTGTGTATTTTATAATTTACTATAGTATTATGTAGTCTATGTATTATAATATAATATAAATAAGTATATTTAGATTCTCCTTTATTTTTCTGTACATACTTATTTGTCTACTCGTGAACATGTTTCCTCTCCACTACTCAAAGGTTAGCTGGAAGAAATTCCTTGTAGGGATAAGCTCGCCTTTGTACATGTGTCTCTTCTCTGTATTGATAATTGTATTTGTGTTTTTTAGGGTTCCGAAGTCCACAAGGAACCCTTATAGTTTCGCCATGTCCGTCCGTCTGTCCGCACTATTGCTCGGAGATGCTTAGGTCTAGAGAGCTGTAATTTGGCATGAATATGCATATTAGTTACACTGACAAAGTGGTACAATAAAATTTTGAAATATATTTTTTATAGGGTACCTCCCCTACTCGTAAAGTGGGGATGTAATTTTTTTTTCTTGCGTACCCCATGTTGCGGCATATCGTTGAATAGGTCTTAAAAAAATATTGTGGGTTTGTTAAAACCATTTTTTGATTAAGTGATGCGTTTGTGAAATATTAAGCTTTAAAGTGATATTTTTTGTTAGAGTCACGTGTCCCCCCCCCCTGCCAGCTAAATGGTGGTATTTGGATGGCTGAAAAAAATCACGGTTGTGGCATATATAACGTAGTTGAAAGAAAAACTATCAGAGCTAAGTAGGCTGTACAAACTTACGAGTAATAGTCGACCAACTTATAATGATGATTTTTCTCGAGCGGCAGGGGCGTCGGGCGGGCACGTCATACCACAGGCTAGCTAGATGCTAATAAGTCTTAGAAAGGTACTGTGGGCATCCTCAACTTCGGAACCCTATAATTTGCGCGTGGCCCGACACGCACTTGGCCGGTTTTTTTTCTGTACAATAAAGTGTTACTTACTTACTTACTTACTTACTTACCTAGTGAATAATTTAAGACTTAAATTATTATATAACATTTTAGAAATCAGAAATACCATCAGAAAAGAGCAGATGATACCGAAGAGCCACTTTTCTTCTTCAGACGTACAAACCTACCTAACAACGTAAGAACCATGTAAGAACAATCATGATTCACTTCCTAACTCGCCTATCAAACGAATAATAATAACTCGATTTAAAAAATAATAATATACCCGACTACAAACAAACTTTTGATGTCACATTATATATTTTTGTAATCCGTTCCCCCGTTGTGGAACTACGAAGCCACATAGGTACACACTGATATACACTCGTCAATCTTATATACCCTATAGCCCCTGATTTGTGTAAAAAGATCTAATAGTGTTATTTTTTTCTGAAAATACAATGGGTCACCGGTGAAATCTATACTAATAATAAGTCTGTAGAAGAAGTCGCGTCTGAAACTTGAAAATTAAAAGAAACTATCAAGTCGATTCGAAGGGACTATATTAACGATACTGAACACAAAATAACGATATTTAGAAAAATTGTCTGTATGTATGTCCGGATTTAAATCGAAAACTACTGGACGGATTGCAACAAAATTTGGTATGGTGGTAGTTTATAACACTGGTCAACATATAGACTACTTTTTATCCCGAAAAAATGCGCAGTTCCCGCGGGAATGCTACTAACGAATTTCACGCGGATGAAGTCGCGGGTAGAAGCTAGGTACGTACATGTTTACACAACTTAGAAGGCGCGTGGATTAAGCAAAAATAAATTCTGCGTCAACGGCTTAAGTGCTTCACCGCGCGCCTTCTAAGTTGTGTCGTGCTATACCTAGGTATTAATCAAGAGTCTCAAGGGAATATAATTAAGCTCTATGGCATTCGTTTTGTAAATTTGTCTCTTAAATGCAGTCAATGAAATGTATGTTGTCCTGTGTATGTTTACCCTGGAAGAACGCTTGCTTTGTTACTTCGGGAACGCTATAACCGAATTCCACGCGGTCGAAGTCGCGGGCAGAAGCTAGTTCTATATAAGTATGACTTTGCAGTCTTTCAAAGCTTGAAGGCGATTTTCCATTTTTTATTAGAAAACTTTTTTAGAAAAGTTAAAATATTCGCAGCGTTATTTAAAGTATCAGGCATCATTCCTTAGTCCCAAAAGCTTAGTTTCTAGATCAGGACCCGTTGAATAATGCATGGAGCGCACTCCTTTATTATCCGCCGGGGACCCGCGGCGCGGGCGCACGAGCCGCATCTTAATCGCGGTCAATTTCCTCGCCCGCTGTCAAATTACAATACTTAGAAAATATTAACCCCAGCACATTTACTGAAGTGATTCAAAATCATATATTTGAACGTCACGATCGAACATTTTTTCCAATTTACATATTTTATGTTGTCGCACATCGTGTGTATCGTATTTCGCTTCGTTGAAATATAATATTAATCAAAATTGCACGCACATCAAATCACGTTTGTTGGTCAAGTTGGTTCGTTAATGAGGCGGCACGGGCCGCGCCGTAACCCGACTCTTTGCTAGCTATGCAGTGCAGACGCTTATGGTGGCACGGCACGCTGTAGTCGTATACCATGTTCAGTCCTCTCGTGTACCTACTTTCATTATAAGATACGTCCATCAAAAAAGTCCACGAATGTTGGTATTGATTCCGCAGTTGAGAAGTCCATGTTAAGAGCAATGTTTATTTAAATTAACTTACGTAGGTTCGACTCTTTTGGAGACAGCAAAGTATACGGATTACAAACTGCGTCGAATATTTTTGCATCAACTCCTTGTACGACCATCTCTTATCTGGATACGGCAAAAAGAGTCAGCGGGGACGACCGATTATAATGGAAAAAGAGGTTCGCGGTCGTTCCATAACCGATTGCAAATGGCAACCGCCGCAGGGCGCGCAGGGCCATTTATAGCGCGTTGCAATCTCGACTGCTAAAAAATAACCCACCAGCGATTTCTTCAACGGATGACTCGGTAACTATCTATCGGGTCTTAAGGCAAAGAGCAACGGGGGATTCACTACCAGCCTCTGAAATTTGAGCGGGAAAAAACGAACGCCGGCAGTAGACCGCTTTGAATGCCTTCACGTAACATGCGATTGTTCCCGTTTTTGTCTTACTCGAGATTTTAGTTGGTTTATTCCATAGGTATATTTGAGTCATTTGCTTTAAGTAAAACAATTAATAGTTTAAAAAACTAAAACAACGCCGTGACATTTCCGTGTCCACCTCCAAGCTCCATCATCAGATCAGCTCGGTGGTAGGTACCATTACACCTAAGTACCTGCCAAGTTTCATCATGTTAGTTAGTTACAAGACGACCTAATAAAAGCGTTGTAAAAAGATTCGTGGCACATGCCAGACAGGTTAATGTTATACTGAATACCTAAATGTAATGTAAGAAGCTATGTTAATATCGCTAAAAATATGGTCGTTCAGAAATCACATTGAAAACTCAGGAATGCTATAAAACCGAGGTTTGAGGCTCGTGTTATAACTCGTTTTGTTTACTGGGTCCATAACCAGGGGACACAATAGCGGCTGAGCTGGGTTTTGCGCCGAGATTTTGTCCGATAATACTTAAATTGGCTTCACGGTTCTTAATAGGGTGTGTTACCTCTACGGGCGACAACTGCCACTGTTCCGCAATTATAGCCTTTTGTCTCCGATCTCTGCTCGGCCATTATCGATACCACTGAAAATTATAGCCAGTTAGGGCAGTTAGTGCGTGTCCTATAACGTTATATAGTAAACTTAATATAACACACTTACATAAGCGCAGAACATACCTATACTACATATGTAGTAGACACCACGTATATAACCTATGTCAGTGTGCGGATTGTAAGTTACCTAGGTATATCCGTTAAGTTTATGAACGTGGATACCTATGTTTATACCTTTAGCCTATTATTTAATGAATGATCCACGCATCAATTAGCCTCCTTCCTGTGGCCACACGCGATTACTTCCCGTCAAAAGTGTCGGATTGATCGAGTCAAAATCAGACACCCGCTCCACTGCGCCACTCGCTCGATGTAACACAATCCGAGCGAGCGCGAAACGACATTCAATACCTGCAACTGCATACATCCAACGGAGACCATGTCGCATTTTATAACAAGTACCATAGTATTATATTGCCATTAGGCTTAAAATGAGCTGACATCAGAATTTCAGTTCAACAAATAAGTAGGCAAATATAGCAGAGACGCGTTTGTCTTTCATTTCGGTTTGTTGGTATCAAAAGCTTAGGGTTATGATTTGCGTTATGAGTAATAAATTTACCTTTCGTCATCGATCGTTGATTGTAGGCGCAACGAGGCAGCAAACGAAGCATTGGTACATTGCAGCGTCCATTAGGATTTACGAGACAGGACGGGGTCGGTAAGCGGCTTAGCTCCCAGTCCCAGTCGAGGCCTTTTCACACCTCCGTGTTTGGGCCGCGCGTTAGCGTTCACGCCTCATGTGTGCACCCCTGAGGTTCGCGCCTCGCCTTTACATATCACGTGTTCATTATGTAGAATTCCTTGACCATTAGAGGCGTGCGGAGCTCATGACTAACAAAAATAAATCAATATCGTCATCTGTCTGTGTGTGGACTGTGGAGGGAGACTGGAGATAAGTAAGTACTTTCTTAAGAATAAATATCCTAACCCGTTTTGTTTTGAACTTTTGAAATGAATGTCTGCAATAGATAATTGGGTTCAATGTCTAAAAAAGCTCGTTAGCAAGCTTGGCAATTTTATGGGTATCGCAATTACGTAAAAGCCTTCGCTCATGAAGTGAAACTGACCTTTCTTCGCATCATCAATCAAGTCAGCGGAGAAGACCCCGTCTAAGCCTGACTGCAGACGGACGAAAGCTCGTAGCCTCGTAGTCATTGTATGTAGGAAGATAAAGAGCATCATTGTGATCAAATCCTTTGTAGTATTTTTTTGTTACATTAAATAATGAACATTTTATGGTCACAAATGAAACAATTCGACAGCGATTTTTTCCTGCCAATCACGCGTAAACACTTTAAATTAATTACCTAGAAGTATCACGATCCCTATCACCTGATGGCTGATGATGATGAAGTAGTAATTGTATCAAAGAAAGTGAACCCTTTGTAATGAAACTAGGATAATAGATAACTTGGATCAGATCGCAGGCGCGCGAGCGGCCTAAGCTGCGTGACTCCAGGTCGTGCGCCATTGTTCGGGTGAAAGTCAGACGAGCGTTTTGCGTGTTACGAAAACCTTGCTCGGCTATTGGGGACGACATTTGTGCTCACACCATTAGATCTGAGTTCGAAAATCTTAGCTAGCTGTTAGAAATTAATCAATTAACTCCGTTGACTAATTACTAGTAGAGATTATTTATAAAAAAACGTGTTTCAAAAGGATATTGCAAATTCTACATTGGAATGGCAAAACCGTCGTACTAATTTCATGTAAGTAAGTATAGCGAAAAGCGCATGTAGATTTCTTGCTAACGAATGTTTTCCTTATAACGACAGGAATGTCATGATATGCTCACTCTAAAATGAGATTCAACTGCTTTAACGAGAGATCATTTAAATAAACAATTTTGAGAAAAGGCCAGTATCTTACTTGAAGCATTAACATGTCTGTCCTAATTTAAATTTTATATTTGTTTATGATATGATAAATAAAGCTGACAGTTCAAAGTGTAATATAACCCTCGCTTAATTGCGGAGGTGTTATTTGCCAGCTTATCATAAATTATCATTACAAGTCAAGTCAGCGCTCGCTTGTTCCGCGCTCGCATAATGTCTACATCGAGTTGATTGCGACCGTGGTCGGCGGTTAATCAAAATTGCATTATTGCATTACGTCTTTCGTCACGGGAGGAAAAAGCGCATTCACGTCTGCCATCCATCTTCCCGTGATGATGGATGACGCATTTTTATTTATAACGCGGCTCGGATTCATGTTTTAGGCCGATGACATGATTTTTAATGACATCGATCATAAATAAATAAATATTTATTGGGCTACCTACCTATCATACTTTGGACTGGACAAAATATTATGAAAAACACATATCAGAATGCTATTAATTATCAAGTACCGATCATCAAAAAGCCCATCACACCAGTGACAGGTAACCGGGTGATTTGTAACTTCGAGACGAAATAAAACAAACGTGTTATGATAGTTCTTGATTGCTGGCACCTGCGTGACGATACAATGGAGCATTATCGAATGTATACTGTTAATATTTAGCCAGACGTGTCCAATGGAGAGGCGAGCGTGGGCGGCGCGCGCGGCGTCTAACTCGTTATGTAAACACGGCCACCGCCGGCCAGTTCCTATGTGCATGGCAGTCATATACACATTCCAAGTAGCAAGAAAGTACACTGCTCACCGTCAGCGGCTAGGTGTCATGTCTTCGATGTTTAAAAAAGCTGGAATGTTTATTTGTACTATGTAAATGAACATCCTCCATTAGATAAACCGGCGGCAATAGGTATACCTAAGTCTGACCGTTGCGTCATTTAGTTTGGGTCATAAAAGTATTTGGGTCATAAACTCTCGATTCGGAAAATAGAGCTCTACTGACATGGACACATTATGGTCACCACTTTGATAACAAACAATTCGTGAAGATGTGTACGACTTTGACACCATCGAAGATATCAAACCTTGGCGTGGTCACGCTAACGGATTGGCTGTTTGTATAGGACGGGATGGTAGTCCAAATATTTTATTTGCCCGCGCGTTGCTTGGAACAAAGGATCTTGCTTAGGCATACCTTTGTCGGCGTTTGCTGATTTGTATAAAAAGCTGACCCAACCACGGTGTCCATTAGGCAACAATAAATTATTTCAAAACAACCAATTATATCCCATAAAATTGTTGCTATACGATAAACGATAAGTTAAAGATATCTAAGATGATTGCCAATACTTTTACTGCTTTTAATTGATCTTGATTTCGGGACGACGATGCCGCGGCGTACCTGTCAAGTCGGAATACCGTTCAAATGTGATTGAGGCTGCCATTTTTAGATTTTATCTTTCTTTATGCATCGAGAACGTATGTTGCTCGTGCCCATTTAACTGGCACGGTTTGGGCTACGTCCACATGACTTGAAATAAGATATTGTTTGCAGACCACTCCACTCCGCAGTAACCGTCATCGGCATTCGAACCAGTCGCGATTGCTCGCGCTCGTGTCATTCCGTCGCCTAACGGAATAACTATTATATTACAATAATCCACAATTACAAAGAATATACTCACCTACGTTAAATACTCGACACTACAGAATATTTCCATTAATTTTAAGGAAAATTAAAGAAATAAAAAATGTTGGCCTAGTAACCGTTACTAATGAATTTATTCAGCTGTTTCCAGCCCAGCTTATTTTGAATGTGAAATAAATCTCGCGGTGACCCATTAGGTTGGCAAGGCGACTGAATCACATCTTAATGAGGCATTCTTCGAAGTTGCAGGACGCGGAATGCCGCGGTCAGTTTGTGCCGGCCGTCATCGCGTCTAATTTACGAACCATGGAACCGCCGCAGATAATTGGGTCTCGTGCGGACTTGTACTTACAAAGAAATCCTCGTAAAATCAGACGGGGCTATTAGCGTGCAAATCATAACCTGCGGTACCGAATGTGATTGAGTGTTCGCGGACGATCGAGCCCTTGGGGCATCGTTTGTGCCTTGTCGACCAAATTCTTAAACATTGTACCTGTCTATACGCAAAACATTATTTGTTGCCTCCCGGGCTTTTTTGGCCGTCGATAAATTAAGCTTTGTTTAATATTGATTAACAATAACCTAGAGATCGTTAATGGATTCGTTTGCTTAATATCCTTTTGTAACTGAAGGATCTTAAAAGTAATCTTTATACAAATCGACTCAGCGCCTAACAGTACCGAGTCCTGGGCTTTTATACGTGCCTACCTACTCTTGCATGAGTAACTCGTTCAGATGAATATAGCCATGGACATATCGAGACTAGATGCCGGTCTAGCCGCCTAGGACCGGTCGTTGTGTAATACGCCCGCGCGTGCCCGTGCCCACACTTTTCTTACCAAGTATTACCTACAACAACCTCGCCCTGCAGCATAAATAAATGTAAACGCTTTATTCGATATATGCGACGCCCACGCGCTTTCCTTTTGTCCACTTTATTTATACGATTGTCTTATTGTGATGCAAAATTCTACACTGTTATAAACTTTTATGGACCTAACGGACCCAGCTCCGACCGGCCACAATGGATTATGGAACTGCTTATTTGCGTCTGATAGGATAGCAATCTAGGACGCCTGCAATGTTGCCGAGGGCTATCGATATTGCTGGATAGATTAAGTCTTGATAGGTATTATGAAATAAATAGGTAAAAATATCTAAATGGAAGATGAAAGCCTGAAATGTTACATTCCTTATCATAAATACATAAAACTAAAGAAGTGTAACATTGCAATAAGTACGAGTACATGTAGAAATATGACACTCATTATTTAGAGATATGTCAATTAATTCTAAGATTGTAGGCCAGACTGAGTCATTAGTGGCATAATGACCAACTCAGACGGCAAATGTATTTAAATGGCATTGAAGGCATACTGCTGGCTGGCGTTATGAAGCATATCGATCTTCTACCTAGATATTTAAATTAAATGAGCTCACCGCCTTATATAGGGGCGTCCTCAAATTACGTGAGGCGTTTTGAGGGGGAGGGGGTCGAAATCTTACCAAATCTCACGCTTGGGGTCTCAAAAAATCGCCAAAATTACCTTACGTAATTTGTGAACGCCCCTTTGTTTATATTATGATTTGGACGAAATTTGAAATATTGGAGTTTATACGCGGGTTACAAATCGATCTAATGTAGTGTTACGGTGTAGAGTTGCAGTTACTTCACACTACCTAGGTCTCAAGTCAACCTGGGAAGACTAATTTTAGGTACTACTTTCACCCGAATCTGAATGGAAATAAAAAATACAATCTCGGCAAATCATAATCGAACGGCGCGTGCCACAAGGCCGGTTAGCGAAGCCCTAACCGCGTCCGCGCCGCCGCTGCAACCTATAAGGAGTGTCGGGTGTACAAGAATGGAGTTCCAAGACCGGTCACCGCTTTTTAAAGAGTTTAAAAGACGTTTACGGCCTGATAAAGTTATGTGCTTATTTCATTTACATCATTTCTCTATCGTTAGTATCATAGTCTCATGTCTATAACATTTTTGTAGTCACGATTAAAATGCATTGATAACTGAATTCTTTGATTTGACAACTTCATTTACAAAAAGACATAGTTTGATATTTTCAACGTTGATGGTCACATCATCTGCAGCGCCGCTAATAGTCTCGAGGGTGGCTAAATAAGTTCAGCATTTTAACAACCAAATTACCTCTTTTGACACTTATAGATATAAAGAAACGTGATGTTGATATTTCTGCTTCATTATAATGTCGCCATTTATCTGTGGTTGTCTGTAAGAAATGAAATCAGCGCACGTGCTTCGTACAAACTCGTCCGATCGCCGCAACGATAGTCCTACCATGAACGTCACTTCTCGAGCCTGCATCTTATCCAAAGTAACCCGTAGCTGTTAATATATAAAGCTCATAATACCGGCAGCTTCACTTAGATAAATAATATGCTCAAGTTTTTAGCTCCGCCACCGAGTGACATGATTGACGCTCGCCTTTGTCCATCTATGGTTTATTGCCGCCATAGTTTATACCATAATGAGACGTTTCATCGGTTTTTCTCTTAACATCAGATAATATAAACATACATATCTAAAACGCAACAGTTAAAGTCGTACCTGAGGAGCATAACACTGTACGTACCATTAAAAAAAAAACGAAAAATATGGACTTACAATGCTATGGTTCTCAGGCACGGTATTATGTACTTATTATAATTTTTATCGACACTATACGGTAAGATGGTTTTTACATCAAAGTATGTGCTTAAATTTCACAAGCTTTAAAATTAAAATGAATTGTACGAGTATATCGTATACCTGTCTACATAAATAATATACTAGACAAGAAAATGTAGAGCTTCGTACATTTTTATTTGACGGTCAGTAAGCAGGTATTTAAATAATATACAAGGACTTGTAAAAGTTGTAACGGGCGCCGTTTTTCATCCATTTAAATGCATGTTTCTATTTCGAGAGGCAATTATAGGACAAGGCAGTCGTTGGTCAGTCTGGCCGCACGAGCGCGTTGTGAACACACCGAGTATCGCCGGGGGCTAACTCTGTGGCTCACAGCCGACGTTAAGAGGACGTCAATGTTAGTAAGTCGTTTCAGATTTGCGAGTCTTGTTGTCTGTTCATAATTAACGTAGCTTTGGATAAATGGACCATTGTCTAGATATTAGATGTTTAAGAAAGAATAGAACATATGAAAAGCGGAAAGTCTCAGTCGTGATATTTTGCTTCTACTACTCTATGCCAGCAAATCTTTGTTTCCCTCAAGACTAGGTTATAACAACTCTTTTTCAACTACATTTTCTTTGGCCGCTCATTCTTCGCCTTTTCAAGTTCAGGTTTCAATTTTATTTGTATAAAGTTTCAACAAACGTAATGTTCAATCCCATACATTTGGCTAGCAGTGCTGCGCCTAAAAAAAAGCTATATTGTAAAAAATATCTGGGTGTCTGACGTGATTAAGTCTTGTCGAATATGAATATAGAACAATGAACAAAACCAACTCTTTCGTTAGGACTGTTTGGTTTTATGTAAATCGAGGATCGGCTTTAAATAATAACAACGGGTCTGCTATAAATCGCTGTGCCCGGGGGCGCGCGCACGCAATCTCGCTGCGAAAAATTTTATGGCAAACCCAGGGGCTCTATTCGGAACGGTACATGCCCTTGGACTATAGGCTATAATGAGATTAATGAGCGTCCCTATCCCTAAGTAAGAGTAGGTACATTTTCTGCCAATTCAGTGGTAGGTTTATCAGTAAAATACCTATACCATCTCGCCAAATAGTAAGATGGTGTAAATTATATCACTACTAATTATACCTATACTATCTCACTAAATAGAGAGAAAGTGTATTTTGATTTAGGGATAAGGACGCTCCCTATTATTATTTTCGAATAGAGCCCCTAGGTAGCTGCTAGCGTAGAAACTGGAAAACCGTTACTAGAAATGCACCTTTAAAATTGCATTATTATTATTTATTTATTATTTTGACTCTGAACTTGTCTGAAACTAAACCAATAGATTTCTAATAAAATCTCATTTAGTTAGCTAATTTCATTACACCAATAAAGCGCGTGAGTAAATGCTGAAAAACCACACTATTTAAGTTAAATACCCTTTGGAAAGAGCACTGATTATGTATGAAGAATAAAATCAGTTGGATAAAGACCATAACGCTAACAAATCCAACTAGGTCGTCTAGGAATTACTCTTGTTTGAAATAATGGCTTTTGTACCATTGCTTGTGAAAGCAATGATCTCTCCGGTCGATCCGCCCGCGGTACTGCCGCCCGCAGGCTGTGGCCATTGTGGCCGAAGTAGGCAATGACCTGCCTTTGATAAATACATTTGCATGTGCGAATGCTAGGAACGCGTGGGGTAAATTATTGATTGGAAAACTCAGAAACCAGAGCAAGAGGGGGCTATAAGTCAATATTTATTCGTCTAGAAGATTCTGTTCCGTAGATCTCACAGAACACAATAGCAAATCAATTAGCGCGTCAAAGCGTATACATATAAAACTCTTCCGTTACCTACTAACTGATTGCTTGACTAATGACAACGCACAGCCGAAACTACGGGACTACTACTAAAAATGGAACCTACGGTACTAACCTATACTATATTATAAAATTAAACTCTTAAAAGAACGGATTCGTAATTAAATAGCTCCCGTAAAAAACTGTATAGTCATTAATTTGATTTAATAAGTAATTTTATACTGCTCCCTCTTTTATGAGAAAATATTATAATAAGTAAGCGGACGAGAAATCAAATTTGATCGAGTTTAGGGTCTGTTGCGTAAGTGTAGCCGCGGTGGGCTTGTTTTTACCCGGCTGTCAAGCAAGGGTAATGTTTTTCGTCAATTTTGTCGCATTCCAGATGCACCACGCTTCGCTTGTGGCAGATTACGTCTTATTGATTCCCTAATGCGTTGGACATGGTGTTTTTGCCCGTGCCCTATGGGTGGTGAAATAGTTTCTTATTGGAAAGGAATGCTATTAGAAAACAGTTACTTAATTAGAAATAGAGAATGTCGATTTCATTAGACATTTACGTTAAGAAAATCTATATGCACCTAACTATCTATTACTACTAAGTATATCACGTTTACAGGTTAAATTTAAATAAATAGGTTATAAGCAGACTTTAAATAGTGACTGAGTAACATTTTTATACGCGTACTTTTAAAAATATCGGTTGACCTATTCGTTACAAACAACAATATAAAACTTTCAGCGGCGACGTCAAGCTCTTCACGCATATTTGTGCGACGTTGAAGTCTTTTGTATCGGCCGCTATTTTAGCTTTCGTCGCAGCTTTCGTCTAGTTTTTTTTTCCTATAACTTTTATGAAATAAATAAACACACATACACATTTATGAGTTGTGACTGCACATGTACAGTATATTTTGTAACGTGTTGAAAATGTTGAACGGCTATATTCATTCAGTGATTACCTACCTGGATAAACGTACCTATTGCGGTATACGAGTAGGTAGGAAATCTGAAAATAATTATACATTCTGTTCCATATCAAACATTATCTGAAATGTAGTTGTATCTAAGTGTACATTAGCAAATAATTCACTATCTAATAGGAGAGCAAGAGCCCTTATAAATTCTACTCGCTTCTCAAATAAAACGTTTTGATTTTTTACGAGCGCTCAGCGTTACGCGCCGTCTTATTATTATGCACTTGATGTAAACACCGTGTATTCCGTAACATCACTTTCCCTGGGAACTGTAACGCTCTAAATATATGGGGCAATGAAATTGTAAGTGCGCATTCGTATTCAGCGCACAAACCGTACGTTCGTTTCTCACGGTTCCTTGCCACACGCCACTTTATAGTAATATTAATGTCTATGGTAAATTCGAAGGGAATTTCGCCATCAAAATTGTATTATGCCGAATGTTTAAATAATAATATGCGGCGTTTTATGTGGAATACTTATTAAGTAAGAGTTGTATCTGGACTAATGCTGGCTTATATGGCTCCTGAAAGTTCGGATCTAAGTATGTCTAATAGTTAGTTCCTAGTATAATGTGGATGAGTACTTAGGTACGGTGCTTTTCAAGCAAATTGGCTTAGAAGAAAACCATGTACTTTAATAATAATAAAACAAGTTTCAGACAAATACTCCTTGTCTAAAGATGCATTGTGCAATGAACAATAATATCTTAGTGCATTTGACAGTGAATGTTTTTATTCCCACCATGTCCAGTAGTCCCCATGCGGGCACTAGAGGACATGGGAAATATGAGAATGTTTGGGTGGCATGTTATAACCGATAAGCTATCAGTTATGTGACAATCACATGGAATAAATGATAACATTAGATGGTGAGAAATTTGGAAAATGTTGATAGTATGTGAAACTAGTTTTTTTTTGTTTAATGTCCTAATCAGTAAACGTCACGTAAGTTGTATATAAACGATACGAATAACGATTTTTAGAGCAATTGTCTATACTCGTATGTATGTATGTCCGGATTTAACTCGAAAACTACTGGACGGATTGCAACAAAATTTGGTATGGGGGTGGTTTATAACACTGGTCAACATATAGGCTACTTTTTATCCCGGAAAAATGATAGTCCCCGCGGGAATGCTATTAACAAATTTCACGCGGACGAAGTCGCGGGCAGTACGTAATAATTAAGGGTCTCAAGGGAATAATTAAGCTCTATGTCTACGGCATTCGTTTCGTAAATTTGTCCCTTAAATGAAGTTGATGAAACGTATTGTATCTGATGACAATTAACTAAGAACGATCAACTGAAACTATTCAAGATGTAGATAATTTAGAGACCAATTAGGATGCAGTGCCTAAGAGCGAAGATTTTCGCAAAGATCCCGGATGTCGCAACGAGCAGTTACAAAAGCGCAGCCTGCTGGTCCAGTTTTGCGCAACTCCATTTGCGTCTAATGGTGGTTTTAATTAAATTGCACCGTAACCAAAGCTGCGTTCACGCTTCAGATCCATCTAGTTACTTTGTTAAGTCTAAAATATAATCTAATAAATCTATGCTTTTCATAGTACTTTTCAGATTAGACGAGTCTTTTTATCAAAACAGGTATCCAGAAAATAATTTTGCTTTCGTCGTGTTCATTTTGTATCTGTGGAACTACTGTAGAAAATATAAAAAAACGTCTCTATTTTACAAAAATCATCTAGTCTTCGGATGATTTTCGAGAGTCCCGTGTAAACATAATCTACGTTAGTGTCCAATATAAACGGGCATCAATAAACTTTCGCCCACCATTTACAATTTGCTCCAAACCTGTACTATCAATAGGTACACATTTTACATAATAACATTAATAACCAGTCGTACCGACACGAATGCTTGTATCTTTTATTGCTGTTTAAATTGTCGATTGCTCGATGTTCTTGGGATAAAACGAAAGTTGTTACCGTAATCTAAACGGCGAAGCTAGTTTGTATCATAACGATTATGAAGCTTAAATAGAGTAATACAAGTTCATTAATCAAAAATTATTACCTTTCCGATGATATTAATGCTCATATGTAAAGCCTTTACATTATGAAATTAGCGGTACGCCAGTAGACGTTGCTGGTTTTAAGAACTCTTTTAAGAATAAGTGGCTTAGGTTAGGCTAGGTTAAATACAATTTATCATATGTAGTAGAGAAAAGTACCTAACTTCGTGTTAGTTCTTGCATTTGTAAAAAAATGTCCTGTACAATAAAGTATTTAAATATATACCTATCCAATTATGATTTGTCTTAAATGTATTTCATGAAAAGAATAATCAAATCATAAGTACACGAAACTTCTCAAAAAATATTATAATTCATTTATCTCGTATCATATTATATGATTATCTTTATCACTTTCATCTACACATGCGTAAATAACACAATCTGTGTTGTCCGTCCATCCGTCAAGTGTCGCTGCGCTGGCGTGTGAACGGGCGTTATCGGCTGCGCGGACGCAGGCACCGGCGCTCCTGTCTATCGATCGATCGATATTTAGGGGAATGACCTAATTTATGTAGGTTCATGCATACTAATTATATGGGGTTTACGTAAGATCAAAGTTCTCGCGAGTTACAGAGCTTCGGGGAAATATGAATGGTGTAATTGATTGCAGCAATGACGCCGATGAATCACGATGGCTGGCGATTCGTGGTAATTACTATACATACAAGGGTAAACACATATAAGCATTGCCTCAGCAATAATTTTGAATGCTTAATTCAGACTATATCAGTATAATCAGGGTATGGTTTAAAATCATAAATATCGACTTCAACGTTTAGGACTTAATTTTGAATTCTGGACGCTTGAAGCTATATAAAATATTCATGATTTAACTAAACAGCCATAAAACACGTTATCATTTTATGGCAATCATTTCAAAGCCCGCAAATTATATGGATCATCCGGCGGTTCCCACGCATCACGTGAAAGCATGTGATCGCATGACGAAATGCTCCTATCACCTTATCGATACGTTTTCCCACACGTCAATCTTCACTATTTTCTCATGGCTCGCTTATTTGCGTTGAATAGATTACGCAAAATATGACAGCTTTAAAAAGAAACCATTTGACCATTTAAAAAATATTGTCGCGAAAGACAAATTGAAATAATTGCGCTCCATGTTTTTACTCGTACATTACAACGAAGGTCGTCGGTGTCGCCAGCCTATGCAGCAAGCATGCTACAAAGACTAAACAATGTCGTGGCCCTCATAATTACAGACATGCCATCGAAATGACGGTAATTGTGCCGGGGCCTTACGCCTCGGCTCTACTTGAACCCGCTTTTATTTTATACCACTGTTAGGTATGTTTTGATTCTTAAACAAAGAATGTCATCTAAGTTATGCAAAGAATACAGTTTTTAATATTTTAAGTACTGGCAGCGAGACCGACAAACATGCTTCTTTTCTTTGCATTAAAGAACGCCCTCTTTTTATAGTTTAAACTGCTGCTATTAGAAGAATTATCTCGTCGCCATAAAACGTCATCATTTCATCGAATCATTAAGTACCTACCTACCTAAGACAAATTAGCATAATCAACGTGGTTTGACTGAACGTGTTAATGGACGCTTGTTTTGTTTACGTTCACAAAGCAAGGGTCAGCGGTGCATGTTTGCTAAACATGTTTATTCTTCACGATATTTTGTCCCAGTTATTGGTAAAAACTGAAACCATATGCCTCGGCGCCTCGATGACGTCACCCGGCGGCGCCCGGCGCACATGCGCCCAAATTCACGACGTTTAATTAAACAAAAATGTTTTATGACCGTCTTCCAGGATTTATTGGCGACATGGTATAACATGCTGCGACATTTACTTACTTACATGAGAAAAAAATATCTAATTTTAGGTTATGACATTTACACATATGTTCTTCTTAATGCATATTTATCTAGGGATTTTGTTTGGTTTCTTGTATACATTCTTATATCCGTATAGGGACAGGAACTGATGCATATGAACCGGCATGCGGCATAAGAAGCCTTAGGTCATAGCTAATAGGTAGCTCTAGCTAATTCGTCGTAATCACCTGGCCGCAACCTGCCAACTCTGCATGGCACTGATTGTAAAAAAAAACTGGTTAGGTATAGGAATTAACGTTGGTACACGACGGGGGTCCCGCATGCCGCATGGTATGTACAGTTGCAAACAGGCATGTTTTACTTACTGTCAACGCCATAAAAGGCTAAGAGGAGAAGAACTCACTAACAATGTTAGATGTTTTCCCCTCTTAACTTAAACTACTTATAAATTGGTAAGAAAAAGAGTTAAAGAGAGAGCCGCAATATAGGTTTAGGTACTTATACCTAGTAAAGAACGGTTTGAATTTATATTTGATACAGTTCCGGCTTTTAGCGTAGTAAAACACGGAACTGATATACCATATCTAATGTATATTTATTGCATTTTGTACCTATCCATATCTGGCCCGCAAAACTATGGTCGAATCGATTAGTTAATAGTTCTCGCATGCTCATAAAACGAGTTGTGACGGGACGAGTTGATACGGTATTTGACCGGGAATAATCGTGAGCTACTAGATTTATGATAATATGTACTTAGATATACTGCTGTGAGAACACCGTTTGGAAATTGATACAAGTTTGTCACAAGAAAAACATCGGGCCTGTTACCTAGATCAAAGTCAAATGTCAGACCAGTCAGAAGTTGTTAACTAAGAAAATTAGACAAATACACATACACTTTACTAGGATACAATTTTTGATCCAGAGGCTAACTTGAAGAGGTGTACTTACCTAGAAGCGAAGTGGTTGAAGAAGAGAGGGTAGAAGCGGAGTAATGATTGTATGTGAGTAGGAACTTTACCCTGAAAAGTCTTCAGATTTTTTTCATGTTGCCTTTCCTCACACAAGGAAATAAGACAATTTGTAGATTTTGGTAATATGTATTGATTGCCGAAAGAAATACGTAGGTAAAAAATACACCGGTTGCTATCTCCTTTTGGTGGCTTGACCGCTCCCATTCGATTAATCTAAGATTGATCAGGTGCGCAATTATGGAGCCCGAGCCGAGGCGACGACAGAGGGTCACCCACGCGCGTGCGCACGAGTTCACCCATTATACAATCAGGGCGAATCAGCACATATGATACTATGCCATTATCCCACAATCGAGATAGATAAATTGTGAAAAATTCTGATTGCGCCCGTTAACCGGTTGTAGCGCAATATAAATTGCAAATGCGAAAGCAATTTAGTATAGAGTAGCGAGTGCAGATTTGTCGATAACATCGACAAGTCGACCATTTTCCGGGTCTATATTTTACCGCACGCTATTATGGGGAATGGGGAAATCTCCAATTGAAATCGTAGTTCTTTCGAAATAAACTTCAATACGTGGTCGATAATGTAAGACAGAAACGTATCATATTCAAATTTCCAAAGCACACTTACGACCTTTTTATATTTGAACCTCGAAATTTAATGATGGTCCGGACACAAAAAGGTTAAAGGGAATCCGGAGATGTAGGTTTTTTATTGGTGTAGATAGATATAAATGGGCATATGAATACAATGGGCCACGTGCGGCGACGTCGCCCGCGGCGCCCGCGCAGCGATTGTCCGCCCGCCATTGTTTCACGGACATTCTCCACGTATGCTTTGACAACAGTGCCGTGATGCATGCGTCTCCACGTTCCACGTATTAACTGGTAAAATATGTATTATCGTAATATAACAATGAATCGTCTTGTTCGGATAAAATTATTGACCTTTCGCTTAACCAAGGCGAAACATTCTAATATAACGATGTACCTTAGTGCTCGTACGTACGTACCTATTTTTCAGCTCTATCTAACGGGTTCAAAGCATACATGTTTTATTTGACGTTCTTTTATGACAGTTGTGAGGTTGTAGCTAAATAACATACTTAAATCAGATTTATATATAACTACACTACAAGAGCAGCACGGCAAGTATCGATTTGCATCGACCATGTTAAATCCAAACCTATATAAGCTAATTTATCACGGTTTTCATTCGGCGTACCTACAGTATCATGGTCGGACTGTATTCAAGCGAACACGGAACTGTTGTTAGCAATCTCAGACAGTGTCTCTAGGCTGACCCAGATAGTAAAAAACGTATCACGAAGTGCTGGTGCGCTGTAGTTTGTGTGAGTGGGCTTAAAAGCTTATTAATGTCCGTGGCAGTGAAAGGCTTGTAAGTGTGCGTGTACAAGCGACAATGCCGCGCGTGGGCTGCGCAGGCGCGGCCTTCTGTCGCGGACAGGGCTGCTTTTTTTTCTTGTTTCGTTAACATCTTATTAGAATAAATACTATTGAATATGTTTTATCAGAATTCACTTGGATGTTTGAGAAGAGTTTGATTCACCACATTAAATATAAAAAAAAAACCTACAACGACGACGACAAATAAATAATATCAGAATTACCTACATTCCAATTAAAAGATCAGTCTATTTCGATCATAGCTATTTCAAGTCAATATCTATGACAACTGCAAACTTCCTTCCTCAACAGCGACAACTTTTTCTTCAAAAGCGCAACCCTAGAGCAGCGGTTGAACGTACGCGTCATTGTTATCTCGAGCCAGCTTTGGGCGAGAATAAATAAAAGTCTTCGTAGAAGAGATATTCATTTATTTTATTATTCTAGCGTGTTGTAAAGCCAAGATAAAGCTTTATGGGACCTGTTATCGCGCAATAGTGAACTTTCCACGGATTCTTGTCAATGCACTTTATTCTGGCAGCCCGTAACCCCATCTGAGACAAACTCGTAAGACTAAAAGCCTAACGAGAATCGCAATTATCGTGATATCAATATTTCTTGACATTTGTCTTCACACCAACGGTTGTTTCTATATCCAGAAAACATTCGTTGAATTAACATAACTAGTCGAAAATTGTTTTATTGGATTTTGTGTATGAGATTTAAAAGGTATTGGAAATTATAAAACGTGGAGTTAGCATATTAACATTAGTGTGTTAAAAGTTCGTTTTATTGATGCGTTTATAACTCAATATTGAGCCTCTAAAATAGTTTTTTTTTTTGACAGCCTTATACGATCACAGCCATTTGTGGCGTTTAACAAAACGTAATGTTTACGAAATTCACATACTCGTACCTGGCGGTTGAATTGGATTGTTAATTATATAGCGTGAAAGCGTTGTTAACAAGTTTAACAACACTATTTTGGAATTGATAAAGATACGAATAAATTTTAAACTTTCATTTCTTGTGTAAAATGGGCGCTGTACAAATAACATTTTGCAATCAAGTCTTCGAGTACATACCTTCGATATATCTAGTAGTAAGTATTAGGTATTAGACCTTTTTAAAACGATTTGACTTTTTTATTTAAATACCTACTTCGCTTTAAAGATTAAACTTACCTACAAATCACCCTTGGAAAAAAATCTGGAAATGAATTAAACACTAATTTGTCCGCGCGCGTGACTTCATTTCACCGATCCTTGTGACTTGTTTGAACGAGATAAAGATATATGCATCCGTCGAGTGCGAGGAAGATGGAATGAATTCATTGGGGTGCATTAGCGGCTTTTAGCTGGCATCCGCGTCATTTGCCTGGTAATGGCCCGGATTGCTTCAATTTGAATCTGCCGATAATCTCAGTTTTGTACGTTTTTTTCTTAATGGATCACGATCACCTCGGCTCTCGTTTTTATGTCATTATCGAGGGAAGGGAGACGATGCTTATCCTTTAACCGATATACACAGAAATACATTATTCGTTAATTGCGTATAATAGGTAGGTAGGTGTCGTTTTCGCCAAAAATATTACCTATACAAATTTAAAGGTGTAGATACGATTTATAAAAATATTAACTCGAAAACCATCTCAAACGATACCTGCGTAAAATGGGGCCAAACGCGGAATAAGTTGAAATAGTTAACACTCCTAATGTTTGGAAACAAAAAATGTGTGCTGTTTTTATGTGTCGTTTTTGTGTATTTGTTTTAGCGCGCGCCGATAACGCAGTCAGGGGTCGGCACGGCTGTTGCAGGGTTAAAATATTGTGACAGTTCATATTTAAAAGTACCTATGCATTACATATCTCTCAGTTACATATACGATTACCTATGCGGCTCGTAAAAAACTGAAAGTGACTGTACTTCATCCCATAGTAAGCGCTTAAATAAGAGCGACAATTATGAGAACAATGTACTTAAGTAATGACCATGAAAGATTCAGACTTTCCTGTAAAAACAAAATGTTCAATATTTTTTTCTTTTTGTTCCGGGCCAAGACCAAGAAGCGGGGCAAGACTAACCATGTACCTAATTCATGAACTTATTTAATTATTTTGTTGTCGTATGGAAAAAGTGTTGTTAGAAAGGTTGCGTGCCCCTGTGCCGCAAGGGTAGCTCCGCGGTGAGTCCACGTGTGTCGCCGGCATTCCTCGGCACATGCGCCCCAGTCGCCCCACACCGCACTTGTTACCATTAACTAAGCCCATAATTTACTACGAACGCATATCTCATCGCCACCCATTAGCCAGGATTAAGGAAGCCCCTCGATGACATAAAAGCATTAGGAACTCGCAACCGACAATATTGTAAATAAGAAATTATAATGTAGCAATAAATATTTATAAACCTCATATCGTAAATGTCAACGACAATAAACTGAACGGCCAATGTTAATCAGACTTGTTTTTAGCTGATTGATGTACCCGTACGAGGAATCTCTTTATGGCGTAATACTTTTATATTCAAAGGACTACAAATTTCGAACGACTGGAGATTTATAAAATCAATCAGCTATGTATAATGGTCGTAAATGCAGAAACATTCATATAAATTTCAAATTGGTGCGGTACAATATGTTCGTGTCGTAAACCCACGTGAGGCCATGAAAGCCGGGCGCACAATACAAAAGTCTTTATGCGGCATCGAGACATGTTAAATCTGTGAGTCTCATCTTTTATATGAGTTTGGTCGTATATCTGTGTTTTATGTGTCGTGTGAGTGGCCGCCGGCGTGGGCGCTGCGCGAGCCCACGTGCCCGCAGATTACAGATACAATTGTCCGCTCGCGGCTTGTTTATGGCCGCAGTCGAGATACACCGGGAAATGACACCGCCGATGCGACCGTAATCTCCAGCTCTACCACACCCTCTTGTAACTCCCGATTTGAAAGAACGGTAGCTATCCATAAAAGTTATCCTTAATGCAGTCACTTCAAATCGAACCTAATATTCTCCTATACCCATTTCGACTAAAACCTGCAGCCAGAGATGATTATCTACATATAAGTAACAAAAGATTAATAGGTATATAGTTATGTAGTATTCGAGTGGTATAATAAAATTAACATAAAGATAAATGATGTTGTATCTTTGAACCAGAACTTGACAGAAGTCACTGCTTCACCGAGTCAGACAAAAAGCAAAAACAGGATTTAAATCCTTTTAGGTGTGCAGGTATTTCGTGAAATGTAATTTTCATTAGTTTATAAATGAGAATTTATAGCACTTTTTTTATCCTGCTGAGTGTAAAGCGTACGAAAGCCCGGAGGCAATTTACCGAGGTTTTAATAATTTGTATGGAGGAACGACCGGCCGGCCGTGTCGCTCCGTGATCAGAATACGTAATTAGCTTTCTTCAAAAAGTCCAGAAGCCATATAATATTTCCAATCAAATTGTCCAAATACGACTGAGACTACTTTCTTATACGAACCAAGTGAAATAAACGAGATAAAGACATACTTAAGCCGATAAATTAATTTTGTTTTCTTACGACACTGGTTATGGTACTTTTATATATGAATAATTTTTTTCACCTTAGTAAGACGAATAAATATCCTTTCAACGATAAAATCCAATGAAGGATCATAAAATGTTATTGATTCCCTTAAAAATAGCCTATAGATATATTTATAGTTACTAAGGAAGGGCTCCAGTCGCAGTAAATATATGTTAGGACAGAATACGCATACCTATATGCCCGATATTTTGTATCGGTAAAGGCACTAAATACCCACTACTCGATAGAGAATATATATAATCCCTATACAAACAGACGTAGATAGTACAACGTGTCAATGGACCCGTCGAAAAAAATTTTTGCAGTGCCAATTTGGAGGGCAATTTCTTACTTGCATTCCTTGATGTATGCCAATCGCTTGTTCAGCCTTATATGTACGTCTTACTGTTTTGGCCAATCCTCTTCTTACGGAGAAGATTGGACATATCCGCTTCGATAAAGTTATTCTTGACTTGGGTCACCTACCATTTTGGATACAACAGTCCAGTCGACTGACGCGAAACGATCGTTTTAAAGTTTAAACGTTTATGTTAATTACAAAGCTGTGTCTATATAATTTAGAAAATGTCAGTAGGTATAAACGTCCTTCTTTCGTCTACAGTCGGATGCTATCACCTCACGGTGGCGCTACTTTCATTTCTTGCTCCACCATTGCTATGCCACACTCTAACCATATATTGGTCGGTTGTTTCAGTGGTCTAACCAGCACGGAGGACCGCGGCGTGACCCCCGTGTACCTCCGCTGCCGCGAGGGCCGGGTGTCCTGGCTGTACCCGCGCGGGGCCCTGCGCCTGCTCTTCCGGCCCTTCATGCCGGCCGAGGAGCGAGACTTCAAGGTGTGCGTGCGCGTCATCCGCCGCCCCGACCCGCCCGACCTCTTCCACACGCTACGGCTTAACGAGACAGGTAAAACTTGAGATGTTATAGTGTAAAGGGTGATGTGACTTACTTGATAGCCGAAAGTTGACGTCTGCTGGAGATAAGCCTCCCCCAAAGATATTATTACCTCTACTTTACCTACCTGTACAGTCTCTGCCACAATTTGAGAGATCAATGTTTTGCGAGATATGAAGGGTACCTATTCATAAACACATTTTTTAACACTTATTAAATCCCGCAAAATATTCCTACGAGTCGCAAAAGACTCAGCGCAATAAAGGACATAGAAAATGACACTTTTACTCACCTAGTTTGTAAATGCCCCGCCAATTTAAGCCCTTAGCTTTTAAGGGGGTAGAAGGGCCTCTAAATTTTGGTAGGTCATTGATACATATTTTGCCGCTAAACAGTAATATTTAGTCTTACACTACCAGTACTATACAGGAAAACACTTACAAGCAGTCTCTGTTTCCAGAAGCTGACCGCTTCCCAGCGCGTATCTTCGTGGAAGGCGCTCACAGGCTGGTTCCCCTGTACGCGCCTGACGACGGCGACGCACGGGACCTCCGCTGTTTCCGGAGCAAGCGGGGCCGGGCGGCGCTATACGTGGAGGCGGAGCCCGAAGAGGGCCCGAGGAGACGAGTGGCTGTCCTGAGATACGAGGCCAAGCCGCTGGGAAGGAAGCATTATGACCCGTCCACGGCCGACTGCCGGCCGTGTTCAGAGGAGGAACTGGAACTCGCTTTCTGCACTAGTGATTTAGGTGAGACTTTATGTGAAAATGATTGTAACCGACTGCCGTATATGATAGGGACTTGCTTAGCCTCGCAAGCGGGAGCAGATACCTAATCCGTAATCCCAGGGTGAGATAGGGGAAACAGTTCCAAATAGTGGACCGATTTCAGTAGGGTTAGTGAAACCAGGCTTTCATATTCTTTTGTAAATAATAGGTTCACTAACTGCAACATGTGATAAAAAGATAGCAGACAACACTTTCAAAAGTTGATTAGGTAACTTTCCGTCAATTGCTTTGGCTTGGGATGGACAAGAAGTAGGTACCTATACTATAAAGTACAGAATCCGCAACCCGTTGGACAATTTCTTATAATTTCCATCAACGAGTAATAATGTCGTGGGTTTAGTTAATTATGAAAAATAATGTAAAAATCTCCTTCGCCGCAGTAATGTGTGCGCAGAAGCCGCCGCCCGATGTTAACAACCGCCGCCCGCGCAGTAATTTGTCGCCATAATCGAGATTCCTCGCGCCTCAAATTAAATTAAACGTTATACGAGAATATTTTTTCCAAGCGCAACGACCGTTGAATATTTGCAAAGGCACAGTTTATTATACGACCTCGCTATTTGGGAGAAATTTGTAAATTATTTCGCGAGAAATATTTAAGAAAGTAAATTATGCGACATTTTTTCGTGGTCCAGTTAAGTGATGCTGAAAATGTCAAGTCTTGGAACGGTAGCGCGGTGGCACTTAGATGCTAAATGGGTTTTATTTAATTTACGTTTTCTCATAATTTATACTTATAGTTGGGCGGGATGGACGTGGGACGTGGGTCGGCACGCGACGCGGCAGGGAGCTCGGATATTCATATTTTTAATCTTGTTTGATAAATAATAATAGTAGAGTTATGTCATGCTGCGCCCTGCGGCGCCCTCCACCATTAGCGTCTCCCAGCATCACGCACCATTCGACATTTCTGTTTGTCATGCAACATAATTGTTGTTATTTTTTACTGGAACGACATTAATACACATTAGACCTCATTTTTAAAGATTAACTTTAATCACGACGCGGCATTGTTTGTGTCTTTTTTTATGGACGAAATAGACGGAGGGGAAAAAAAGTAGTTACCTTGACCAAAATTAGGTACATAATCTCCATACTTCGACATATATATATATATTTAACAGCATTTCTGAAAAAAGCTCCAGACTGCGTGCAACATAAAAAGTCCTAGAGTACACGAGGCGAAGAGAGCGTTCATAGTTATACATTGAAAAATAATTCATATCATTAGATCACTCGTAATGATATCAATTAGCTACAGCGATGGAATGAAAAGACGGTTGTCTAATCTACGACTATTAAAATAACAGCTAATTAAGGCTTTTCAGCGATCGGCCGTCGTAAAAAAGTAACGTTACCCCTGTGAGAATATGAGAGCCGTTCCATGAGACGCGGTATTTTTTATATCTCGTTAGCTAGCCTCCTAATTATCGGTTGAGGCGGGTTCGACGAACTTGGCTATTCGCTATTCACTTATCTCAAACAAAGGTTCGGAAAGACATCTGCTGATTCACGCAAAAAGCTACAAAAACGACATTGTGATTAATATCTAACATGTAACGTTGCTATGATTTCGCTACAGATAAGGGTGACGTCAACTGGATTCTGAGTGTTAAATTAAATTAACGAATGAATCATTTGGAGCAATCTGTTCTAGTCCAGGATCTTGAGCATCAATCTTAGTTTTAAATCGTTGTAACGGTGCATACGTTACAGTCGTATTACCTCATAAGTATGTAGCTAAAGTTTTGACGTCTTATAAATTGATGAACGCCGGCTGCGCTCACGAAAAAACATGAGGCAATAGTAGCGTTACGTGACATTATCACGTATAAAATTATTGTCCGTAAACCGACTTTACAGACAACCAATTTTTCAAGTGGTGGATAGAGAGGGTGCTTTATTATGTTAATTACCTACACATGTATCCATTTAATTACCAATTTAAGTTTTCTTTTTTACTGAAACTGATCATAAGTTTTATTGTTTTGTTTAGTGTCCCACGGCACGTTTGTGGGTGCGGAGCAGCGCGCAGATTTGGACAGTACGCAACTGACACTGCGGCTGAGCAAACTAGTGCGCGCCACCGGCGCCGCCCGCGTGGCCGACGACGAACACGATGACTACTATAGGTATATAACGACTTGGGTCTCTTTGTTCAAAATTTACAAGAGTGTAGAATATGTCGAGCTACTTATAAATACAGTAATCAGAAAACACAGTAGCAAGAACCTATAATTTTGAGAATGACATTACTTAAGTACTTACATTTACTTAGGGATTGAGTTTTTAGGCCCAGTTGGATCAAGCCGCTAACCGCGGGTTAACTTCTTAGGTACCTAGCTCTGGTTTAGTTTAGTTATATCAACTTAACTCGAGTTAGAGTGTTAAGAGGGTAACCGCTAAGGTTAGCGGTGTTAATACAAGTGGTTAACGAATCAATCTTTACTGCAGCCCTACGCTCTCGCCTAGACACCCCGAGAAATATGCTGGTGTCTCCTTCTTACATACGAAGAAAGAGACACCAGCATAGCTATCAGGGTGTCTCGGCGAAAATGTAAAGCCGCCACATTTTAGCACCTTGTAGCTTTGAAACAAAACGAAGAGAATAACTACACGTCGTCGAAGCTAGCTCATTCACTGACCAATGTGTTCGCTTATCAGGTACGACATCGACAACAGCATAGAGCCGATAACCCATCGAAACCACCGTCGCGCGCGCAGCTTGCACGCGCACGTGCACGTGGCGGCGGCTTGCGGCGCGTCCGCCGGTGCGGGGGAGTTCCTCGTCACGGCGAGGCGGAGGCTGGGCCGGCTCACGCTGGTCTGTGCGCCGCGGCTTGAAGACTGGCGGGACCTGGTCCGGCGGAGGAACGCTGACGGCAACACGCATTGTCAACTACAATAAAACCGTCGAACACAAACTCTATACCTAATGCGTCTGCTGAAGGACTTGCCTGGATCTCGTGTGCTAAAAACAATGGCACATTTCAGTAGCCATGGTTACCGCGAGTTTCTTATCTGAGATGATGGCTCGTCGGCTCGCGCTGGTCTGTGCACCGCGGTCATAAGTCTGACAGGATTTAGTGCGCCGAAGGAATGCTATATCATAGTCATCATGAATTTAGAGCAACAGATGTCACGATACAGTGATCTGCACATGATTCTAAATTCAGAGCATTCCCTTGGATAACTGACGCACGCATTCCCTTCTGCAGTAAAGAGTTCCTCATATGATACAATACAACGCCGGATAATGGTGGTTGGCACGGTACATACACTGAACGTACGAACAGTTCTGATTTGGGAAAATTCAAGCATCCTCACCAAGAGGAATGGCTTCTGAAGTGTATAAATAAAGACTATGAAGTATGTGGTGATCGGACACTAACGTGTAACTATGTAAGCGTTGTTTTCATGATGTGACTATACTGTAACGAGTTTGAATCGACGTTTATATGATTAGTTTTTAGTTACCTTCAGAGCGGACATGATTCCATTGCTAAAAGCAGAGGGACATGTCACGCTAAAAAAATCAAACATTGTGAATTTCAAATGCATTTTTTTTTATATTTCTCGCCTTAGGTTTGAAAAATTAATCAGCTTACAAATCAATAGTGGTGCTAATGTTACAAACCATGATGCCATCCTAAAAAATATATAAAGAAGACTTTGAGCTTCCTTTGAGCCATTCAAAGGGACCCAAAAGTATCCTTTTTTTTCAAGATGGACACCAGGATATTAAGAGTAACCTATATGTCAGATTTATACTGAACTATTTTATTCTATAAACCATGAAATAGCTTGCCATATAATGAACGCATATAATTTTATAAGAATTTAGTTACGTATAAGAAATGTTTATATAAATCTGTACATATAATTTTAAACTAAATGTTAACGAAAATGTGGTCCAGCGTGCCAAATCTATAAGATCTTCAGATAGTTGTAAGGATGATCTCAGAGTGTATATATTATTTTGATAATATGATAAACGAGGAATTGTGTGTATACCCAACGCCATAACTGCCATAAGTACTATTAATATATGAAATGAAAAAATATATTTATTTCACGGAATATGTACGAATACTAATAAATATAAAATGAAACTAGCTAAGCAAGCAGCACCGAGCAATGGTTTCCAAAATAGCCTAAACAAGCTCTTATTGTCAAGGGAATAGGAGCGTATTTTTTTTTGAACTTGTAGCACATCCACCATTGTCCACCTAAAATATAAAAAAAAAACGTAAGTTTCAAACTGAATGAAGAGCCAATAAGAGCCAATAAAACATTCTGAAATTATATATTATATGTTGTGAACCAGATATCCTTTTTTATTTTTTACTAGTTTTTATTAGAACTCATCTTGACTCCATGCAATGTCTTCCAGTAAACATAATGTAATAGTTTATTATATTCATATTAATATATCTCACATGAAAAACATATAAATTGTGAATACCTATTAGTTGTAAAGTTGTACAATTCGTAAAGATAGTGTTTGATTTGTGATATAGAATACAACGAATGTATTGACAAGTGCCTATTGTACATAGAAAATATAGAAATCGTTTATAATTATTATGTTTATAAGCATATTATGTTGTAATGTTAGGGAGAAACTGTTGAATATAAGAGTTTAAACATGTGTCCGTATTTTTCATTTATTTACCTTAAGTTAGTGATTTTTTGCATACTGCAAATACATCAATCAATTGGTAATATACATCCAGATGGTGTCATCTTCTGACATATGATTGGACAAAGTACCTAAAGGAGAACGCAGCATTAAAAGACAAACTTTTATTATGTACTAGCTTCTGCCCGCGACTTTGCCCGCGTGGAATTAGTTTATCGCGTTCCCGCGGCAACTATGCTTTTTTCCGGGATAAAAAGTAGCCTATGTCCTTTCCCGGGACCTCAACTATCTCCATGCCAAATTTCATCTCAATTGGTCCAGCGGTTGAAGCGTAGTAACAGACAGACAGACAGAGTTAATTTGGCATTTATAATATTAATATGGATATGAGAATGACATGTAACAAATAAAAGATAATACAGGGCCTATATTCTAAGACTTAAATAGGGAACAGGGAGATCTCTATGTTAAGACTTCGAATATAGCCCCAGTACCTAATTCCACACCATTAGTGAAAACACTCAACACTTAGTGAAATAATACCTTGACACAATCAATTAAATATATAATGTAATAAAATGTAATTAATATGCATCGAATTTATATGAACTATGTACATATACTAGTAATTAAGCGACTTGTAAACCTAATATTTTTTACCAATAAACGATACATAGGTACATATATTCTTCGAATAAAATAACTAAATAATGTGGTAGGTGTAAACCAGTTTTTTAGGGTTCCGAAGTCCACAAGGAACCCTTATAGTTTCGCCATGTCCGTCCGTCCGTCCGTCTGTGCGCACTATTGCTCGGAGATGCTTAATTCTAGAAAGCTGTAATTTGGCATGAATGTACATATTAGTTACGCTGACAAAGTGGTACAATAAAATTTTGAAATATATTTTTTTATAGGGTACCTCCCCTACTCGTAAAGTGGGGATGTATTTTTTTTTCTTGCGTACCCCATGGTGCGGCGTATCGTTGAAAAGGTCTTAAAAAAATATTGTGGGTTTATTAAAACCTTTTTTTGATAAAGTGATGCGTTTGTGGGATATTAAGCTTTAAAGTGCTATTTTTTGTTAGAGTCACGTCCCCCCCCCCCCCCCCCTCTGCCAGCTAAATGGTGGGATTTGGATAACTGAAAAAAATCACGGTTATGGCATATATAACGTAGTTGAAAGGAAAACTATCACAGCTAAGTAGGCTGTACTAACTTACGAGTCATAGTCGACCAACTTATGAAATGATTAAAAAACCAATGATTTTTCTCGAGCGGCAGGGGCGTCGGGCGGGCACGTCATACCACAGGCTAGCTAGATGCTAATAAGTCTTAGAAAGGTACTGTGGGCATCGTCAACTTCGGAACCCTATACTTTGCGCGTGGCCCGACACGCACTTGGCCGGTTTTTTTAAATCCTGCTATGCATTTGAATAATATGAGACGAGATATGAATTACCTAATGAATCGGCAATATGCGGCTACCTATTTACTGTTTCGTTCGTCGACACATCGTCCAAACCATCGACGTGTTAGATTAGGTAATTTAGATATAGAAACCTCGTAATTTGTACTCCTCGTATCTAAATCGCGTAGAGCCTTCGACGCTTCCGCGACGTTGTTTTACATTAACTAAAGAATCTTCATACATTTATATCACATGTCAGTATGTGTATGTTTGCATTTACCAATAGAGAAAAATATCCTATTGTAAGGAGTAAAATAAATACTTAGCAGCAGAAAAATAATCACAAGGTATTTCATATAGCAATTCATTTATTGAAAAATCACAACTGATACCACATAGAAAATCTAGTCGGCACGGTTTAACTCTTAACTATATATCACATTAACACTTTAATAATTTTATAGACTATATACATAGAAAATTACGTGTTTTTGGTACTCACTGCAAAAAAATATAACCACTAAGTGATCACAGATAAATTTTAATGAAAAAAATAAACGAAAACATAATATTTCTAAACACAAAAATAAACGATAACGGGTTAAATTAGATTAAATCAAATAAACATACAACAAAGTAGTTATGATATAAATAACTATATACACATTAAATAAAAAGAACAAATCGGAATACAGGAGTTTTCATACCTATTTCATGATGATAAGTTTCATTATCGGAATTTAACATTAAATTTGGAACAGGTACATTTACAAGATGTGTGATATGTAGAACAAAGTGTCTTCCAACGTAAAGCTCGCTTCACACCGAAGGCGTGCGCTTATATTGTATCTATACATGACCACTATAGTGCACGATGCTATTCATCGCACGAGTGTGTGCTCACGCAGCTGCGCACGGTTTGGTGTAAATCGGGCTTAAATAACGAAGTAAGTCTTACAGAGTTACAAACTAGTATGTTTGAACTTGAAACATTTAATATTTTATCGAAAAATTCATAAGAAATTAGTTTACCCGTTTGGAATATTTATGTTTATAAAACTTCAACGATGTTCAGACACAACAGATTCACATTAAGTCGTGCACCGACGATGTAATCGTCTTGGCAGTTAGTTTTAATAAATTACAAAAGTAAATATAATTGTCCGGCTCGAAGGACATAGGTCAATGGTCGAGCTCAAATGAATAGATATAAACTTACATACGCAATCAAACCATGACCATTAGCCCAAACTCTCTCTAAATTCGTCAAACATAGCACATTGGCACAATCATAGTCAATCTGCTATTATAGACCCACCGACTCACGGAAGCGTAACATTACAGAGTTCGTGAGCAAATTACATTCAGCCTTATCATGGTTACCTCTGTCTCATTAATAGCCAAACAGACAGCTTAACATAAATATATTAACATTGTACACTTTTAGATACAAATACTGAAGAAATGAACATAAAATAATGCAAGTTGTGTGTGATGCTTGGCCAATTTTATGTTACAAGAAAATGTGATAAATCAATTTTGTTGTGCAATCCATACAGTTATGTTACAAGAAAATGTGATAAATGCTCTTGACTAAACGCAAGCAACGCCGCGACACAGCGTGCTATTTACGATGACTACAAAAATACAAGGATTTATACAATACAGGTAAAAATAGATGCACTTGATATTAATAGATTTGTTTTATTATAAATTTTGAGTGCACATAACAGGTTAAGACAGATTATTGTCAGAATAATTTATTAGTGCCGAGGAAGCTCGTGTAGAAAGATATAATTATTTGATGTAATCATACAGAGTCTCCCGCAACATAGTTGTGGTGTTTTCATTGTACACAAAATATATTTTTAGGATTAATAAATACGTACCATAGACTCACTACACCACAGTAAATTTCTCAGTAACGAAATAATTATTTAGCTTGTTTAAAAAAAATTTGAAGTGTTTACAAATAAATAGATTTCACAAAATTCATTCTTAAAGTATTCATGCATGACTCAATAATTTTTATATGCTGTTTTGTAGCTCACGCAAAACCAAGATATCCGGATAAACTAGTGTATATGAAATAACATTTATTATTAAGCTCATTGAGCAATGCTCAGGAATATCGCTTGAAATATTAAATAAAAGAAAATATCCATTATGTAGATATAATCTCAACACAAGTACATATACTCGTATTCTATCAAAATGTCTAAAACACAACTTGTGTCCTTACAATGCACTGATTGCGATACTAAAAAGTATGCAACTCTGGATGTAGTAAGCTTGGATAAGCAAGTATAGTCGATTGAGGTGGCTTGGGACAAATTACAAACAAAAACCACCGGGTTGCACTCCGGAAGTGCCAGCAGAAGTGAAAACTTGAATATTAACGTTGTGCATTTTTGGAATGGTTAGGGAATAATTTTGCACGAATTGCTTTAATAATCAGTATAAAAATACTATCATTTATGTGGTAAAATACAATATTCATTTATTGCGCTATCGTACACAAACATGACAATTTATATTTCAGGTCTTACGGTCACGTGATCTGTCGCGAGTTTAACATTTTTTCCCCATCACAAAAAGTGCACAGCGCCGCTAAAGAAGTTTTCACTTCAAAAAACTTTTTACCAATTTCAAAATAATATAACGTACAACGCTCATTCCCACCGTACTCAACTTTTACTAAGCACCTTTACCTTAGTTTACTTATACATTAATTACATTATAACCAAATTAATTGGAAAAACTTTTTTTTCTTGTCTGGAAGAGAACAAACTTCATTTTTAAAATATCGAGTTGCGACCAAGATTTCATTTAAATACCCTTAAACTGGTCTCACAAGTATTCACTATACTCTGTTAAAGCTAATAAAAATGGCAAAATCTTCATATGGACAATAAATTATTTGTTGAATTAGTAGGAGCAAGTTTCACCTTGTCGATAGAGCTATCTATGTTTTGTAATGAATGTGTCTTATTTTGTTGCATAAAATTTGGATTTATCACAAAGACTAATCCTGAAAACATCGGTGAAGTTATGCATTGAAAGAATGCTGCAAAATAATACGGGGCGAGAGGGCATGGCAGGATGCGTGACACAAGGATAGAAAATACGTTCATATTGTGGGAATAGCCGTGCCGTGACCACATGTTGTAGACGTCAAGTACGGTTGAAATTACTCTATGCGGTTGACACTTTTTATATGCAAAAGCCATAAAGCAGTGGCACAGAATATTTAATAGTACTACATACAGAATGACCCGCCTGAATCTAGCCGGCGCGCAACTCGCGCCCAATTCGCCCTTACCGTCATTTGTTTCATCCGGAGATGGAGAGTAAATCATTGGCCCGCGTAGTGGTACACACACATTTACAAGTGTTCAGACGTCCTCGCACGCAAACATTGACACTTCATTCGAATTTTGTTCGAAATCGTGCTTTTATAGGCCTTGTCCGCCGTGTGGCAGTGGCAGAGGGGGTCGCCCGGCTAAGCGAAGTCTTCTGGATATCTTAGTCTATGGTTGAACATCTATCTTATACTGGCGCACTTGCCCCGACTAACCTTGATGATTTATCCAATACAGGTTGGTGTGCATACTGATTTCGGCAATAAATTATCCCCTAACTAAATTTAAAAAACAGGCGAATTGAAATACTATTTTTTTTAAGTCGGTTAAAAATAAACTCTAAGGAGGCTACCAATATTGCAATAGTTGGCATACATGCTTGACAGGTGTGGCATATTTTTGACCGGCACTTTTCGCATTACTACTTCAGCCTATTTGCGTCCCACTGCTGGGCACAGGCCTCCTCTCATCACGAGCGGGTTGGGCTATAGTACCCACGCGGGCCCAGCGCGGATTGGAGACTTCACACACATCTTTGAATTACTTCGCAGATGAGTGCAGGTTTCCTCACGATGTTTTCCTTCACCGAAAAGCTCAGTAGTAAATCCAAATTGAATTTCGCACATAAGTAAACTTAGAGGTGCGAGCCGGAATCGAACCCCCGACCCTCTGCATGAGAGGCGGTAGGTCGAACCACTAGGCCACCACGGCTTTTTTTGGGCCTTTCGCATTAGGCCCAAATTATTTTAAACGTGTACTACGGTGTTTTAATAATGTGGAAATATAAAAAAGCCCAGTGAGCAAATTAAAAACCTATCAAGTGCCACGCGTTCAATTTTTTTTGCTATAATTTCGTGTAGTCTTCGTATTGTTCAGTTATTTAGTATATTACCAGCTAATGAGATATTGGAGAAATTATAACTATTTGATCCTATGGCATAATATCGACTTTTAATGAAACTTTTCGCTCCCCAAGTACACATTAAAAAAGTTTCACTCATTCAAGATTTGACCAGAAAGAGTATAGAGAAGTTTTAATGTTGAATTTACAATAATGTGACCTGAGAATAAAATGTTCCATCTATTTCGTGTTGTTTAAATGGACACATATAAATTATATCTGGGAAAATGTAGATTTACGACTCTGTCAATACATATAGTCGGCTACTTGTACTTTAAGCTTAAGGCCCTTATGCACCAAAGCTTAGCCGCTTAACTCAGATTTAGTAGTATCAAATTAGAGGTTAAGCTGAAATCAGCGGCGTTAGTGCAAGTCAGCCTAAGGGTGAGCTGATTCATGCATAGTTGATGGACGCCTGGTCGTTAAATATCGCCGCAGAACTGTTTTCCATACAGAAACGTCATTTTGTCCCATAGTAAAATATTTAACGTTAATTTTAACGGGCGGTTTGGATCAACACGTCCTTAGGGTGAATTTATTCATGCATAGGACATAGGACTCCTGGCCGTTAAATATGGGCGCCGAGCTGTCATTCAATACAGAAAAGTCATTTCATTCTATAGTACAATATTCAACGTTAACGTTAACTTTAATGAACGTGGATCAACCGGCCCTTACTCTCCTACCTTAGAGCTCAGATTATGATGTATCCTGTATTTGACGTGCCTCACGCATTGGCTACAATTGGTGATGTATTGAGCTCAGATCCTGGTGAATCATTCGAAGTGCCCATTGCACTGGGTGTCATGTCTTCGGGCGGTTTTAAAATAGCTGCGAGCAAGAAGCTTGTCTCTCGTACCTTAGACTTGTTTCTTCAGTCGAAGTGCAATGGGGAGGGCGGATCCAGGGGGGGTCATGACCCCCCCCCCCCCCTCAGCAGGACTAGGTCTACTGCTATTGTGTATTTTTAACCCTTGACGCGAAAAAGGGGGGGGGGGGTGTATGGCGTGACCCCCCTGAGTCGAAAGCTGGATCCGCCCTTGAATTGGGGTGGGCGTGGACAGAGCGCCCTTACTTCTCGTACCTTAGAGCTCAGATTGTGATGTATCCTTCGAAGTGCACTGGGCGACATATCTCCGGACGGACTTAAAATAGCTGCGAGCAAAAAGCTTGTCTCTCGTACCTTGGACTCGCTTCTTTACTCGAAGTGCACAGGCGTGGGCGTCATGATGTCGACGGAGATGTCCTCCATGTTGGGCAGCACGAGGAACTTCTCGAACTCCTTGTTGAGCTTGTGCTCGATCCAGTTGGTGATGTGCGCGAAGCGGAGCGTGCGCGCGCCCACCGCCGGCCGCGCCTTCAGCACCAGCTGCGGGTTCGTGCGGAAACTGGAAAGACATAACGTTATTTTAATTTTCAATGCTGCTACTCGAGAAGGAGTATTTTGTTCTATGTTAAGAGGGAGAACAATGCGGGCTAACTGCCCTGCTAATAGGGAGAAAAGGAAGATTTTGCTCCCTGCTGCAACTGGTTTTCTCAAAGGAGTGAAAAGCAGAGTGTACTACACGGTACCAAAATAATTTACCCCCCGGGTGACATAGCTTGAATCTCTCGCTAACTCAAGATTCCACTTTAGAATCCCTCTACTCTGGGATCTATCGCGTCGCTCTACTCTGGATTCAATCCATCACCCGAGGTAAAATATACCATTTTGCTCCCTAGTCATTCAATCTACTATTGTTATTCTACCTGAAATAGTTTTTTTTTTTTAAATTATAGTTATGGATATTGAAGACACATACATAATATATTCAAAAGGGACACATACCCGATCCATAACCGGTCGTGCGGCGGCGGCGGCAAGTTAAACGCTAATCTTCCTTCTAACCCCTGGACCTCTAACTGTAGCTTAATGTCGGTGTTAGATAGACCCTCCATCGCTCGCTTGATGTACTTGAAGTCGGTCACCTGAACACGAAGATGGAATTTAAAACAAGGCACATATGATAGACAAACTCGTATGTGGGTGATTCTACAAGGCCGTTGGTCAGATGTCGCACTTTGTGCAATTTTTTCTTGGGATTTTTGAATAGGTATTTCTGTAAAGAGGGACGGTACTTCTACTGCAAAAAAAAAACCAGCCTGTGAAGTTGGTGTCAAGTTCACTATAAGATAGTCATAGCTTTGGGTCGGTTCACTTGACACCGACTTCACATGCTATTGGAGTTTGATTGAAGTAGGTTTTTTTTTTATTAAAAAAAATTTTTCGGCTGCATTGTCCAAACATGGATACGACGGGACGTAAATATCAATGTAGTCTTTGAAACTGATGCCAAAATCATACACGTGCTAACAAATTTTGAGGAATTCCCTCATTTTTTCATGGATCCCATCGTCAAAATAGAACCAAATTAAAATGGGACCACCTTGGAAGTACCACCTTTCGAATAAAATAAGAATCATCGAAATCGGTTAACAATTGACGAAATTATGCGTGGTCATACATTAAAAAAAAAAGGTTAAATATGGCCGCCGAGATTTTCAATATGGAACAAATGACATTTCTGTATGGAATGACAGCTCGACGGCCTCGTTTAACGATAAGATTCTTGACGCAACCCAGGCTTGCATGTTGCCATGTTTGTACGAACCTGCTGGAAGTATTTGTTTGTGGATATTTTGTCCACCATCCGAAGGAACTTTTTCTTGGACGATCCCGGATTTTCCGCTGGCGACGGAGTAGCATTTCTGCGAGGAGCAACAAATTTATAGCACGATACACCTTATAGGGTGTGTTGTTTAAACAATAATAAAGTCTACGTCAACTTCTTAGGTGCTTCGCCGCGCGCCTTCTGACTTGTGTCGTGATATTCGTATTTAACATTTTTGGAGGGTAGTAGACGTCACTTTGTGGGTATGTGCCAATAAAGCCTTGGGTACCATTTGCACGATGTGGTAGATTGCTCTTTTGAATTTAGTCAATAAATACTATATTAAATACATAATTGCTTTACAATTGCTTTTAACTGATTGGATTTTTTTTCTTTAAGCCGACAGATATTCGAGTTGTCAACTATATTACAATTATTTTTCCACATATAATGGTGAAAATAGTGCTCTAGCTGAGCAAGTCTCGCATGTTTCACATCCCAAATAGCTACGAATGTTACTAAACACCACTGGCAATGTAATGATTTTCTGAATCGATTTTTTAATGTGGGTTTAATGCAATCTTGAGCCCTAAAATTACTAATCTAGAGGTCGGTTTGGTTTGCGGCGAGTATTGGCAGTGTGCACGACGACAGTGCCAACTAGGGGATGCGAAATCAGCGGCGCAATATGCAACTATACTCTTTGGTCGCGGACTATGGACCATCTAATAAGTGGAACTATCTCTGTGACGAAAATTTGTGGCGAAAAAAGCTTGTATGTGTCTTTATCTAACCTCGTAACGAGAGATAAAGACAAAAGAAGCCTCGGATGACATCACTCGCTCCAGAGTACTCAACGCAATGCAAATAAATACGCAGCAGTGACAGTTCACTTCACTGGTGTCCGTCAGAAATTACATATTTGGCCATGTGACATGCTGTCATCGTTTTCGTTCCCCCACCACTGACTTTGCACACAGCGAATAGGCTTCAAGCCGTGGTGGCCTAGTGGTTCGACCTACCGCCTCTCATGCAGAGGGTCGGCGGTTCGATTCCGGCTCGCACCTCTAAGTTAACTTATGTGCGAAATTCAATTTGAATTTACCACTGAGCTTTTCGGTGAAGGAAAACATCGTGAGGAAAACTGCACGCATCTACGAAGTAATTCAAAGATGTGTATGAAGTCCCCAATCCGCACTGGGCCCGCGTGGGCTATAGCCCAAACCCTCTCGTGATGAGACGAGGCCTGTGCCAAGCAGTGGGACGCAAATAGGCTGAAGCAGTAGTAGTAGAATAGGCTTCAACGGTTTACATTCGATATCTACGTGTAAACCTTACATCTTCGAGGCAGATGAGTCAAAGGCCGGCAGCAGGTCGAAGCTGTCCACGGCCTGCACCGGCGCCTCGTCGTCGCTGGACGACTCCGCAGAGTCCTCCACGTCGGAGTCGAAGATGGCCGGCTTCCGTTTCTACACAAACAATACGATACAGGTTTACATAACCATACAGAAATTATACAAGAAGAGTGGCAGAGCTCATACTGTAGTGCGTGCTCCGAAACCCGGGTTAACACTAGATCGACATCTCGCATCCAGTGGCTGAACCCCGATTACCCGACCGTTTAGCAGTTGCTACCGCTACTTGAAGCTAGATGGCGAGCCGAACGCAAAGCATATTTTATTGCTTAACAGTTTACCACTTACAACCCGAAGTCCCTGTGTACTAAGTCGTACAAGTAGCTACTTGGCCTTAATGTACATCAAGTTTTTATTTGGTATTTTATTGTAATCCATAGCTCCTACTATCTACTGTTTAGTAATAATTAACATGTGGTTTACGGTGCTGCTATACGTAATAATATCAATCTAGTTTTAGTTATCAACTGTTGTAACTGTTTGTATACCCAAATAAATAGAAATAAATAATAAGAGGATTTCAAAAAAGACTTCTAGTTATAATATTAGTTGTAAATTGTTTAGAAATACACTTTGCGTTCGTGTCTTTACGTAAAACGTGCTCACCCTAAGAAGCTGTTCCGACGACAGCTCCGCGGAGGTGCTCACGCTGGAGTCCCGCTCGATAACGTTGTCGTCCTGCTCCAGGACGTGCTCTTCGAAGGACATGTCTGGACAACAACAACAAAAAAAATGTTGAGAAAAACAAATCAATGCCTCATGGAGTGCCAGCACTTTATTTGCTTACTACTACTACTACAGCCTATTTGCGTCCCACTGCTGGGCACAGGCCTCCCCTCATCATGAGAGGGTTTGGGCTATAGTCCTCGCGCGGGCCCAGTGCGGATTGGGGACTTCACACACATTCTTGAATTACTTCGCAGATGCGTGCAGGTTTCCTCACAATGTTTTCCTTCACCGAAAAGCTCATGGTAAATTCAAATTGAATTTCGCACGTAAGTAAACTTAGAGGTGCGAGCCGGAATCGAACCCCCGACCCTCGGCATGAGAGGCGGTAGGTCGAACCACTAGGCCACCACGTCTTTATTTGCTTGCTATTTTTTATTTATTTATTATAAGCAAGGTGTTTAGTATTTATATATGTATGTATTTCTCTATATAAGTATTTATATCGTTGTCTAGCACCCATAGTACAAGCTTTGCTTAGTTTGGGGTTAGGTCAATATGTGTGAAATGTTTCAAGATATTTATTATTATTATTTATTATTTGACCACGATCTCACCTGATGGTAAGTGACGATGTAGTCGAAGGTGAAACATGCTTACTTAGATAGTAACTGTTCACTCTCTCCGTTATTTGCGAAACATTCTATGATAGAAGCCGTCTGTTAGGGCCTTCGCCCACGGCGAGTTTTTGTAGCGATGCAGTACTTAGCGCGTTTTGTAAATGGGCGACATAGTAAATGGGTCAAATAGCTAGCAATCGCATCGCGACTGTATCGCTACAAAAGTCGCCGTGGGCAAGGTCCCTGACTTTCACTATAAACAAGTAAGTTATAATAAGATAAGCGACATATTTAGACTGCATACAATCATGACGAATCTAACGACACCTCACAAGCTAAAATCCAACAAGCCATTTAGGCTACAGAGCGTGCCAAAGAAATATACACACATACGTACACTCGAAAAGCATAACCCGCCTTTTGCCACAGTGGGGTAAAAAATAAAGCAATACCTCATGCTGTTATCGAATAGGGTAAGACGAGCGATCAGTAAAACTGTGTCACTGCGTGTGGCAAAGGATCGATCGTAGTGGTGAGCTGAACACCTTTCGGCTGATATAGTAGAAGTCCCACTATGCCCACCTGTGGTGGCTACTCACTCTTCTCCTTGAGTTTCATGAGGTTGATCTGCGTGAGGATGGTGATGCACGCGCCGCCGTCGTACCGCAGGTCGGCGTCAAGCCAGACCCCGCGCTCGTCCCACGCGGGCGCCGCCACTCTCTCCACTAGTGGGCACGCGCCGGCGAGCGACAGCTCGGTTATGATTAGAGGCGACATGAAGGACGGCAGCTGAAGACAAGCGAAAGATTGGTTGTCTATAAAGTCGGTTTACGGACGGTAATTTCACGTGATAACGTCACGCTTAGGCCGATCGTGCCTCTCTATCGCTTGTTCCGCGCTCTCGCTTGCACCGTAACGTTACTATTGCGTCGTGTTTTTTCGTGAGCGCAGCCGGCGGTAATCGATTTATTAGACGTTGTCACGTCAAAAAAATTACACAAAATTCAAGTTATAACGGATCACTACAGGGTGATAAGGGAAAACCCTTTCATTACATCACTTAGGTAAAGGAGATGTGGCCAATAGCCACATCTCAGCCAGACGAGCGGTATATAGCATTTCACTTAACATATCGAAAGTGCCCTTAAAACCGACCATTCCATCCATCTATTGTTTAATTGTTATCTTCAAGTAGGCTCATAAAATGATAACGTTTTCAAGTGGAGACCACAAGGTAAACACAGTGTGGGGCGCCCAGTTGCCAGGCGGAGTGAGGATTTGCGAAAGGTGGCCAGTGTAGATTGGCTGCGGGACGCCTAGGACGGAGCTCATTGGCGTACTTTGGCTGAGGCCTACGTCCATGGTCTGCCGACCCGGGTGACGTGTCACCGTAACGTCAAAGTCGAGTTGCCACTTTATTGAAATAAAACAAAAATGAAGGAAATATTTGCTGCCGTTATAATGCAAAATAAATTATTTGCGCATTACAATTGTCATTTACTTCTTTAGGCAAACAAAACAAGTTAAACACATATGAACGTAATAATTTAATGAAACACTTGCAACACACACCAGTGCGAATGACGTTAGGGTGACACCCACAATACTACAGATACCGGACTGTCATACCTGGCGAAGTATATTATTGTATCCATGCCTACGTCCAACAGTGGACTGCTGCAGGCTGTTGATGACGATGATCATGAAGTGAAACGTTCTATAAGTATACTCACTTTGAGCGTGTTCAGTTTCCGCTGGATCTTGTTCTGCACGCGCAGGATGATGGCGGATATTCACATCAAAATTCAAATGCAATCATTTATTCAGCAAATTGGCCACATAGGGGCACTTTTACACGTCAGAAATAGTTATTTGTTATGCAAGGCTGCAAAGTTGTTGTTTGCTGTGAGTGCGTGATTGAGACCCCGAGTGAACGAAGGATTCTAGGGTTGAACCACGAGCGAAGCGAGTGGTTCAAATATAGAATCCTGAGTGTAACGAGGGTTTCAAGGCACGAGACCGCAAACGACTTTGCTGCTGAGCGCAACACAAAATTTTTCACCTCACGCGCGATTTTTCGGGAAGAAGACTTAGTTCGGCGTCACGTACAGTTTGTGCTAACTCTGGAGGAGTTAAATTCGTATCTTCATCGCTAGAATCGCTCATATTTTCTTTATTACTTCGTAATAGGTATTCTAAATTACAAAACCAGCAATCTAAAACTTTTTTTTTTAATGTTTTTTTTTCCGGGGGTTGCGTTCCAAATCACTCTTACTCGTACTTCAAGATTCAATTATTCATTGAATACAGTTAAAATATACACATATTTAAGTATTTTTGTGATAAAATATAGTGAAATAATGAAATACATCTGAAACGGTGTATTATTAATATAATTTTATTAATGATGATATTAAGTAAATTGAACCTTTATTTTAATAAAACTCTCACGACGAATTGCGTTTCAGAACGTATCGCTGTTTTTTTATTGTGACAGTGGCGTCATGCGTCGTTCGAATTTCAAAAACACTTTCCACGCTAGCGGATAAAAACAACTTTTGCGCTCGGATATCAAGCTGCAAAACGACCACTTTCGAGCCAGTGAGGTGAAATAGTATATTTCATTACTAGTACGGAATGGCTGTCATTGCAAAGAGTTCCGACAAATGTCTACCCGAGCCGAAGGCGAGGGTTGACAGTCGGAACGAGTTGCAATGACGGTTCCGTACGTGTACTGAACGACTATTTTTAATACAGTTGCGAAAAAATGAAGCAATTTAATCAAATTATAAAAACACAATAAACTCAATTAACTAATCATTTATTTCTTATAAAAGTTATAATTCACATATACATTGAAATTGGTACAGTTTTTTATACTAACTGGGGAAGTTTTAGGTTGCATATTTACTGTTTGAGACAAACTATTATTAATTTCGTATGATTGTTCATGTATATTTGTCATACAATGGCGTTTGCTAGTTGATGGAAGTGGAAGATCTGATGAATTATCATTATCAACGAAGGTACTCGTAGATGGACGAACGTTCTCTTCAGCATGTGAAGGAGACGGACTGGACCTTAAATTAATGGATTGTGTGATCTTTTTCCCAGTTTCTTGTTTGTTGTTTAATGAATCACCAATATAGCTTTCTGCAACTTTGTCCGATTTCCAACCACCTAGTCGCTTTAAGGACGTTATATTGGCTCCAGAATCTGCCAATAATGTAGCAGAGGTCCTTCTGAAGCTGTGCCCAGTATAACACTCAGCATCCGGCAGACCAAGAAACGTAGCTATTTCTTTTGGCATATTACCAAATTTGTTTATGCCGATTACTTGAGCTGTACACTTCCCTTTTTGGAAATTTTGAAAAAAACGGTCGGATTTTCCTTTTTGGGACCGCTGGTTCATATATTTTTTCACTATTGTGAGAAAATCTCCTTCAACAACAAAGCTTCGCGGTATCTTATTTTTTGTGTTTGGAATCTTGATAAGTAGCATTTCTCCATGGGCTTCAATATCTTTTAAAGTAATATTGGCTAACTCCTCTCTGCGGCAAGCTCCAACAACGCCAAAAATCAGAGCAACCTAAAAAAACGATTTGATTCATAAATAATGTATTGACTGTATTTTGCGATTTTGTAAACTGAACACTAAAGAAAAATGTAGATAATTATACTTATTAATAAATTACCTTTGTGGCTAAATAACAATCATCGGGAGCTTCTTTCAAAAACCTTTCCACGTCATTCGATGTTAATATTTTCGACTTTTTACTGGTAAAACCGTCTGATTGTCGTTTTAAGAAAGCATTTAATTTTGGATATTGACTTATATCCACGTTGTTCCTTATTTTCAGCATACTTTTTATCATCGAAAACCTTGACCATAACGTAGAAGGTTTTAATTTTGCTGAGAGTTCGGAAAAGTATGCCAACATAACATTTTCTGAAAAACTATTTGCTTTTTTCTCTTCTCTCCACGCAATAAATTCGTCGTATGTAGATATGTAGCGACTTTTTGACTTTTCCGGTAAAATGTTCTCCGAAGCATTTTGTGCAATTATACTGAGTTCCGGTGGTGTTAATTCAAAAAAATTTAGGTCGAAATTACTCATTTTGTGTAAAAAAACAACTAAACTCGCGAAGAAAATTTCGGAAAATGGCGCCAACCGTAGAATGTAAGCAGTTTTTTTTCACCCATTCTGGTAGGCAAAGGGAACTGCCCATACAGCCAAGTCTTTAGTACTTAGTATTTTTTATTATAAGAAATGAAATTGAAATTTAATGATATGAAATGAACTGAAACCTTACCTAACTCATTCAATCAAATAATTAATTCTGATATTGGACAAATTAGTATAGGTAGCTTCTTTTTAGAAACAAATATACCTATTTGCATGAATCGCAAAAACTTCTATGATTTTTTTTAGTTAAAACTTCATGGTTGTTTTTTTTTAATAGAAATTATTTTGACAGTTGGGAAAGAAAACGCACGAGTTCGGGAAAGGCAAAAAAAAAGCACGAGTGTGAAATAGCCCAGATCCCGAACGCTACACGTCCCTGCAATACGCCACTTTTTGAGCAACTGTATTAAAAAATAATTTACCAGCGCCTCCTAGACCCATTGCTTGAGAAGAGCCGCAACAGACTCAAGCAGAAGGCCTTTTTTCAAAATGTCCACATAGTTACAAAATTTACATTTGCATTACATGTATAAAATATACATATAGGTACGTACTAAAATTACATTGAAGGGATGTATAGGCCCTAACTTAAACTTAAATCTAAGATCTTAGAGATGTTTAGTCTCCAAGGGTCCAGAAAAAAAAAACATTGAGATGGCCTCCATTGTCAAATAAATATAAATTCCATAGATGTCGACAGTCTCGAAATGTCAATAAATAATGAAATACATCATGTATAAAAGAGTTAATTAATACATGTCAATAAGAACATGGTGAGGTCTCTCGCTTAAAATGTTTGACTTAGTAATATATTTAAAGCTAATGATTATTTTTAAACGTCCTTGCAAGCATGAACAGAACGGACTCCACAGACAGCACCCGTTCACGAGCGTGACGCGTATCTCAGCGATCGCCTCCCTCAACCGTTTCTTAGGATAGGTAGACTAGCCGGGCCCTGTATCGGCCACAAGTCGGCCGGGCGCGGCCCCAGTGCGCGCGGTACTCACCTTGAGCGTGTTCAGTTTCCGCTGGATCTTGTTCTGCACGCGCAGGATGATGGCGGGGTCGCGCATGACGTCGTAGAAGACGCGCGCGAGCACCGTGTTCACCCACGACACCTCGGCCGGCAGCATCCGGCAGTGGCACGTCGGCGACGGGTTCTTAGACTGCTGGGAAATAACTGCGATTACGAAAAAATGCTTGATATATGTTTCTGGGACACCAAAACAGTTATATCGTTCGTAGAGATCTTCTACTATCTAAAGTCCCGCGCCTTCACATTTCAAAACGCTTCAATTTCTCATTATTATTTAAAAAGCACTACCAACACTCTCATTGCATAGTTGATGGCTGTCTCAGCTCACACACATGTGTTGAGAGTGTCGGTGGTGCTTTTTAAATACATTGAAGCGTTTTGAAATGTGAAGGCGCGGGACTTTAGATAGTAGAAGATCTCTAAGGCATTGGTACCACGGTCGACGATGTGCGAGACGAGAAGCTATCGACTATTTTCTCACTCAGGAAGCGAAAATAAAAGTTATAGATCGTGTGTCAGTAAGAGAGACATATTATAAAGTAAAGAAATTATTTAAATCAAAACTAAAGCATTTCCTTCTCGATAACAAATTAAAAATGTGATGGAACTAGTATAAAACTGGTTATCGAGGGGTAAATACCTATTTTTAGAAAGTCCTTTTAGATAAAAAGTCATTTATTTATTTAATAAATAGATAGAGAAGTTTTGACAAATTCGAGCGCGTCTCGCCATCAAACGTAAAAGTTTGGCGAGTTAATATTTATTGTAATGTGTATTTTTCTTGAAAAAAAAAAGAATTTTCAGACTCCCAGCACTCAATTATAATTACAGGTGTACACAACTTAGTAGGCGCGCGGCGAAGCTCTTAAGCCGTTGCCGCAGAGTCTATTATTGCCTAATCCACGCACCTTCTAAGTCGTGTAAACCGGTTCTTACAGTTGATCTCCGGGAGTGTGAACCGCCAGCGATGTATTTATATTCATTTGTGTCTCTTTTACTGACATACGATCTATATTTTATGTTCGTTTCAGCGAGAAAATAGCTAATCGCTTTCTCGCCCTTGGTGGGACCAGTGTCTAATGGCAAATATCAGTCTGAACATCGCAATATAATTTCGCATTGCCTACTTGTACTCTCTATTTCATATAGGCAATCTATACTAACTATAAATTACGATCTAGAACTATTACTAAAGACCATTTTTGTCATAGTTCAAACTAAATATTTATCGGGTTACCGTTGGGAATAAATTTCAAAAGACCACATTATACACGTTGGACAATAAATGCTTTCTTATTCTTAGTCGAACGTAAACGTACCATACTGTGTTTGCGACTAAAGTTACAACTACAAAAAGCAAAACAAAAAAACAACAAACATCGCTCTTTCTCTTTTTCTTGGTTTTACTGCGCTCGCGCGGCGTCGGCTCGATCTGGCACATGACGCCGGCGTCCGCCGATAGCTTGATATTCATCTCATGCGTCTGTCCCAAAAGCAAATATACGTAAAAAACTTAAGCGAAGCCCCTCTACTTAACGTAATCAACCGTAGGCGTAATACCATCCAGAAAGTAAATCGTTAGGCTGGTTTACATGAGAGCACGGTAAAGTGGGGAACGAATAGTGCGCGATCGGAGATATAACAAAGAAACAGTACATTGTTGACGTGTTCCGGGAAGGAAGGGATTGCCTAACAAGGAAACCTTTGCAGGCATGCAAATATACCTACCTAATATAGCTTATTCACGATACAAAGGAGGTCTTCCTCTGTCTCTTGTACTTTTTATAAATAAAAATTCAATCGGATCAAAAAACGTAAGCCCGGGAGTAAAGTACAAAGTTACCTGCATTATCTTTATTAAGAAGGGCCAGAAGGTTTTCTCGTAGGTTTCCAAATCTGGAAGAACGGTGGTGTGAGCTATGAACGGCGATGACGCCTCTGTGCACAAGGAACCCTGTTTAGTCTGTAAATAAAGATTAGTTATTTCATTTCATTATTTATTTAGGCACGTCGGTTATATATAATACTAGCTTTTCCCCGCAACTTCGTATGCGCAGAGATATTAAAAAGTAAAATCCCGTTTTTTTTCGTTCCCGTGGGAATTTCGGGAAATCCTCTCTTAGTGCTCCCTTACGTTCCCAAAGGAACCTGCATACCAAATATCAGCTCTCGACCACCAGTAGTTTCGGCTCTGCGTTAATCGATCAGTCAGTCTGTCAGTTTCTTGTTTTATATATATAGATTATAATATGCTGTGTACAAAAGTTGTCATTTACGCAAATCTTTACAACACGTTATGATTTATAAGCGGTGTCTTTTAGATTATACTAGCTTTTGCCCGCGACTTCACGTGTCTGTGTGCCTGGCCTGTGTGTTCGTTTGCCTACCAATAACATAATAGTGGATTGTATGCCTTTTAGAGGGGGAAATAAAAGGGAAATTACTCCTTTTGGAATAAGAGGTGGCCTAGTGGTTCTACCTCCGCCTCTCGTGCAGTGGGTCGGTCGCGGTGGTTCGAATCCGGCTCGCACCTCTGAGTGTAGTTTTCGGTGCAGGAAAACATCATGAGGGAACCTGCACGCATCTGCGAAGTAATTCAAGGATGTGTGTGAAGTCCCCTATCCGCACTGGGCCTGCGGGGTTTATAGCCCAAACCCATTCTCGATGAGGAGGAGGCTTGTGCCCAGCAGTGGGACGTAAATAGGCTGTTGTGGTGGTGAAATAGGAGAGAAAAAAATACTCACGCTGGACCTAGCGAATGTAACGGTTTTCTCCTCGATGACGTTGTAGGTGGCCATTTCGGCGCCATCTTTGTTTTCGGAGGGCGGGTCGCTCGCCGTCCTGTCGTCCGCCGCCGACGACTCCGCCGACTGGTTAGCCTCGTAGATAGCGGATTTCAAACGGCGGTATCTAAGGAATAATCATCGAGTTACGCTTGAGTCGGTCAGGAAATAAGAATGAAAAGGACTAATCATAATAATGCGTAAATAATTATATAATTACATTTTCTCAAACATGCAAAGAAATATTGATATTATGTTCTTCTTATTAGCCTGGGAAGTATCACGTTTCAGGCGCGGCTAGACAATTGGTCAATAATGAAATTTCCTACAAACGTTGCAGGCCTAAGCCGGCAACTGACTTTTTTTAAATTTCCATTTGATATATTTGTGACACAGCATCTTGGCATTCCACCATTTAAAAAAGCTATAAGCAATATTTACTCTATGGTTCGCTATGACATTCTGCCAATACAGCTATTAAAAAAACATGAACCATATTTGCTACATAGGTATCGCAGTTTTATTTATGTAAAAAAGACAAAATATATTATATATAAAATATTATTTTATTTATTTATTTCATTGCATGTTTGAGAAAAGCACTATACATACATCGGCGGGGAACGGAAGTTGTCGGCCTCGTAACTATCCGGCCTCACTTCGTTCGGCCGTATATAATACTCGGCCTGCAACTTCCTCCTTCCCGACCTCTGTAGTAATGTACTATTATAAAATGGTGTTTTTTAATCTGTCCCAAAACGATAAGCGCCATATTGTTAGCTGCTGTGACGTCAGACGTACTGTAAACAAAGCGTTACAATAATCGTTTTAAGTTTTGACTTCACTTGTTTGGTTACTATGTACTTATATTTACTATCCTAGTGACGTCACAGACCAAGAAAACATAGCGGCTAGCTCTTTAGCGCGAAAACTGAAAATGAAAATTTAAAAGTATCCATCCAGAAAATCGAAATAAAAAAATCTTTAAGCCTCTACAAATATTTCATGACTAAAATAAACTTGTGATTCAATCCGACATAAGGATAATTTTAAACCACATTTCAAAGAGTGCCCGTGCGGCGTTAAGCTCGAAAACTGGCTCCGGAGCTAAAGGAACTAAATGACCGAACTAGTTCCTTTGACCAAAATTGGAGGGAAAGAAGAAAAAGAAATACATTAATTAGAAAATCTGAAGATTCTTCTTATTCGGGCGACCCCCTCTGCTTGTGGGGAGTTTTCTATAGTGTCAACTGCATTTAGTGTGGCAACCAAAACTTTTAATTCTTTCAATGCACAACTTCGCCGATGCGGCGTCTTCAGGCCCTCTAGTCTATGAGAGGGACGTAAAGCATTTTACATCACCCTTGGCCATAAAGTGGGATTTTCTGCCCGCTACGCGGAGAGAAAATCTCACTTCTTGGCTAAGGCAAGACGTAAAACTTTTGACAAACTACGGGCGGTAATTCGTAAAGCCCTAGAGCGCATATTTATGGTGATCGCAGGTTTCTGTGGCCCGAATCGAAGGTGAGGACCTTCGGTTCGGGCCACAGAAACCTGCGATCTGGGACATTTACCACCCTGAGTATGTAATGTACTATTACATCACCCTTGGTAATAAAGTGGGATTTTCTGCCCGCTACGCGGAGAGAAAATCTCACTTCTTGGCCAAGGCAAGACGTAAAACTTTTCACAAACCACGGGTGGTAATTCGTAAAGCCCCAGATCGCATATTTATGGCCCTCACCTTCGGTTCGGGCCACAGAAACCTGCGATCTAAGACATTTACGAATTCACCACCCTAGGTCTGTAATGTACTATTACGTCACCCCTGGCCATAAAGTGGATTTTCTGCCCGCTACGCGTGGAGAAAATCTCACTTCCCGGCCAAGGCAAGACGTAAAACTTTATGCAAACCACGGGCGGTAATTCGTAAAGCCCTTCAGTTCGGGCCACAAACACCTACTACTACTACTACAGCCTATTTACGTCCCACTGCTGGGCACAGGCCTCCTCTCATCACGAGAGGGTTTGGGCTATAGTCCCCACGCGGGCCCAGTGCGGATTGGGGACTTCACACACATCTTTGAATTACTTCGCTGATGCGTGCAGGTTTCCTCACGATGTTTTCCTTCACCGTAAAGCACAGTGGTTAATCCAAATTGAATTTCGCACATAAGAAAACTTAGAGGTGCGAGCCGGAATCGAACCCCCGACCCTCTGCATGAGAGGCGGTAGGTCGAACCACTAGGCCACCACGGCCACCACAAACACCTGCGTTATGGGATATTTACGAATTCACCACCCCAGGTTTGTAATGTACTATTGTCGTGTTGGCCCTCAGACTAATAACTTACAATTCGTGTTTATTGCGCCCCGTCCTCCCGAACAGATAGAGGTGCGCGTGCTTATCCCGGGACTGTTTCACGTGAACGCTCCATTCGCCGTCCCAACTGCACTCGGAAACGGATTCGCGTTCCTGCAACAAAACGTAGCTGAAATACATTCAAAATTCAAATTAAAAATTCAATCATTTATTTAGCAAATTGGCCACAAAGGGGTACTTTTACACGTCAGAAAGAGAATTTGCCAGTGCTTCCTAGACCCATTGCTTGAGAAGAAGCGCCGCAACAAACTCAAGCAGAAAGCCTTTTTTTTTAATTTACTATAATAACATAGATACAAATTTGCATTTGCATTACATGTATAAAATATACATATATGTACATACTAAAATTACATTGAAGGGATGTATAGGGACTATACATCCCTTCAATGTAATTTTAGTTAAACTTAAATCTAAGATCTTAGAGATGTATAGTCTCCAAGGATCCAGAAAAAAAATCATGGAGATGGCCTCCATTGTCAAATAAGTATAAATTCCATAGATGTCGACAGTCTCAAAATGTCAATAAATAATGAAATACGTCATGTTCATTAATACATATCAATAAGAACGTGATGAGGCCTCTCGCTTAAAATGTTTGACTTAGTAATATAGTTAAAGCTAATGATTATTTTTAAACGTCCTTGCAAGCATGCAGAAACAATAAAATTATATAGGGTCAAGCAAAACGTTGTGACGGTATTTTACCCACAGAATCGATTCTAGCTTATTGATTTTTTTTCGAGTTAGAAAAAGAATTTTATGGTCCAGTATGGGATTAATGATGTGAGCGATACCTGAATGCCATACAATTTTTTTTATGTATGGACAATTTCCTTACATTGCGGCTTACATTGGAAATATCCACGGAGCGCTTCAAATTTTCATACGTAGTCTGTATAGCGCCCCCTGGATATTGCTCATGGAGTTCAAATTTTCATACAGGCAACCTAGACAGCGAAATATAACACTTATTTCGGGCGTACTTACGCTGATTTGTTTGAAGGTTGACATTCTAGGTTTACCTTGCTTTTTCTATGATACAAGTAACCTGATGCAATATTTAAATTTCGAGTGTTAAGTACTAGTGAACATGTTGATCTTGACACCCATTTAATGTTGATTATGTTACTTGCAGTTGAATTTTACGCTGAATAATGAATCATAAGTCAAGAAACAATCTCTCGTATTCTCGTCGAGGATTGTTTTGTCGGCCATGTACGCCTTGTCTCTATCTCTGCGTATTAATAGGAAGGTCGTCATGGATCGTGGAACATAAGTAAGATGATACCTGTAGAGTCCTGGGAAATAATTCAGAGATGGATGTGAAGCCCCCAATCCGCACTAGGCACGTGTGAGGACTATAGCCCCGCCCCAACCCTCTCGCGATAAGAGGTTTGTGATAGCGATGAGACGTTAATAGCTCGGAATGACTTCGCGCGACATTAATTTGCATGTCATACTATGTCTAAACATGAAAGCACCTATATACCATTTTATACCACCTCATGTAACCATCTTTTATGCAAATAAATATTTCTGATTTCTGACAGCGGCAGCGGCGAGCGTTTCGGCTGTTTTCACATTTCCGCCGCGGATTGGAAATAGCGGTACCGCTGAACATTTGCGATCGTTTGTCCATTATACACATCCTTGACGCCGTTCACATCTCCGCGTTCAAACCGCTATTTCAGTTCCGCGGCGGAAAATGTTCAGCGGTACCGCTGTTTCAAATCCGAGGCGGAGGTGTGAAAACAGCCTTAGACGTTTGTGATAGCAATGAGACGTTAACCGAGTGAGCGTTTTACGGACACATTGCGCGATCGTGACGCACGGCGCGCATCGGTTAGCAGCCGTCGCGCGCAATATGTTAGTAAAACGCCCGCCGCTGCTAAAGTAAAATACTACTTCAGCCTATTCGCGTTCCACTGCTGGGCACATGCCTCCTCTCATCACAAGAGGGTTGGGCTATAGTCCTCACGCGGGCCCAGTGCGAATTGGAGACTTCACACACATCTTTGAATTACTTGGCAGATGAGTGCAGGTTTCCTCGCGATATTTTCCTTCACCGAAAAGTTCAGTGGTAAGTTTAAATTGAATTTCGTACATGAGTAAACTTAGAGGTGCGAGCCGAAATCGAACCACCGACCCTCTGCATGAGAGGCGGTAGGTCGAACCACCACGGCTTATAGCCGTAATAGGGTGTGGGGAGCTTGTTGACACAGCTTACCGTCTCCTCCAGAAAGTCCTTCAGCTTGGCCATGTCGGCTTCATCGATCTCTTCGTCCGCCTCGTCCCTGGTCCCGTTCGCGTGTTCCGCTTCAGTCTCCTCGTCCTTCGGCTCGTGATCAGGCTCGGTAGAGATGGACACGCTGTCGGTTTTCTTATCTGTGATTTAGAAGTCTTAAGTTTTAAAAACAAGAATTATTGTATTTTTGCTTTATACATCAACATCATGTACGGTCGACGTCAAAGAGATGTTTACACTTTTTCACCCTATTCCCTTGTATTAAGGTCCAAAAGTGTAAACATCTCTTTGACGTCGCCTGTACATGTGTAAATGTACGAACCTTATTACAAAGGATTAAGACTGGAAAATGACGTAGAAAAAGTAATGTTTGTTCATTCTGCGTCATCAGTTAAACAGGGAAAACTCGAAACAAAATCGATTTGTGTATGTATCTACCTTGCTACCTTGCATACCATTCCACTCGTGTACAATATCTAATATATAAAATTCTCGTGTCACAGTGCTTGTAACCAAGCTCCTCCGAAACGGCTCGACCGATTCTTATGAAATTTGCAGTGTATGTTCAATAGGTCTGAGAATAGGAAGTAACCTATTTTTCATACACAAAAAAAAATTCTAAGGCGGTACGAAGTCCGCGAGGTCAGCTAGTTTTACTGTATAAATTAATAGATAAACCGGGGCTATATTCGAAGTCTTAAAATAGGGATCTTCCTGTTCCCTATAGGATCGCTCACGCGTCGCGTGAACTTTAAGCAGCTAGATTTAAAGTTCAACTTGACGCGTGAGCGATCCTATAGGGAACCTATTTCAGACTTCGAATATAGCCCCTGTTCACAAATAATTTCTTACTATCTGAAATACAGATAGATGAAAATACAAAGGCTACACTTTCCTATTTCCTAAAATTAAGATCGCCCCTACTTGTTAAGATTTGGCATCAAGTTATAGGAATGTTGCATGCTAATATGGAAAATAAACGAATTTGTATTTGTATTTTGTATTTGTAAAAATAAAACAAACATTACCTCTATGCATTTTTCGTACAAAACGTTGCCGTAATCCTTCTTTTCCCGGTTCCCCTTCAGAATGTGAAAGGCTAAAAAGAAATAAAAAAATATACTTTAAGTTTTTAGGTAGGTATTTTGCTAAAAAGTAAACAAGTGACTTTGTGAACTGTTCAATCGGAATAGGATAATGACCAGGATATTTTCTGTTTAATACAGTTGCTCAAAAAGTTAACATTTCGATACCTGTTTAACGTCCGAAAAGTTTGTCACTTCCGAACGAGCGTTTTATGTTTTTTGACAGCTAGTGAGCGTGCCTAAGGTTGTTTTTTACGAACTACTGCGTAAAGTTTTTTGAGGTTCATCCTGTTCGTTTATTTCTATATTCTTTTTTTTCGCCAAATTTATAATAAATGTCGGTAAAACCAACTATACCACGTCTTCACGTGGTATAGTTGGTTTTACCTTAGGTAAAGTAAATAAGTCATAGTAACCGCCACCACTACATCAGTCTATTTGTCCCACTGCTGGGCACAGGCCTCCTCTCATCACTAGATGGCTTGGGCTATAGTCCCCACGCGGGTCCAGTTATGATTGGGGACTTGAAACACATCCTTGAATCACTTCGCAGATGCGCGCAGTTTTCCTCACTGGTAAATTCTATTCTAATTTCGCACATAAGTAAACTAAGAGGTGCGAGCCAGATTCGAACCCACGACCTTACCGCTACCAGTGGAGGAACAAACAATCTACAATTTACATTGAAATACACAATCTATCAGCATAGTCATGCTCTTACCTCTTCTCTCTTCTTCTCCAGACGAATTTCCTTTTCTTCTCAGGGCTGGTTTCGGTGGCTTCTGACTCTTGCATAGAGTCTTTCTTCTTGGCGCCAATGATGTATTCGTCCATTTTTTTATCCAAAGTCGCTGCAGTTTCCCTCTCTAGCACTTGAATCTTCTCTTTTTCATTTAGAATAATACATATGGGGTATTTTTTGCTCCATTGTCTAAAAGTTAGACGTTATCCTTATTTCGCAAGTCAAATAATAAAGAATATACATTAGGAAATCATTTACTTACATAATAGATTCAGGTTTTTATTACTATAATTTGACGTTTATTAAACTTTAACGCGCTAACTACTGAATTAATTTTGATGAAATTTAGTATGGATATTTCTTTATTCATCTGTCTATTTCTTATTCCGAACACACATCCCCTCTACAATAAGCATTATGACCAGGGATCGGAAATTCGGATTTACATATTTACCTAAACTTTGGCGGCGGCGTTGTTGTTCAGTTGTATGGAGGCGGACTCAATTTCAATTTATTAATAAAAATCCCGGGATTTTATTAATCACCTATCTTGAACTTATCAATACTGTTAGATATATATACTAATTAATTACTCAATGCATACTTAGATTGATTAATACATTAACCACATACAATACAATACAATACTAATACTCTTTATTGAACACCACACAATAGAGAAAAAAAGAACAGGACAAAAAAGATCAGGAAAACATGTTGTTAGGTATACAGCAGGCGGTCTTATCGCTAATAGAGCACATACATCGTAACATTTGTATAAAATGTTATTATGCTTACAACAACAACGGTAAAAAACAACCATAACCTAAACATATTTGCAAGGTATTACAGTCTCAACGGGTTTTATAGATTACTGGAATAACGGAACTTATATTATTAAAATAATGTTTTTAAGAAGCCGACTCCATATTTCCTTAACTTTTTCCGAGATTTTGCCAAGTTTAGGTAAATATGTATCAGAATTTTCGATCCCTAATTATGACAGTTTATTGAGAGATACAAATAAAGTTAAGTTTCATATTTACAATACCTACTTGAACATATTTCACGATATAATTGAAGGACAAAACAATGGTGTTAGTACCTCGAGCCTACCGTGCTTTTTTGTGCAACATGTTTAGTTTTATTTATTACTAGCTTCTGCCCGCGACTTCGCCCGCGTGGAATTCGGTTATCGCGTTCCCGCGGGAACTATGCGTTATTCCGGGATAAAAAGTAGCCTATGTCCTTTCCCGGGACACCAACTATCTCCATGCCAAATTTCATCTCAATCGGTGCAGCGGTTGAAGCGTGAAGAGGTAACAGACAGGCAGACAGACATACAGACAGACAGAGTTACTTTCGCATTTATAATATTAATATGGATACTAGCTTCTGGCCGCGACTTCGCCCGCGTGGAACTCGGTTACCGCGTTCCCGCGAGAACTATGCGTTTTTTCCGGGATAAATAGTAGCCTATGTCCCTTCCCGGGCCTTCAACTATCTCCATGCAAAATTTCATCCAAATCGGTCCAGCGCTTGAAGCGCAGACAGAGTTACTTTCGCATTAATAATATTAATATGGACAAGCTTCTGCCCGCGACTTCGCCCGCGTGGAACTCGGTTACCGCGTTCCAGCGAGAACTATGCGTTTTTTCCGGGATAAATAGTAGCCTATGTCCCTTCCCGGGCCTTCAACTCCGTGCCAAATTTCAGCCAAATCAGTCCAGCGGTTGAAGCGTGAAGAGGTAACAGACAGACAGACTTACTTTCGCATTTATAATATTAACTAGCTTCTGCCCGCGACTTCGCCCGCGTGGAATTCGGTTATCGCGTTCCCGTGCGTTTTTCCGGGACAAAAAGTAGCCTATGTCCTTTCCCGGGACCCCAACTATCTCCATGCCAAATTTCATCTCAATCGGTCCAGCGGTCCAAGCGTGAAGAGGTAACAGACAGACAGAGTTACTTTCGCATTTATAATATTAATATGGATTAGTTCTCTAACAAAACTAATGAAAGCGAAAACGTAATTAAACACTGAGAGGAATTCAAATTTTGGACCAATTTCGCGGTCGGAATTACGGAAGCAGTCATTAACCCAGTAGTCTGCGAGCAACGGCGAAGGTTGCTATCGGATAACGCTAATGCCTACTGACCGCTTTGTTAAAGTCGAATTATCCAACATATACACACTTTTACACCGTACTCCGTTGTTATAAGGTTCAAAAATGTGTAAATATTAATGAGCTGGACTGTACACGCTCCGGTCTATAACATTGGTAGCAAGGTCGAAATATCGAAGACAGAGCCAACGACGCATATTGATGTTTTTTGTGTATTTGAAAGAATCCAGCAAAACTGGATGATGTTTTTTATAGTTATGAAAATTTCAACTGCTTTTTTTATCATTCTTATTGAGTTCGAAAAGCTATTTTTAAAAGCATAAGTACTTTATTCATTAATGCCAATAGTTAAGTTAAGTTAAACAAAAAGGATTTTTATATTGACTTTTAGTTACGATATAAAAGATCACGATAATGTTGTAAGCAACGTTTGATGTTGATTTCTACGTAGTCACGAAAATTTCAAAGCAGCTTTGTTTTTTTTTCATCTAGTTTTAATACAATTTTGTTTAAATAAATAAATAAATATCTTGGGACATTTCACACATATTGACCTAGCCCCAAACTAAGCGACGCTTGTACTATGGGTGCTAGACAACGATATAAATACTTATATAGAGAAATACATACATATACACGGTGGGTCAGAAAATATGGCAAATAACCCACGGTATCGGATATCGATTCTAAGTATATTGTATAGGTCTTTAATTTTTTTTGAGTTGGTAAAAAAAATTGTATATGGGATTGGTTGTGTGAGCGATGCCTGAATCCTATACAAAATATTTTTTTTTACCAACTCAAAAAAAATTAAAGACCTATACAATATACTTAGAATCGATGGCCGATACTTTGGGTTAATTATTTGCCATATTTTCTGACCCACCATGTATAAATACTAAACATCCATGACTCGAGTACAAACATTCTTGTTCATCACACAAAGTAGAAAATGAAATAGATTTCAATTATCTTATTAAAGCGTCATGCATTCATCCAGTAAAATTGAACAATTGTTATGTCATTGCGATGCTAATGAGGGTCAAAGCCAAAGGCTAGTTCAGACGAGGAGTTCGCGTCTAGAAATGATCCATACTTATATTACATATGTGAAACTCTGTCTGTCTGGTACCTCTTCATGCTTCAAGCACTGCACCGATTTAGATTTGGTATGGAGATAGTTGGAGTTCCGAGGATGGACACAGGCTACTTTTTATCCCAAAAAATAAACGCATAGTTCTCGTGGGAACGCGATAGCCGAATTCCACGCATGCGAAGTCGCGGGCAGAAGCTAGTTATCAACATTAACTACGTAATTAAGGACTCATAAGAAATGTTAAAATTCACATTTAAATACAAACTGGTTTTTGAACGTGTTAGGTTAGATGCATACCTAGTTGCGCAACGTGAAGACAAGGTCATGATAAGTGTTTGTATATTTGTCCAATAAGTCTCTTTCGCAGCTTGTTGTGGCAATAATGGTGACATCCAACCACAACCACCACATCTGCCTATTTACATCCCACTGCTGGGCACAGGTCTCCTCTCATCACGAGAGGGTTTGGGCTATAGTCCCCACGCCGGCCCAGCGGATTGGGGTCTTCACACACATCCTTGAACTAGTTCGCAGAGGTGTGCAGGTTTCCTCACGATATTACTAACTATGGTTGAAATCTATAACCTGGCTATTTAAATGGGGCTAGTATACAATCACACCCACGACAGGCCATACAAACGGAACCTAAACTGCACGCCAAAATATGGTGCACAAATACGTGCGCGCGTGCGTGATTACCCGTTTTTGCTCTGGATTATACTGCTCGTTCGCCGCGGGCGGTCTAAGGTGGCCTGTTTTGGTGCGGGGAGGTTCGTGTCGCTACTGATACAATAGTACCTATTAGTTACACTGTGATATTAGACTTCCTTACCTTTTACTCGTAAGCCCTTTTGGCAGCAGGACGATTCTTGCGCCGCTCAAATTGTACAGTCTGTGTTGGTAAAACGATACTTTCTCTATTTTCTCATCCCATAAGGCTCTTTTCGCTATTTTCGTGCGAGTATACGATAATCTTAAATTGCAACCTAGAATACAAATGTTTTTATAAATTCATGATCATATTAAGACAATTTAGAAAATTTTACGTAGCCCATAGTTTACCTTCTAATTTTATAAATGCTGTTGTAGTTTTATTTATGTGATAAGTGTAAGGATCATAGTCATGGAATCTATAATGATTTACCCAGTCCTGAAACCAATGTTTGCATTACAACTTAAGACATAAATTTAGGTAGTAATAATGATGTTACAGGTTTACTCAACTTAGAAGGCGCGTGGATTAAGCAAAAATAGGCTCTGCGTGAGCGGCTTAAGTGCTTCGTCACGCGCCTTCTAAGTTGTGTCGTGCTGTACCAAGTTAGAAACAGTACCTCGAATTTCTTCAAATGTCTGTGCTCCTTTACGACAGGAATGGTATACGTGGGAGGCATAGCACTACTGCGTTTGAGCTGAAACAGCCCGCGCCCGGAGTCGCTATCGCTCAAGTAATTGTCGATCACCCACTCCTTCAGGCTGCTCAAGAAGTAAAAGAACCAAATGCCCAAAAAGAAACCGTTCCAAACATTCGAATCGGGAAACAGGAAATAATTAACGACGACTATGAAAGTGAGGATGTACATGGTCAAGTTTAAAAAGTAGCTTTTGGGCATTTTCTCGGCGGCTAGGTGTTGGATGTTGCTTTTGCTTGGTGGGGAACCAAAGTTGGCCGGCGTGCTGGGTCTTTGTACGGGGACGGAGGGGTATATCGTCTGTTTGGCGTTGTTGTTTGGGCTATCTTTGGGGAGAGCGTTGATGTCGCCGAAGCCGTCGATATTCGTGTCTTCCAGAGCTTCAACGCCAGATTCCACATCCATCATACAACTGTCCTCTAACAGGTCGCCCGTGCCCTCGGCTGATTCACTAACTAAAAAAAAAACATTATTTTACTTTTTGGATAACATAAAAAGGAATTATTGATGAGAAACGAAACATTAGTGCTGTCAAATTCAATTAAACCACTGAATGTGAAACTTTGGAAAACCTTTAAGCTTATCAAGTTAAAGCGCTTTCGAAAAACAAAACAGTTTGATAAGATAATCAGGTAACTCACCTAAATTCTTATGAGTATCATCACTAGATTCCGAATTATTCTTTTCTAAAGGAAGACTTGATTCAATGTCAGTGGGTTTTGCAGTAATTGGCTGGGTCATTTCAGACAGATTCTGAATGCTACTATCGAGTGATGACACCTGTTGTATAGATAGAATATTTATTAAAATCTTAAACATATCTTTATATTCATTTACGTAACGAAATGGTATTGTAATGTAAAGAATACTTTTAAAATATACAGCATTATTAATTAAGTATATTTAACTAATCCAGTGAGGGCCTTATGTGTTATCAGGTACCTAGACAAATAAGGAAATAGGCAACCAGGTTGAAATATGGAAATATATTAATAATATGATAAGAATGGTAATACTTGCTCTGCTGCTATATGTCAGAAATATAATACGAATTTCCTACAAGTACATATGTAATATCAAGTGTTAGGATTTAGAGATTATAAACTTGTTGCTAACTGGTAATAACATGGATTGTTATATGACCAAGTTTTTTTTTATACCTATGGTGTAGGCAAACGAGCGCACAGCCCACCTGATGGTAAGTGGTGACTGCGGCTCATGGACCCCGAAATCCTATGATCCCCCATTAAGAAACCATAAGATCTCGAATGTGTTGCCTACCCTGAGGCCTATGTAACACTGTTTATTGCATTTTGATATAAATATTATAGAAATCTTTAAAGGGGGCACACATGCCTGGATTTTTTAGGATCAAGTAGTTATAATCTGGCACTGTAAATATGGTATGCTACTATGCTACACATATTTTTACATAAAAATAATGGCGTTTTTTAAGCACTGCAAACCCAAACCCATCCAGCATAGATATTGCTAAAGCGGTTGGCGTTACCTGGTTATCTGTGTCCCCAACACTTTGCTGATCATCTTTTATTGCAGAGTTCTCCTCCGAATCAGACATAGAATTTTCTCTTGGCACGGATTTTTCCTTTGTTTCTATATTAAGTAAAAATTAACCCACATTATGATAATCAATAAATAAACACCAACAATTCATATGAATTTTGACATTCAAAAGATAGGGTACTAACTATACAAACTCGAAGCTGCGGATTGAAAATGTCTTTAAATATAAATCCTATGTTTCTACACATTAAGCATAATTGATCACTTATGGTGCTGATAAGATTATCAACAGCAAAAAGTAGTAGCTTAAACTATTCAACTTACAATAAAAAGGAAACTGTTTTAACTACAAGTTTAACATTAACACATGAAAGCAGGCAGAGTCTTACCATCTACAGAACGAGTTTTAATATCCTCTACAGCTTGAGCTATCTTGAACTTAAAGTCATGGAAGATCTTCCATGTTTCATTGCTGCTCTCTCTTGATTCTATTGAGCCTTCCGATGTATTGTTCCTCTTTCCCAGCCGGTTTAAATACTCTTTCATGGGAGATGCCGTTGCTTCTTTAGGGGGATTAGCAAGTTTTACCTCTTCTACTGGCTTAGGATCAGACTTGGGCATGTCTTTATCTTCAACCTTTTCAGGTTTTTCGGTCCGCATTGATTTAAAGTATTTATCTAAGATAGAGGAACCCTTGTCTGCTTTCTTGGGACTGGCATTCTCAGTCTGCACCCCAACAGGAGGCTCGCACTGCGGCGTGGGAGGGTCGTCATCACACATGTGGTACAACTCCTCCAGCTCCTCGTTATTCGCATTATATCTAAAAGACAGCGTGGTGTTTGGGGATTTCCCTGAAATAATGCATGTTATCTAAACGCTCGCTAAAAGCAATTGCTACGTAAAATCCTACTAACACATTTTGTGTGATAGTTTCTAATGTATTAGTTAAATTCTTTATAATAAGGCGATAAAAGGACTCTCAAGTGCGTAGTGTGATGAGTTCGTGTTATCATCTCCGTTGTCAAAGAAACAATAAGTATGTGAATCACCGCTTCCACCATTAAATATTACGCAAAAGAACCGAAGCTACTTCGCAGTTAATAGCTAAAACATCATGCGAACTAAAGTAAAAATATTGTGAAATGATTTTCGGGATTTTCATTGTACACACCTGTGCCGGATACCTCCATATTTAACGAAATTATTAAACTACATTCACAGCACCCTTTTAAAAAGTAGTCCTTTTTTTTCGTTACACATTTTCAATAGCAAAGTTAACAAAATCTCTTTATTACTTATTTTTATCAATCGCTCTGCGAAAATTGTTTCTCTCTCCGTGACGTGACGTGACAAACGAAACGTCAAATAAACTAGTTCCGTGAAGTGTTTATGTCGTTTATGTTGTGATTCGTCCATGGATAAAATTTTAGACTGGGCGCACATTATCAGAAATTTCCAACACAAAATTTCTGACGTTTAATGATTGCAGGCTTACACATAGAAAATAATATGGTTTATTTATCAATTTTAGATGAATGTCTTCTCTATATTCTGAATGGTTGTTTTAATATTGTGTCGAAAATATCAAAGAAAGATACAAATTATAGCAATTCGGACCGTTCGTTCGTTAGTCGTTCGGCGACTGTCCACACCGGATTCGATCGAATGGTCGAATTCCTTTGATGTTGTCGCCTCGCTTCGGATCGCCGGCACACCCCAACGAACGTTCGTTGGCCCGTCCACACCGGGCCAACCAAGGAACCCTTTGTTGGCGCGGTGTGTACGCAGCATTAATCATGTCCATCTTGTAGTACCTAGTCGTAGCAGGCAACTGAATAAATACTCGCCAAGACTCGTGCGAGAGCCACCAGGAGGCCCTCGTGGAGAGTGTGGTGGGGCATCATAAGGTCGCTCACGGCGCCAACACTTACTAGTGTTAGTGTGTGTGTTTATGATTCCCTAATAAATAAAAAGATTGACAGTTACTACTGTCAATCTTTTTATTTATTAGGGAATCATATTCTGTTATGCCCCATCCAAACTCTCCACGAGGGCCTCCTGGAGGCTCTCGCACGTATGTAGCGCCATTAAGTGATCTCATGAACAACTCATGAAATCGAATGTAGTCGAATGAACATGATAGGTACATCCCTAAACTTCTTGCGTCGCGACGCAAGCTGTCAATGTCAAAGGTGCATAATTTCCGTCGAACTTGTGGTCACAACATGTACATGACAAGAGGTGTTCTCGAAATAATCGTTTTAGATATGTGTAGCCTGAGATGATGGGACATCCAATTTGTGTTAACTAGTGGTTCATATTGACTGAGAAATGAAGAGTTCGTTGTTCATAACGTTGTTTGTGTTCGGGTCGTACGGCCTCGGATCTGGCGTGGACAAAGAGGCGAAGGTACGTGAGAGTGACCGAGTGTACAGCATTGATTATTTGGTATGCATATTTAAGTTCCGTATTGAAGGTGAATGTGATTGTATACAATTCAGTGTTGTTCGCAGAGCACGGAGTTGTCCCGGGCGCTTGATGACCGGCCGCTGTTGTTTGCGACGTTAGGAGGGGGCATGGTGGCCGTGGAACCGCTTTCGGGCAATATTATTTGGAAACTTAAAGATGGTAAGCACTATCAACTAGTGTAGGACCTGGGCGACCGAGCTTTGCTCGGGTGAAACTATCTAAAACCGAGTTTTCTCAGATATGAGACCCAGCTAGATTGTTTTGTCGCCACCGTAATCCTCTTATATTTCAAATTTCGGTCAAATCGTTAGAGCCGTTTCTGAGATCGCTTGGATAATTAAATAAACAGAAATATACTAGTTTAGCATTTTTAAAGTACAGTACAGCTCATTGTTGATTACATTACATTCATACCATAGTGGTATGAATGTAATGCACTTTACCACTTCAAAGTGTTTAATCGTTGAAATGGATATTGAATGAAAATGTCTATAACATTTTCATAGATAAGATGATGATTACTTGTTTTGTAGGTTAGTAGGTAGTAGGCAATTGCTTTCATTATAGTGACACTTTCATCATGTTTGATGACTAATACCTTGCGGGTGATTCTGAACTGCCGTCATTATTCTGAACAAAATGGTTGATTTAATAATAACAATTTCTTAACTTGTAATACAGGAAACATTTTTCACCAACAGTAGTTTAGTTTCAGCTGCTTTCAAAATATATGTCTTCTAATAAAATAAAATAAAAATAAATAAAATAAGCCTTTATTACTGACTATTAATTTACAATAAAACTTAATTATATTACTATATTGTGTATAGTTATGTTACTATTGTTTCTGACGTCCGGGATGTTTTCATTCGTGTCAGTCTGCCCCTTGGCAAAGACCTCCCCTAGAATTTTCCATTCTTGTCTGTCCATGGCTTTCCTTCTCCACATTGGTTCAGCCATTTCCCTTATCTCATCTTCCCATCCTCGTCATCCTTTTCCCGTCAGTCTTCTAATACTGTTCATTAAAATGATATGGTCAATGTTTCCAAATTGTTTTGTTGCCATTGCTGGGCACAGGCTTCCTCTCATCACGAGAGGGTTTGGGCTATAGTCCCCACGTGGGCCCCGCGTGGATTGGGAATTTCACACACATCTTTGAATTACTTCGCAGATGCGTGCAGGTTTCCTCACGATATTTACCTTCACCGTAAAGCTCAGTGGTAAATTCAAATAGAATTTCGCACATATGTAAACTTAGAGGTGCGAGCCGGAATCGAACCCCCGACCCTCTGCATGAGAGGCGGTTGGTCGAACCACTAGGCCACCACGGCGTCCAAAAATTCACTACGAGTATTTGCAAACCCATACATGAGCACCGTCCTTCTGATGAAATTTGGCACGGATATGTATTAAACATAACAGTATTAATTTTCCCAATACTCCCTTGAGATTAGTATTTCTGTGAAACTGTAGTGCAGTTCTAGTTGAAGATAAAGAAATCAGATTTGATCCATTAAGTACAAAAAAAACGTAGATAAACTTTATTTTCTTGATATGTTAACAAAGTTGCATGTTACAAGGGCGGCTCCAGCTTTCGACTCAGGAGGGGGGGGGGGTCATGTCATACAACCCCCCCCCCCCCTTTTCGCGTCAGGGGTTAAAAATACATGATAGCAGACCAGTAGACAGTAGAGGGTCAGGACCCCCCCCCCTAGATCCGCCTTTGGCATGTTATTTATGTCGAAATTTAGTATTGACACTACATGTGGTTCCAGAATATTGTATAATAGGTGATTCATTCGTTTTTAATGCAAATAAAGTAATTATTACAAACAGATGTGTAATAAATTACTAGGCGATCCCTGTGACAACAATGTTAACCACACAACTATATTTTATTTTAATATGCATGGTTGTAATTGTTTCATGTTGTATATTGTTTACCTTGGCAACTAGGCTTTGCGGTGAAAATAGCTAAAAATAACTTTTCCCAGATATAAGACCAACCTTGATCGTTTTTCACACCCTTAAATTATTGTAAATTTCGTCCAAAATGGTTAAAGCAAGTTCTGAAAGTGTTTGTATAAACATACGCGGTCAGCTCTTTTTAAAGTATAAAATTTATCTTTGTGGTTGTTAATAATAGGGATGACGACAACTTTTTTTTCCTTAGTCTATCAGGAAGATAATTTAAAAGTATTGGACGCGTATTTTTTCTTTTTTCACGTAATCAAACTTATACGGAGATATAATGAGTTGAAATGTCGCGTGACGTCACGGTTAGGTACGATTTATACCCAACGGTGACGTAGTTAGCCCCCACTCTCCAACTTTAATGCGTTTTAACTTAGTCATTCTTTGTTAATTTGATAAAACAAAAAACCGGCCAAGTGCGTGTCGGGCCACGCGCAAAGTATAGGGTTCCGAAGTTTATGATGCCCACAGTACCTTTCTAAGACTTATTAGCATCTAGCTAGCCTGTGGTATGAATGACGTGCCCGCCCGACGCCCCTGCCGCTCGAGAAAAATCATCATCATAAGTTGGGCGACTATTACTCGTAAGTTTGTACAGCCTACTTAGCTGTGATAGTTTTCCTTTCAACTACGTTATATATGCCACAACCGTGATTTTTTTCAGCCATCCAAATACCACCATTTAGCTGGCAGGGGGGGGGGGACACGTGACCCTAACAAAAAATAGCACTTTAAAGCTTAATATTTCACAAACGCATCACTTAATCAAAAAATGGTTTTAGCAAACCCACAATATTTTTTTAAGACCTATTCAACGATATACCGCACCGTGGGGTACGCAAGAAAAAAAAATACATCACCACTTTACGAGTAGGGGAGGTACCCTATAAAAAAATATATTTCAACATTTTATTGTACCACTTTGTCAGCGTAACTAATATGCATATTCATGCCAAATTACAGCTTTCTAGAACTAAGAATCTCCGACCAATAGTGCGGACAGACGGACGGACGGACATGGCGAAACTATAAGGGTTCCTTGTGGACTTCGGAACCCTAACAAAAAACACGTGTCTAATATTTTTTTATTACCTGACTGACGGACTAATTAGAATTTCGATTTCTTCACACTGTCGTCATCCCTATTCCACCACATGTATAAAGAATGTGAAAATTCACATTCTTAACTATCTCGTTAACTTACTATTATAAATCAATAAATGTTTTTTTCATGTTTTTAACTGAAAGTAGTACACAAACAAAAATATGCAATAAAAATCACGTATTATTGTTAGACATGCCTATTTTAAGTAGATTAACAATTTACGTTGGAAAGATAATTGGTTGTTAAAAATACGAGTCGATAACAACAGTTATCATTGAAGCGTAAAAAGTCCAGACCTGGTTTAATAAACGCATATGCGCATGTCTTATCAGCATCTTATCAGTGAAATAATCAGTGTTTTTTCGGGGCCCTCATTATTTACACAGGAAACCTGCACGCATCTGCGAAGTAATCCGCATTGGGCCCGCGTGGGGACTATGGCCCAAACCCTCTCGTGGTTTGAGGAGGCCTGTGCCCAGCAGTGGGACGCAAATAGGCTGTAGTAGTAGTAGTAGTAGTAGTAGTAGTAGTAGTAGTAGTAGTAGTAGTAATTATTTACACACTAATGCAACTTTACAGAATATGTTGTTGCAATATTTACAAAACATGCCTCATTGCCTACCTAGCTCACGTGGCTGCCCATGCTGATTGAAGATTAATTCTTCTTCTTCTTCTCTTTAAATAATGGCTTCTGTCTATGTGCAAGACAATTTCGCCAATGTCAAGTAATTGGCCTACAGGCCGAACAGTTTACGGTAATAATGATAAATTTACGGTATAAAAGACAAATCAAGTAAAAATGGGGAAGCTCAACAAACGTCAACCATCTTGGACGACGGCCATTGAGCAACCCCTTGAAGACTAATTAAAGGTGTGTAGTTTCTCGATCGTGCGCTTGTGTAAGCTGTGCTATATGACGTCATCAATGTCACGTGGTTCCCTGCCGCCTGACCCTTTCTTGCCCCCAGGAAGGGTCGGGCACGAAGTTGACAAGCATAGTAACAGCTGCGCGCAATGATCGCCGCTGCCGCTGTTCGCGCGAAGTCATCATCAGAGCCGTTACCGCACATGTGGCGATGTCTGTTTGTGACAATAATCACAGCGATACCATAATGTTCCATGCATGCCAACTCATTTATTCTCCCGAACGTAGATAACGGGTTTTTCTATTGAAAGGTCACGCTTTAATAGTCTTCAAAACAGATGGTAGGGGAAATTACAGCAACTTTTTACCCGTAATTATCTATAGACACTTATTGTACACGATTCCAATGTCATTTCGACCTTATCTCGTTTCCATATCGCAAGTAGATTTAATGACACGGTTCCAGTGGATGCGGGCATGAAAACTTTCAAACATTTTGAACCAATAAAAGCATTCCCTAGTTTATTTTTTACGAAATAACAACGAATTGTACAGATTTTTTTATGTCGGTTCGGTTGTCAGGCTGCCATCATCATTATCATTTCGCAGCCGAAAGACGCCCACTGCTGATCATAAGCCTAATCCAAGACGCGCCACTCAGACCGGTCCTGTGCCACTCGCATCCACCGCGTTCCCCCGACCTTTACAAGTTCGTCACTTCATCTTGTGGGAGGCCTACCGACAGCTCGTCTCCCCCAGGCTGCCATACCAATACTATTTCAAAGTGATTTTCATGAAAGTTGGCTTGGTGGTAGTTTGTAAAATGTGGAGTCCTGCTACCTTTTGTAAACGAGTAACTAACTACGCAATTTTAGTAGTTAAATACGAATGAAAATGTAGATCATTTATTTATAAACTTTTTACTAATACTCGAATAAAGTGTTAGGACCTGGGCGACCGAGCTTCCTCGGGTGAAAATAGCTAAAACCGAGTTTTCTGCGGTACGAGACCAAGCTAGATCGGTTTGTCGCCCCAAAAACCCCTATATTTCAAATTTCGCCCAAATCGTTAGAGCCGTTTCCGAGGTCGCTTGGCTAAATAAATAAATAGAGAAATATACATGATTAGCGCGTTTAAAGTATAGTAAGTAGGACAGACAGATAGACAAACCGAGTTACTTTCGCATTTATAAAATTATCAGTAATGGTCTTACCTTCCTTCCTTTCCCTTATCTTACTTTACCTTCCTCCCTCTTTCCCTTCTTACTTTTTGATCTTACCTTGTTTTTTTTAAACAAGGGCGGATCCAGCTTTTGACGCAAGGGGGGGTCACGTCATACAACTCCCCCCCTCTTTTTGCGTCAAGGGTTAAAATAAATAATAGCAGTAGACCTAGTCCTGCCGAAAGGGGGGGGGGGGGTCATGACCCCCATGACCCCCCCCCTCCGCGCTTGTTTTTGGTTGGAATAGAAATGAATTACCAGCGCCCCAGTCGTTAGTAACTGAGGATCGATTGTTCTAGAACCCGTGGTGAAGGTGCCCAGTCAGCACGACAGTCTGATGCCCCAGTTCCTGCCGGACCCGCGCCACGGGTTCCTCTACATGTACGGGCCGCGCGGAGACCAGCAGATGCTGAAGAAACTGCCGCTCACCATACCGGAGCTAGTCGCGAACGCCCCCTGTCGGTCGACAGAGGGCATCCTGTACACGGGGAAGAAGAGCGACACGTGGTTCATTATCGACCCCTTGACGGGGACACGGGAGCATGTTTCGGGTATGTATTACTGTAGGGATGATTGGCTGGTTACATCAGATACTCCTGTACAGTACGATACAACTATTAGGGGGGGACCACAACTTTTTTTCCTTAGTCTATCAGGAAGATTATTGAAAAGTATTGAACACGTATTTTTTCTTTTTTCACGTAATCAAACTTATACGGAGATATATTGAGTTGAAACGTCGCGTGACGTCACGGTTAGGTACGATTTATACCTACCGGTGACGTAGTTAGTCCCCACTCTCCAACTTTAATGCGTTTTAACTTAGTCATTCTTTGTTAATTTGATAGAACAAAAAATACGTGTCTAAAATTTTTTTATTACCTGACTGACGGACTAATTAGAATTTCGATTTCTTCACCCTGTCGTCATCCCTATTATGGCGCGCAGGGCAGTTATGCCGTCGATAAGAGTATTTTAATTCTTAACCCGCGTGCCTTATTAGGTAATTGTAGCACAAAATCTTCGATTTTTCTAAACAGTTTTGGCAAAAAAAAACGTTGCCTTTAAAAGACAACATGTAATAGATGGCGAGTTCTCGGTCGATTTTATAATGATGCCATATAGGACGATTGTCGCCATAGTAAGAAACTAGCCGATGCCCGCGAACTTCCTCCCGCGTAGACTTAGAATTTGCATACCCGATGATACTATACATATAGACAGTTATAGTTATAGAAGTATTGAAAAATTGACCCGTTCCCGTGGAAATATTGGGATAAAAAGTATCCTATGTTATTGCCTGGGTCTCAAACTATCTCCATACCAAATAGGTCCCGTCGTTGCGACGTGAAAGAAGGACAAACAAACAAACACTTTCACATTTATAATATTAGTATGGATTAACAGGTTGCCAAGATCTATTAAATGAGACATGTTTCGTTTCTATTGGTAGGAGGGGACAGTGCCCATACAAAATCGACATTGTCCTTTAAACCTATACGTTCACGTAAATTGTGTGAGTTTTATATCTTCATGTACTTTTGTTGAAAGGTTTCGACAAGTCGAAGATTTTCCGGAGCAACGACGAAGACACCTGTTTCCCAGACAAGAAGCGGGGCATATTCGTCGCTCGGACGGAGTACAACATACTCATGCACGACTCCAAGAACGACGACCAGAAGTGGAACGTCACTTTCTACGACTACTCGTCGCTCGCCATGGGGAAGGATATGATGAATGACTATGGTATGTAATCTATATTTCTACTACTACTACAACCTAAGGCCTTCTCTCACCACGAGAGGGTTTGGGCTATAGTCCCCACGCGGGCCGAGTGCGGATTGGGGACTTCACACACATCTTTCAATTAATGCGCAGATGCGTGCAGGTTTCCTCACGATGTTTTCCTTCACCGAAAGGCTCAGTGGTTAATTCAAATTGGATTTCGCACATAAGTAAACTTAGAGGTGCGAGCCGGAATCGAACCCCCGACCCTCTGCATGAGAGGCGGTAGGTCGAATCTATCATAATCATAATCATTTAAATTTAATCATTTAATCATTTTTTCCATTCTATATTAGATCATACTGAATTTGAATGGTTTTGTAGTACCTGTATTTACCTAAAACTGACTACGCATACATAAACATCCGCATACGCACAAACCGCATACAGGCTACGTACAATGTTACTAATCTAGCCCACATACAAATAGTGTTAGTCAGTGAGCTAGTGCATTGCCGATTTTTAATCCTAAAATAGTTAATTTTGTTATCAAGGAAACATTTTTGATTGAAGCCAGCTCTGCATCTTCTTTTTATATATAAAAATGAATCGCCGTGTGTTAGTCTAGCTCAGGCTCGAGAGCCGCTGTACCGATGTGGCTGATTCTTTTTTATTTTATTCTCCGTGATTCATGGAAGCTTTAGAAAGAAAAAAAAACTGAAAAAATGTAAACAGAACAGCTAAAAAAAGACAATTAACTAGTTCTCAAAAATTCTCCCCGAGACACGAACGCTATACTTATCGTTCGCCCAATGTAAGAAAGAGATAAAACCATAGGTCTCAGGTTGTAGAGCTGGTATTAGCAATGTTATCGTCCTATCGCACACGCACGGATTTACTTCCTCTGCCAATTCATCATTGTCAACTTTTCCTACACAACAACTCTCAAATATTTACATGTAGATTATTCTTCGTTCAATGAACTTAACGAGCCAGCAGTCGGCGCGCTTCAGCTCTCGCTATCAGAGTTTCGCGGCCTTCCCGCGTTAATGCATTAGCTTTGCATCTTTCTGAACAAATATGAATCTTTCATATGAATTTCGCTATTGGTTCACGAATGGTTCAACAGCGCAATATCCGAGTGTTTCTGTTTGGATTTACTTTCCAGGGCCAATATAACAATTGGTGATGCGATTATCACTTTCTAACCAGGAAGAAGATAGGACATACCTCTGCGGCACGCTATGTCGCTATGTCATCTTACTTGATAGACTATATAAATAATCACTTGTATAAGTTGACCCGGTGAACTTACACGAAGGCGATTCCTATAGAATAGCAGATTGTGTGACTAGGGAGCAAAATGGCCAGCGAGGGATTCAAGCTATGTCACCCAAGGTTTAATAGTACATTACAGACCTAGGGTGGTGAATTCGTAAATGTTCCAGATCGCAGGTTTCTGTGGCCCGAACCGAAGGTGAGGGCCATAAATATGCGATCTGGGGCTTTACGAATTACCACCCGTGGTTTGTCAAAAGTTTTACGTCTTGCCTTGGCCAAGAAGTGAGATTTTCTCTCCACGTAGCGGACAGAAAATCCCACTTTATGGTGATGTAAATAATTTTACATCACCCTTGGCCATAAAATCACCTCACCTTCGGTTCGGGCCACAGAAACCTGCGATCTGAGACATTTACGAATTCACCACCCTAGGTCTGTAATGTACAATTGCTACCGTGTTACACACTCTGTTTTCCACTCCTCCTATGAGAAAACCAGTAGCAGCAGGGAACAAAATCGTACTTTGCTCCCTGTTTGCGGGGCAGATATGGAGAGGGAGCAAAATCGCATTTTGCTCCCTCTAAACGGGGAACAAAGTACTCCTTTTCGAATAGGAGGAGTGAAAAGTTATTTTTTAGCTGTTCATTTAGATTTTTCCCGATTTTTTTTCTTTTGAAACCTACCCCATATCAAACAAAAAAGAATCAGTCAAACCGGTCCAGCAATTCTTGCCCAGCAGCGGGACGCAAATAGGCTGTGGTAGTGATTGATATCGATTTACTCTATCTATCACGATTTAAGTAGCTCATTGAGTGACCCTCGCAATCCATTTGTCAATATGATTGAGTGATCATCTCTCATTACTTGTTTAAGGTATAATCCACTTCACCTCCACTTCTAACGGGCGCGTGATGTCGTTCGACCGTAAAACGGGCGATCTCGTGTGGTCCCACCACTTCGAGACACCCGTGGTCGCAGCGTACTTGTTAGACAGAGATGGACTCATTTCCGTCCCTTTCAATTCCATTGGAGACGACACACTGGACCATATAATGGAAGACGCCACTACCCTGAGCAATGGACAGGGGATAAAGAATTCTAATATCGAGTTATAGTAAGTATTTAAACGACGACGACAGGTTTGGCTCAGTTGGTAGTGACCCTGCCCACTGTTCCGACTGTCGCGGGTTCGAATCCCGCTCGGGGCAAACTTTGTGTGATGAGCACAAATGTTTGTACTCAAGTTATGGATGTTTAGCATTTATATATGTATAGTATATAATTTGTGTGAAATGTTCCAAGATCTTTATTTATTTATTTACTAACTTTCTACCCGCGACTTCGCCCGCGTGGAATTCGGTTATCGGGATAAAAAGTAGCCTATGTCCTTTCCCGGGATCCCAACTATTTCCATGCCAAATTTCATCTCAATCGGTTCAGCGGTTGAATCGTAAAGAGGTAACAGACAGACAGACAGAGTTACTTTCGCATTTATAATATTAATATGGATTTAAACTGCATTTGTTTGATCTGACTCAACCCTGATATTACTATAGCCTATTTTAGAATTTTAACCGCCTACTATTTATCTTTTATTTATTTATCCGCGCTATTACATTTATCTTCTTCAGATAAGCGTTATGGATTAAGTTCAAAATTTGTGTGAAATTCCCTGCCCCTTTATCAACAGATCTATATTTGATTTCAGCCCAACTTTATACGTAGGTGAACACAATCATGGCCTATACGCTTTGTCGTCGCTCGTGGACAAGAACACTGTCACAATAACCACAGGGCACACCCAGCCGTTGCTCCTCGAGGGACCCACGGCAACAGAACACAAGTCCAAAGCAGAAAAATACGAGCCCTTCAAAAACGTGCATTACAAATTGAACGATTTGAACGTTCACGTGTCCGCGCCATATTTGTTGCTCGGGCACTACAAAGTCCCGGAATTGACCACCGCATGGGTGCCGCCGTTGCCAAACAACGTCCTAAACGCTCACAACAACAACAACGCCATTAAACTTATCAATGGCCAGGTACATTCCGATGAAAATGAAGCAGAAAACGAAACGAATGAGAAATCTATCTCCATGCCTGTGTCAGTGGCCGTTCAAACGGAAGAGCTATTCGAAGGTTTCCACTTCAGGCCCGATCTGTGGTACAAGCGAGGCTACATCTGGCTGCATCAGCAAGAGAACAAAGCCTTGAAGGTGGCCCTCATCGTTCTCGTTGGATTAGTCATCACCATGTTCTGGTATCTTCGGTATCAGGTAAATATGATATGATTATTTTGATAATTTTATAATATGTCTACTAGACGTATCTTATCTTTTTCTAGTAAACAACTAATTATGTTATTCTTGTCTTAAAAAACCGTTTTACAACTTCGTGATTTGGGATTTCCGTAACCTAAATACCTACTACATTAATCCATACTAATATTATAAATGCAAAAGTAACTCTGTCTGTCTGTTTGTTACCTCTTCACGCTTCAATATTGTCATTGTGATTTACTTAGTAGGCCTTTGTTCAGTATCTAGTGGGAATAAATAAATAAATCATTATAATGTTTTCTCAAACATGCAATGAAATATTGATATTATGTTCTTCTTATTAGCCTGGGAAGTATCACGTTTCAGGCGCAGCTAGACAATTGGTCTATAATGAAATTTCATACAAACGTTGCAGGCCAAGGCTGTCTCACTTGTTTAAAAATTCCATTTGATATATTTGTGACACAGCATCTTGGCATTCCGCCATTTAAAAAAGGCTACAAGCAATATTTACTATATGGTTCGCTATGACATTCTGCCAATACAGCTATTAAAAAAAACATGACCAATAATTGCTACATAGGTATCGCAGTTTTATTTATGTAAAAAAGACAAAATATATTGGTCATGTCACGAGGAAGGATGAAAGTTATATAGACTAGAAACTTGAAAAAAAGTGTCTCCAGTCTAGGCACTGTTTATGCTCTGACTAGCTTCTGCCCGCGACTTCGTCCGCGTGGAATTCGGTTACAGCGCTCCCGCGGGAATTGAACGTTAAACAATAACAAATTATATACGAAAACCTTCATCTTGAATCAAGAATCTATCTATTAAAAAAACGCATCAAAATCCATTGCGTAGTTTTAAAGATCTAAGCATTCATAGGGACAGACAGACAGCGAAGCGACTTTGTTTTATACTATGTACTGATGATTGCCAGAAATGTAGCATCAGTTGACATTCTCACAAATTCTTCAAAGGTGTTTTGTTTTTCATACCTAGTAGCCGGTAATTTCTCGGCCTTTGTTTGTGCAGCTGGAGTCAATATTCCACATTTTATACGCGAGTTTTACGACTCTCGGTCGTCACATACACTTTTAATTATTCTCAAATTTAATTAGCATTACGAAATCGTATTAATTTTACAACATGGTTTCTTTTAGTCGAGAGGCTTCTCATGAATACACCTCTCGGTGAATAAACAACGTTATATATATTACTACTACAGTCTACTTATGTCCCACTGCTGGGCACAGCTTAGGAACTTTGGAATATGGGGTTTTATGGGGGAGACAAATCGATATCTTCTACTACTACTACAGCCTATTTGCGTCCCACTGCTGGGCATAGGCCTCCTCTCATCACGAGGTTTGGGCTATAGTCCCCACGCGGGCCCAGTGCGGATTGGGGACTTCACACACATCTTTTGAATTACCAGATGCGTGCAGGTTTCCTCACGATGTTCTCCTTCACCGAAAAGCTCAGTGGTAAATTCAAATTGAATTTCGCACATAAGTAAACTTAGATGTGCGAGCCGGAATCGAATCCCCGCTCTTCTCCATGAGAGGAGGTAGGTCGAACCACTAGGCCACCACGGCTTTTTTAAACTATGTTATATGGATTATTGGACACTGAACTACTGATTACTGTTTTTTTATTGCACACACAAGCAATTATACGTTAGAACAATACGTTATTTTTTCTAAACCCACCTATATTGTTACACCGATATTGTTTATGCAACTAGGCTTTTTCGATATGTTTACAACTTTATTTGACTCCAACCGTTATTTCTAAACGGGAATGGTGGTAAATATTACACACAATCCACATTTTTACGACAGTTATGGTTTTACAGATCGCATATCCCGCCATTCAAGTTTCATTTCCTTGCACATTTCATGTTATGCCATAATTTGCTACTAAATAGTTGGGTTACTTTTTGTTACGTTAGGCAATTCCGAAATGAGCTACGTAATAATATGAGTGAGTGATTGGTTTTCAAAGTTTTCGTAACCTAAAACTACAGAACGTTTGGCTTTGGCGTTTATTGATGAATACTAATATTATAAATGTGAAAGTGTGTTTGTTTGTTTGTCCGTGTCACGTCGAAACAAATGGAGCGATTTGAAAGTAATTTGTTATGGTGAGACCCTGGCCAGCCAAATAAAAAAAATCGCACCATTTCTTCCAGGCGCGCGAGTTCCAGCAGTTATCCCAAGGTGGATCCCGGAGCTCGACCCAATCCACATCGTCCCAGGGCGAGGTGACGGGCCAGCTCGAGGAGATCGGGGACGGAGAGGTCCGGATCGGACGGATCACCTTCAGGACGGATCATGTCTTGGGCAAGGGCTGTGAGGGAACCTTTGTGTACAGGTCAGTTGTGTAACAGATCTATCTATTTTGCCATTGAAAATACTCAAGCTGAATAGGTCACGCTCATTAATAAATTACACTGCGTAGTTGCAACGTCAAATAGAATATCACGGTGAAACGCGTTACATATCTTTTTAACAATTAGAACTTAAAATGTTTAAACTTTTAGATTTAAATAACTACTAGTTCAAATGGTTCGGGCACCTAATATGTCGTAAATAAGACAAGTAACACCTTTGTTCGAATTTTCATGTTTACCACACCTTTTACCATGTCTATGGTATAGGCAAACGAGCGCATAGCCCACCACATGATGGTATGTGGTCACTGCGGCCCATGGACACCGAAATCCTATGATCTCTCATTATATACAGGATTCGTTCACCGAATACTTTTACTCTTGCTGTTTACCGAAATAATACATCGTATTACAATCCTATTGTCCGCATGTGTCGGGAATTTAATGATTTGGTTCGCGTCTGTAAAGATCTTGATGTTTATGTATCCAAAATTTCTCAATATAAAAAAATGGTATTTTTAGCCACTAGCAGTTAAATTATTCAAACACAATTTAAGTATACTAGTGTTTCTACTGACTTCCAGTATCACTGTCATTGTATTAAAAAAATAAAACTAAATTTACTCTTAATATCTATCTAAAAGAACTGTTTTTCTCCTGGTCATATTTATTAGGCATATTTAAAGTTTAAATTACTTATGGTCATGATGTGTACATATATTTTTGGACTGTAATCTAGTCTTAAGTGTTTATCCTACCTACTTTATGTTAATTTTGATTGCTGTCTGTTTTATGTACCTTTTGAAATAAATAAATAAAAATAAAATATAAAATCTCTCCCATTAAGAAACCATAAGATCTCGAATGCGTTGCCTACCCTGAGGCCTACTGCTATTAGCGAGGAAAGAGGGTGGTACCATCTCGGACGGACCTAGCACTAGGCCCTATGCCCCAAGCCTAATGATGTAATAGAGGAGAACCTTGATAAATTCTAATCAGCCAGATTATAAAGACCAGTCTAGTCATAAAATTTATCCGTATCTTCAAAAAGCTCGTTACGAACAGGCCACCATTTCTAAATCTTCAAGCTTCTAGATCTTTCATTACTTGCTGGTTTCTTCGTTTAAAAATATTGGCCTATCTTAGACAATTATCTCACTTTGTCCCCTTATCTCGCTAAACAGCCCTCGTTAAACGGTAAAGTCTGCCTTTATCAATAAAATCCGATAATGAGGTGAATTAGTGCTTTTAAATTAATCAGAGGCCCGATGTGACTTTTGACAAATAAAACTTGAACGCAAATGAAACCTTTGCTTGGCCACCTGATGGTTTCGCTTTTTAGAGTTAGTTTTCAGTCGCCCATCTATAACCAGATATCAATAATTGAAAACATCTGGAAAATGTGGTTAGTTGCGTAATAAATATTAGTTACGAAACCCAATTAAATGTGTAAATTAATTTGTTCATAAGCGACCCAGTTTCAGACTCCCGATAGCAAATTGATCATAGATTCGTCTGTGGACTGTTATCTACTATCTATATTGCTTTTTATTCAACTTTAGAATACTAAACAACGTGTTCATTTTAAATTCCTATTTTAAGACATACTGAAGGACGTGTAGGTCAAAGAACTATCAAACGCGACGTAAAAGGCGAAAAGTGCTCCTTCAATTATCACCCGGCGTAGTAGCGTCGCGTCACAGATTTAAATGTTTACAATCGCAAACGCATGGGAAAAAACGTGATTATCGGTAATCGCTTGGTGATTTTAATTATTTGTACAAGGTTTCTAAGGGAATTTCTAAATCTCATTGGATATTGCAAACGTGAACCTTTATTGTGCGATTCTGTAGTTGCTATATTTGCCGTAGCGCCTTAACCTAGTTCTTGAAGGGATTTTGATGGAATTTAGTAAGTACGACTGTGTGCGGGAAAAACACAGGGCTCGTTTTTAATGCCGATATTCCCACGGGATTGGACATCCCGCGAATAACACCCCGTCGCATTTCTAGTTATTTGTATGTTCCCAAAGCGCGATGAAAGATATGAGATGTCCATGAGCCACATTGAATCTTATTTATAACTAGCTTCTGCTCGCGACTTCGCCCGCGTGGAATTCGGCTATCGCGTTCCCGCGGGAACTATGCGTTTTTCCGGGATAAAAAGTAGCCTATGTCCTTTCCCGGGACCACAACTATCTCCATGCCAAATTTCATCTCAATAGGTCCAGCGGTTGAAGCGTGAAGAGATAACAGACAGACAAGCAGACAGACAGACAGACGGAGTTACTTTCGCATTTATAATATTATTAAAAATATGGATATTCAGCATCGGAGAGGTTAACAAGGTTGAATTCATTTGCTCTCGGTTTTTTTTGTCGAATTTTGCGAGTTCAAATAGTAATAGTTGTTTTTAACGTTCGAGTTCATTGACTTACCTTAATAGAGAAGATGTAAAGGAGACTGTACTGTACCACTCTCGCGGCCTCGTACCATATATCGGTAGGACGGTGTGCAGATTCTTTTGATTAAATTAAAAAAGAAAATGGACTAACTTTATCTCTCAACAACGCAGCGCCATTTTAAGCTTCTTTTCAAACTTTAAACGTAACCGTTTGGATTTCACACAATCCGATCGCATTGTTTTCACCCGACTACGCTAGAAGGAAGGTTATACACCACACATTAAGGGAACAGTGCAGACATAATGTAATTACACAAAAAGTATGGCATATAGCACGTCTTATCGCTTAATAGCGATCTCCTATTAAGTTAGGATTAGGCTAGTAAGTAGTAGTAGTAGTAGGATTAGGTTATTAAGCTAGTATTAGGTTATGTTTTTCGAGTGTATGTACGTGTATTTCTGTAGCCTAAACGGCTTGATGGATTTTAGCTTGCGAGGTGTGGTGTGGAATGTGTCTTGGTAAGGAGCGCAATCTTATATGGCGAAACAGTTGAAATCGTGTCCAGCGGATTTGATAAGCAACAAAACAAAACACACTCGCCTCACAACCGTTTTCGCTGCGTATTCGCCTCAGCAGCGGCATCTGAAGGCGCTACTGCAGACTATCCACCTAGGTGGCTTGACTGGAGTGGCGACCGCAGCGCCCCCAATCTACCGGATTTGGTGTCCACTTTTGGAACTATAAAGATTACGCTCCTTTACTTCAACCCTCCATATTGTGAGGTGTCGTTAGATTCGTCTTGATTGTGAGAGTGACACTGGGTATATCAAAAGTTTGTACACAGTCATGATTTTTCTTTTTTTTTTAATCGAGTTTTTTTTTCCAGAGGGGTGTTCGACAAGCGGGCAGTGGCTGTAAAGCGGCTTCTGCCGGAATGTTTCACGTTCGCGGACCGCGAGGTGGCGCTGCTGAGGGAGTCGGATGCGCACGCGCACGTAGTGCGTTATTACTGCACGGAGCGGGATAAACAGTTTAGGTGAGTTGCGGCGGGAGATTATGCTATGGAGAAGAGACGGGCCAAGGAATGCAATACCCTCATCTGTTATTTGAAGCAACCCAAGTTCAAATGTTGCTTTAAGTTTATTTTACCCTTAAATGTAACAATGTGTGGGCTATTGGTGGGTCAAATTATAAATAAATAAATGAATGTTGATGATGAATAAATTGAATAAATGATTGAGTTTGAATTGCAAGTGGACCCTGAATCACTTTCCATCATATTATTATGTGATTAGGGTCAACGCTGGCCCATTGAAACAGGCTATCCTGTATTATGAAAGGGTCCATATGGTCTTCGTCACTACATAGTATAAAACAAAGTCGCTTTCTTTGTCCCTATATCCCTATGTATGCTTAAATCTTTAAAACTACGCAACGGATTTTTATGCGGTTTTTTTTAATAGATAGAGTGTTTCAAGAGGAAGGTTTTCGGATATAATTTGTTATAGTTTAACGCTCAATTCCCGCGGGAACGCTATAACCGAATTCCACGCGGACGAAGTCGCGGGCAGAAGCTATAAAAGATATTTAAAAGATATTTAATTTAAATCTAAATTAATAATAAGTATGTGGAAGTCACATTACCAAAACTTAGTATGGGAGTAGATTATTATATAACACGGGTCAACATTTAGGCTATTTTTTTTATCCCGGAGCAAAGCATAGTTCCCGAGGGAACGCTGTTAACGAATTCCACGCGGACGAAGTAGTGGGCAGAAGCTAGTATTTAAATATTTTTTAACGCATTCACTGCCACCGACGCATATATGCGTTTCGCTGACTTTCTCGCAGTGCCTTGCACGCACATGTGCGTTGCAATGTTCCCTTAATGACAGATGTGGCACATGGCGAAAGTTCGAAAAACAAAAGTGGCAGTGAATGCGTTAAGGTTTTCACTAATAAACTGATTTACCCGCAACGTGGCAAATGTTTCCCTGCCAGTTTTCAAATTTGCCATTGCTTTTTCAGGTACATAGCGCTCGAGTTATGCTCAGCTACACTACAGGACTATGTTGAGCAGAAACTAGACTTCCAATGCAGGATAGATGCCGTGGAAGTGCTGAGACAGGCCACTATGGGACTGTCGCATCTACATTCAATGGACATAGGTAATAAAATGGTATTGGAAATAGTGTGATGAATATGATATTTATCGCACGCCACAAATTTTAGATCATGTGGAAACGTGGATGCTTCCAATGGAAATGTTATACAAGACTACAACAAGAGTACTGTGAGAGAAACGGTGTTTAGAACGATTTGAATTTTCTACATGATTGCTATCACAAGATTTTTATTAATTACTTATTTACCTACTAGCCTCTGCCTGCGACTTCGCCCGTGTGGAGACTATGCGTTTTTCCGGGATAAAAAATTGGCTATGTCCTCCCCCGGGATTCCAACTATCTCCATACCAAATTTCATCTAAGTCGGTCCAGCGGTTTGAAGTGGTAACCGACAGACAAAGTTACTTTCGCATTTATTACATTAGCATGCATCTCATGTAAGCATACCAGCAACCATACTCATAGTATACCATACCAGCAACCATACTCATACCGTGTTTCCCCAGTCCACAGAGACGTAAAGCCGCATAACGTGCTGCTCTCGATGCCGACGGGGTCCGGCGAGGTCCGCGCCATGATCTCGGACTTCGGGCTCTCGAAAAAGCTGAACATCGGCCGCGCGAGCTTCTCGCGGCGCTCCGGAGTCACCGGGACCGACGGGTGGATCGCGCCGGAGATGATCAACGGCGAGCGCACGGTACATCCACTCTTCTTACAACTGCTTAATATGCTGTTCTCAATGATAGATCGTCGATGAGGTTCAAATCTTCAGCTTAGAGACAGTGGTCATCACGAGCCTGAATATAATTAACTCGTCTGTTAATTATATTCAGGCTCGTGATGACCACTGTCAGCGCACCGTAAACTAACTCTTATACAACCATGTCAGATGATGTTCTAAATGCTAGCGACTGACGAGGTTGTTACAATGATTTTAGAGTTCCAAGTTCCAAGCTGGCGAGCTTGGAACTTGGACAACTAACGAGTTATCTTCAAGTTTAACAACGGACGGGTCAAGTTTCTTCCATTCTGGCGCCACTAGGATTGACGAATGTAAATTAAAATATAAAAATCGTGGCTGAAAAATCAGACTCTTATCACAGTTGCATACAAATATATTCCTGCTCTCAATGCTCTGCTGTTGGTGTGGTGTCATTGGAAATTGCACTGTAAATTCACATTAATTACGTGAGTAATTCATTAGCTCATTACATATACAAAAAACCCAATTTACATTATTGTTACTCCCTTACAGACTACGTCAGTGGACATATTCTCTTTGGGCTGCGTGTTTTACTACGTGCTGTCTAAAGGACAGCATCCTTTCGGAGACGTTCTTAGGAGGCAGGCCAACATACTGACCGGGGAGTACAGCTTGCAACACATCGAGTAAGTTTCTTTAGTCGTGTACATCCATGGTTGTTATTCTTGAAGTCACATGTGGCGGTTGTGCCAACATTAAGAGATTGCTAAAATTTTGCACCAAAAAGTTTGAAATTACCCCATAAAGTATGTATACCCCGATTCCTACAAACTTGACGTATTGATGTCTAAATAGAATGGATAAAAGGCTATGGTCATTTTCATTGCTGAGGAAGGTTGAAGTAAAGGAGCGCAATCTTTATGGTTCCAAAAGTGGACACCCAATCGGGTAGATTGGGGGCGCTCTCCAGTCAAACCACCTAGGTGGATAGTCTGTAGTACCTTCACATGGCACTCCTGAGTCGAAAACGCAGCGAAAACGGTTGTGAGGACAGTGTGTTTTGTTTTGTTGCTTATCAAATCCCCTGGACACGTTTTAAACTGTTTCGCCATATAAGATTGCGCTCCAAGACACATTCCACACTCCATATTCACTGCGTTCGAGTGATTGGAGCTGCCAAACAATTTCAAACTGCGCAAAATGACCAATGGCTGCCTTGGCTGACACCATTGCCACTAGCGCCCCTAGCGGATTTTTCACTCACGCCACTCGCGGTGAGCCCCATTGGGCGGTCAAAGAGTTAAGCAGAATCCCAGCGTGTTGCTAAACAAGGGTGGGTTGATTCAAACCGTCCGTTAACCGGTGGCACTCGTCAAATCTTTTACTAAGGGATAAAATGCCGTTTCTGTATGGAATGACAGCTCCGCGGCCATATTTAGCGACCACGACTCCTTCAACTGTGCTTGAATCAACAGGCTTAGGGTGGGTTGATTCATGATTAGTTGACGGACTCCTGGTCGTTAAATATGGCCGCCGAGCTGTTATTCCATACAGAAACGTCATTTTATCCCATAGTAAAATATTTAACGTTAACATTAAGTTAAGGTTTGAATCAACAGGCCCTTAGTCTTCGATTTCTTCCGCAGTTCGTTGCTGCCCGAAGAAGAGCTGCTAGTGACGAAGATCCTGATCCGAGCGATGATCTCGCCGAGGCCGCAGGCTCGCCCGCCGTGTGAGACTGTGCTCAAGTACCCAATGTTCTGGGGAAAGCAGTCCATTCTCAACTTCTTGCAGGTATCTTATTTATACTTTAAACGCGCTAAACTTGTATATTTATCCGTTTATTTATTTATCCAAGCGATCTCATAAACGGTTCTAACGATTTGAATGAAATTTGGAACCTATAGGGGTTTACGAGGGCGAAGCTAGCACTCATATCTGAGAAAACTCGGTTTTAGCTATTTTCGCCTATAATTTTTTTTTATAGGTCCTTCATAATTATTGGAGCCTTAGAAGCTCAACAAGCTTTAGCAGAGCACCTCATGACTAACACCACTTACGCTGTTGACGAAGAATTATTGCTGAATTCGCGTTAATTGTGATGTTAATAACATTGTAAAGAAAAAAAATCCCCTACACAATTTTTAGAGGACCACTGTATTCCTGCTCACCCAGTTGGTTGGTTCAGTCAGTGTTGTCCATTTTTAGCGTATAATATTAGCCATATTATTTAATGTGCTAAATTGACAACACTGCACCTGATTCAAGCGCCTTTAGCGGCGAGTTCATTCGCAGTGCCCTGATTGATTTAGGCATTCAAATTTGAAATCGTCCCAGGACGTGAGCGACCAGGTGGAAAGCTGCGCGACGGGCACGCCGGCG
>OZ020282.1:4663194-4919241 GCA_963971205.1 Aethes cnicana
CACCTACCGCGGCGACCGCGTCGCGCACCTGCTGCGGCCATACGGAACAAGGTCGGTCACCCAAGTGATGCGGACTCGGCCGCCGACGGCATACACGCGTCGCACCTATCGCCGCGAGTTGTGATTATTATTGTAGTAAATAGTGTAGTATCTGAGACTGATAGAGTTAGCCGGAACAAAACGTTTAGAATTTTGCCTAGAATAGTCTCGTCTCCCGATGGAAGAAATTACCTCGATTAACCTTTTCAAGGCCATGTCAAAAATAAAAGCCGTCACTCACACAACGAGAGTTGCTGACGTCTAAAGCGAATATGGATCTTTACGTATACCTACGTAATTAACTCTCTTATCCGTTTTACGCAATGACGAATACATATAGGTCGTTGGCGTTGTTTAAAATCCAACTTTATTCGAAAAACCTGACATCGCACGCGGAAAACGATCACGACCTTTCCTTCTTAATTCTGGAATACTTGTAGCTTAATTTGAGATTTTCAATAACCTTTTTCAGAAACATCACTTTAGAGAGCTGGATCCAGAAGTAAGAGACAGTCTCGGCAAACTGCCCGACGGTTTCGTTACGTACTGGCTAAAGCGGTTCCCCCTCCTCCTGCCCCACGTTTGGCTCCAGATGCAGCAGTTCAGACAAGAAGACATCCTCCAAGCCTACTACCCCCACTCCTTCTCATTCATCCGGAACGACGTCCCAGAGCTAAACGAAGACGGCTACGACGAGGAAGTACCAGAAGCCCTATGCGACCCAGAAGCCAACGAACTCTTCGTCAAAAGCAAAGTATACTATGATGAGAAACTAGGCTCCCCCAAGAAAAAACCCGACTGGCGGAGCGAAGAGTACAGACGACAGGACGATGTCAGGTTAAGAGACAGGCATTACAAAAAGAAAGAGAAAAAGAGAGAGGACATGCCCGTGTGGAGCTTGCCGCCCCAGTAGTTACTTAGCACAAAACAATGCACAGTTATTGTGATTCTATATTTTATTTATTGAGAGAATTTATTTATTTAGTAAGGTTATTGCGGAGCATTAGATATTTTACTGTCCCAATTTTAAAAGTAATGCCCCGCGATTCTCTATAAGAATTTAATGACATGTCGAAGTGATGAAATCATAGTACGGTAAGATCTCTAGTGACTTAGTTTAAGATATTTTAGTGTCAAAGTTTGGGTTCTTAGGAATTGCTTTTGCCTGGTAGATGGACGAAGTTGGGATTTAACATCAAGATGTGCGTTTACGCAAGATTGGCTAATTGGCCGTGTTTAAATCTGTAACTAGTAACAATGTTGTTACTGTATTATAAATTATGAAATTATCTACACATGTCTTTTGACTACATTCCTGAGGGTTTTTTTTACATAGATTTAATGTATGATTGGAGATGAATGGTTGTTTATTGTTGTACTTATAAGTATCATATATATATATTGTTTTTTTTTATTGTATATTGAATTAGATAATATAGTTTTATTTGTAAAAGAATAGAAGTGCTAGGAAGTTCTTATTTTATATAGGGTCCCTGTAAGGAAGGTTCTCTTCTAAATATAAAATAAAAAAGTTAATTAAAAAAAACAAAAAACCCGACTGCGTAAAAACTAAAAAGAAAAAAACAAGACTACTTAGTCCAGTAGTAGCTAGGATTATGTTAAGTAATTGATTGCTATTGAGGAATCTAAAGATGCCTACTATCGGGACCCATTATTTGTAACATTTTAACCTAGATTTTAAATGGGTCCCGACTGTAGGCATCTTTAGATTCCTCAATAGCAATCAATTATTTAACATAATCCTAGCTACTACTGGACTAAGTAGTCTTGTTTTTTTCTTTTTAGTTTTTACGCAGTCGGGTTTTTTGTTTTTTTTAATTAACTTTTTTATTTTATTATTTTTAGTTAGGGATTAAAAGACCGTAAATTCCGCAATCTTGTCATTTCATGGAGAGAGTTGCTATCGTGGGGATTATTAAGTAGCTTGCGATGATCTAAATTACTGATTATTAATCCCTCTAGACCTAACCCGGCTCAAAACGCTACATAAGCCTGAACCTATTAAAATTCTTCAAGTCAACCGATAGATGGCTACTGGTACTACATAAGAGTATTAGGTAGCTATTTTATTTATTTACGAGCGCTGAGTACTGACTAGTGTACCTAATTGGTACCTATAATCAATTAGGTTATATTTCACTGTATCACACACACTATTGACACTTTAAATGTAATAACGAAACTAAAAGTCTTCAAGTCAACGGATAGATGACGCTACTGGTACACTACATTGCACATGCGTACCTACGTACTTGATTGAAGTTTGAGATTTATGAAAAACATTATTATTAAGTATTTTATAGTCGTCGTGACCTGCTTGAAGACTCGTTGGTCTAGATTATTTCCTGTGTTGCTAATTCGAACGGATGTACTACTGGGTGGATAGGTAGGTACCTACTTTACGTGGTTAGTAAAGGAACTTTGAATCGTTATAAATCATAAACGGTTTTTTTGTCTGAAAAATGGTCAAAGAAACCTAATAATGATTTTTAAATACCTATTCAACGATACCTCACATGCCATAGTTGGTTGACTTTTATTTTTTTATTTTGTACAATATGGCGTCTGGTAGCCGCCATTTTGAATTTTGATAAATTTCATATCTTCAGTGACACTCGCGCAATTCGGACGAATCGATTGACGTATGATTCATTAAAATCGACCCACGCGTTTGATCTCTAGTGTGCCACAAAGGAACAAACATACATACATACATACATACATACATAGACAGGTAAACACATAACCCTCCTTTGCGGTGCGCAGTCGGGTAAAAAAATGTTAAAAGCCATTTTATTGGGTATGAACCAGCATCATTCTGACGTATTAATCAGGTGCTACGCATATTTATATTAAGTACCTAGAATTGTTTGGAAATGTTGTCATGATGGGTACACACCGGGCCAACGAATGGGTTCGTTGGTCCTTTGTGGACGGTTTAGCGAACGCCAACGATCGTTCGATGGCGTGTGCCGGCGATCCGAAGCGAGGCGGCAACATCAAATAATTCCTTTGATCGGAATTGGATCATTCGATCGAACTCGGTGTGGACGGTTACCGAAGGCCAACGAACGAACGATCGGAATTACGATAATTCGCATCTTTATTTGATATTTTCGTTCCAATATTATTAAACAACTATTCAGAATATAGAGAAGACATTCATTTAAAATTGACAAATAAACCATAATACTTTTCTACGTGTAAGTCTGCAATCATTAAACTTCTACCATACACATTGCTATTTTAGAAATATGTGTTTATCCACCATCTCCACTTTCGTTAAATTTTTCTTGTCCTGGCTAACTCTTATGATATATAAAACTAGCATTTACTTAAGTATAATTATTTCGTCGTCGGCCTTGATCACATTGATTTGGACATTGGTGATGAAAGCAGAAATTAGGTGCCAGGTGCCAACGATCGTTTGCTTGATCACCAAATGTATTTGGACGTACCATCGAAGGTCAACGAGCGTACCGAGCCAACGTTCGTTGGCCTTCGTTGGCCCGGTGTGTACCCAGCATCATACATGCAACATGGAAATATAAGGGATTGAATGAGGTGAATTAAAAGATACTTTATTTTGTGTAACATAATATAATCCTGTAATAATAACGTGATACAGTCTTTAAAAAAATAAGTAGAATGTTTGCTATAAAAAACCGCAATTAACCTATGATTTTCATAAAGCTATTTAACATTTAATTTAATTCGGGAAATTATTAATTATTGCAAAACTTACAAGCTAACCACGCGCTGCCGAATACGAAAAGTGGTTTTAAACAATTTTAGAAGAATTGTCTTTTAATGAACTTAACATATATTGGGCTAAGTGTTTTAATCGCCCATCCAGACACAAAAATGGATAGATTTTTTTGAAGAGATTATTTTTATACAAAACTTAATTTATTTTCAAGTAAAATTTCAATGCTTGATAATAACTTGTCATCATTAATTAAATAAGTAGAAAGTTGATAAGACAGATTTATGATTTTTTTATAAATTCCATAGTCAAATCACTGAATATGAATAGTAAGATGATTGTTTGATGACTCTGTGTATGCTCAAATTGTTTAATGTCGACAGTACGATGAATAAAAGCCTAATCATAATAAGAGTTTACATTTCTCTTTATTACCTACACTATCCTGGAAATTTTCAATTTTTAATAATAAAATAATAGTTACAAATAAAGTCAGTCTCAAAGAAAATTATAATGGCAAGTCTACCGTTCATATGGCACAAAGAACTAAACCAAAATGACGGATTTTGTGCAGACGTAAGTTCAAAATGTTTTACAAAATTGCACTGAAACATCAGGGTGAAAATTACATATTAAATTGGTGTAGTTAAAATTTAAAGGTCTGTTATTATAAGAACAACAAAAACATTAACATTCCGTCTTATTCAGTAGTAGTAAACATTGGCAGTATAAATTTTATTAGGTAGAAATAAAACTACTATAACATGGCCCACCCCTCCAAAATTCAAAATGCTTCAATGCTTTTATGAAAGTATTTAATTTTATAAAGCACAACAAAGACTCCCGACGCACATATGCGTGCTGAGACAGCCGTCAAAACATACTCAACCTACACACTTTCGTAAGGATGTGCCTAAACACATTGAAAAAGTAATTTGGAGGGGCAGGCCATGTCTTGTAGTTTATCTCTACATACCTCTAAAAATATTCAAACATTTACATCCCATTTAATCCCTATCAAATTTACTTTCCTAAAATGCATATTCGATATACATAAGTAGGTAAAAATAAGTAAGTAGTACAAAATCACACGTCATAAACATTTTAAGTGATATCTCCTTTCAGCTAGAAAAGTGACCTTAGGAGCAGGAATATTTTTCAATCAAATCAATTATAGTCAAATGAACTTTGTCTTTGGATAATTCTAAAGCAGTCTTTTCTGACGCATTACAGATATTGATGTCAGGGTTATAACTGATTAAAATCTTCGCAGCGCCTATGTTACCCAAGTGACTGGCATCGTGCAGAGGGGTGTTACCCGTCATGTCTATGGCATTAATGTTTGCGCCATTATTCAGGAGCGCGCGCATCACCATGGTCTTGTTATTTATTGCTGCTAAATGTAAAGGCGTCTGTCCTTTCTTATTTACACAGTTCACGTCGGCTTTGTTCAAAATTAATATACTACAAAGCTCTTCAAGCCCACGTTGGGCGGCAAGGTGAAGCGCGGTAAAACCAGTCGAATCGGCGAAATTCACATCATAACACGACTTTACTGCTGAAGTTTTCCGCTTACAACTTTGGCACTCGCAAAGCGGGTGGCAAAGGGCTACACTAGTATTGCTGTTGGTATCTGTATAGTCGTCATAGTTTAAGTTCATATAGAAACAGGCCAACTTCACATCACCAAATGAAATTGCTTTAGATATTTTTTCCAATGTTTTCAGGTTTTCTACCGTTTTTGTGGCATTGTCCTTGTCATTAAGTTTCAAGGCCTGTAATTTGGCACTTACTCCATTGTCAGGTTTACATTCCAATGTCTTTATATTTGGGCTGCTAATATGTATGTACTCAAATAAGTTGGGAGTACAAGTTTTTAAAACTTTCAATATTCTCAAGTTATGTGCATATTCAAATGCTGTCTTGTTATATCGATTTTGTAAGGACGGTTCTGCACCATTTTCGATTAGCAGTTTAGCTATACCTTCATATCCCCATTTGGATGCCAGATGCAGTGGTGTGTTTCCACTTTCATTTGTACAATTTATTTGGATTTTTTTCCTGCTGTGCTCTGAAAAGTAGATTAAAGCTTTTACACAGTTCAAATGTCCATTGTTGACAGCTAAATGAAGTGGCGTGTTTTTGTCAATGTTTGCCTGATTAATATTTGCGCCAGAGTGAACTAAGAGTAATAAAGCATTTTGGTGACCCCGAGACGCTGCATAATGCAAAGGAGTACATTCATTGAGATCAGTAGCATTGACATCCGAATTTATTTCAATTAGTAATTCTACCACAGCAGCTTTTCCATGAATGCAAGCCACATGTAATGGGGTGAGTCCATGACTGTCCCGGGATGTCACAGTTGGAGAAGATTTCAATAATCGTTTAGATATTTTCCGGCAACATTTTTTGCAGCTACACAATGGATGACATAGTTTCTGGTACATTTCTGTTTCATCATCATCATCGTCACTGGTATTATTATCAGTAGATTCATCTTCCAACATTCTTTTTATTGCACTGTTTTCATTTTTATGCAGTTTTTGCATTTGTTTCTGATTTCTTTCTAAAATTGTTCGAACCTGTTCAGTATGATTTATTTTTATAAGGTCAAATATGTATTCCAATGTTTCATCACCACCATTTGTATCTGATGTTGATACTGATTCAGTTATGCTACTCCTTCTTGATTTTTCATCTTTGATATTATCCTCAGTGAGGTTGGACTCATAATAATAAGCCTCAGGATCCGGGGGGCCTGCTAGGGCACCAGACTGTATGTGCTCTATGACAGCTTCCAAAGTAGTTATTAAAAAGGCACTTTCATCACCATCACCTTTACCAATTCCACTGAATCTGAATTCTTTCATATACATCAACTGGCTATACCAGTTAGGCAGACCAGATTTGATAACCAAGAAAACAAATACAGGCAGCATATCATCAGCAGTTAATAACACAATGTTGTTGCTGCTGTCTTTTTTATTGATTGCATTGAGTGCCTGCTTTATGCAGAGAACTTTTTCCAATACAGTATTATAAGAGTCAATCTTTGATAATATTTGCTTTGCTTTAGGTACAGCATGGTATAAGTCTTTCTTGATATCTAAGTCCCTGAGCTGGATATCACTCATATTTCTAATTTTCTTATTCAGATGTGAGTCTTCATATGCACAGCATGTACAGATTGGCTTAAATAAATGATTGAACAACAAGTGTTGCATGTAGCATTCTACTGCTAGTTTGATGTTTTCAAGTATCTGTTTACATGATTTTGATTTATCCCTAATTCTCCGATTTTGTAACACAGTTTGAAGGCACTGTGTATAGAGCTCGCTCACTGCATCCCTGAGGGGTCCAATGGCTACAGGTAATATTGGATGCTTCTTCATAAATAACTGGACATTTTGCTCTATTTGATCCAAGACCTGTCGCCCAGCAGCTTGTGTCCAAAGAAGATCAATACAATTATTTATAGAAATCAAATATTCTTTGGCTATGGCATTGTCATCTGTTGCTGTAGTGGGTTCGAGAGGACTTTCTATGCACCATACCTTGTATTTTATGTAGTCTTCTGTGTAGAAAGTTTCTTCAAACAATATGTGGCTTTGAAGAGGTAGACCCTTGGTTACCTCTAGGGTGATGACTTTGTTGGTGACAGTCACTTGTTTCTCCTTGAGTGTAGTGTAGTGGGTCTCTGGAAGCTCATCGCTCGGCACCAGGATGTGTGCACAGAAGTCTTCCACAGTGAACACACGGGTGTTCAAACTGCCGAGTCTTGGCACACAAATGATCCATGACTCTGTGATGCAGTGTTGGAACAAATTAGCATATTCGTTTTTAAGTTCGATAAAAAATGGATTCTCGGAGATGATTTCGTCGTATGAGCCGTCCATGTCGCGATCTGGAAACCGGATAATGGAATGTAGAGTCGGTCATGGTGCAATCGTGCGGTTAATGAATAATTTATAACCACTAGATACCTTAATGTGTATCTAATTACAATGCACTTAACTTAAAGGCTATTTAAAGTATGTAGTACTAACCTTCATTAATTCCGCATCACTTTCTTCAACTAATCATTGAACACGAACTAAATTAAAGTGGTCTAAATTCACAATTTCACATTTAAATTGAATGCGTGAATTGGGCACTGCTTGCTTAGCTTACCTATTGCCGGCTCGGCCGGTTACTAACTGGCGTCACTGCCTAATAAAACTAAGGTCTCTTTGATGCTAAATTCATCTAGTTAATTACCATACAAATTTCAAAACATCGTGATGTATCTATTCCAATATTAACACTGGCAAGGTAATAAACTGTTTACACTGTTTTGACAGATAGGATTGACAGCTACGGACGGACGGTCGCGGTTTGGTCGCGGTACGGTCGGTGACGTTCCATACGAAATGTTGCCATGCCTATTAAATTAAAGTGGGGGCTATCGCGTGTGAATTTGCCACTAGAGGCGCTAGTGTCGCGTGAGGTCCAATAACATTCACTTTTCTCTGGTTTTGGCGGGATTCGTGACATAAATGATAATTTCTTTAATTTACCTATCGAAAAGTGATCTTCTCGTGAAATGATCGCAAATATGGATTATTTGGCGATCAATGTGTGAACGCTTTGGAAAAAAATTAAAAAATTCCGAACAAAACGGAACTGCGCGCACAACATTGCGGCATAGCTACTCGATATGATGATAGTTATTTATAATTAATAAACTTAATGAGATTCAATATTTAAAACTTTGTTTCGGCGCCGAACTTATAAAGTCGCCTTTGACAGCTATACCTCTGGACCTTAGTCAACAGTGGCGCCAACTGGTGAGCAAAGAAACGATAGTCCCCATTGAAGTCATTTCATTACCTACAGTTAAGCAAGTATGTATTCTGCATTTACGTAGGGACGTAGTTTTATAATCATTTTATTTAACTCTTACCTACTCAATTCAGATCAAAAGTAATAGAGCGATCAATTCTGCGAAATAATTCATCTACATCCATCAAGCGAGACGAATACTTAGCAACTGCATGGTTTCGAGCGCACGCGATTTTCACGTACTACCACTTATTCTGTGGTGCTACATACACACCAACTAAGGTTCTTCATGTACTCTACACAAGCGCCCAATACAATGTTACCTTCTGGCCACACATAGGTAGATATATACGAGTATATTCACTCTGTGTATTCGCTGTGCAGTATATGGAGTGTGGAATGTGTCTTGGTAAGGAGAGCAATCATATATGGCGAAACAGTTGAAAACGTGTCCAGCGGATTTGATAAGCAACAAAACACACCCACCTCACAACCGTTTTCGCTGCGATTTCGCCTCAGCAGCGCCATTTGAAGGCGTTACTGCAGACTATCCGCCTAGGTGGCTTGACTGGAGTGGCGACCGCAGCGCCCCCAACCTACCCGAATTGGTGTTCACTTTTGAAACTATAAAGATTGCGCTCCTTTACTTCAACCCTCCATAGTGCAGTAGGTCTAATTGTACCTACCTAATAAACTCGCAACACATAACCACTACTTAATTTCCTTTGTAAAATATATTGGGTTGCCAGAGTTGTGCAATAATCCTGAAATCAGTAATTTAAAAATAAAACACTAACAATTTATGATTCGGTATCCTTTATAGGGTAAGCAGAGTTAAATAAGTACAGTCTTAAGTATATCAAGTGACTAAAGTTAAGCTAGCTTACTAATCAATTACCTATATCATTTTGCTGCCAGCAACGCAGCGTAAGTACCTACCTACCCATGGGCGTAGCGCTAGCGAGGTTCTCACCCGGGGGGGGGGGGGGGAGGCACATATTCCAGGGAGGCAGGCACATATTCCAGGGGGGGGGGCTGATTTTTTTTCGGGGCAATTTGTATGGGAAGGCAAAGATCCTGGGGGGGGGGGACCAGCTGCCCCCCCTGCTCGTACTTCGCTACGCCCATGTACCTACCTAAATTACGCCGATCGATCGTAGGTCCATACATAATAGTAATAACAGTTGAAATTGGAACATAGGTACTATAAAAATAGGTTTGTAAACTAAGTTAGCATCAGTCGGGAGGCTTCACCCTCTACCTCCACCGCGACCGCCACCGATCCCTCCTCTGCCGCCAATGCCCCGCCCTCCGATTCCTCTTCCTCCAAATCCTCTACCGCCAAATCCCCTTCCTCCAAAGCCTCTACCGCCAAATCCCCGGCCTCCGAACCCTCGGCCGAAACCTGGGCCAATACCGAAGCCGCCGCCTCCTATGAATATAGGTACAGGGTAATATGGACCTGGAATATGAAATAAATTATGATTGATGTATTTCTGAATTTTATTAGGTAATCTCGTGGACTATATAGTAGACCGAGAATTTGAGATTTTCTATCCCATGTTTTTTGTCCATGACATAAAAGTTATCGGAAAACTCGGAGCGCAGGAGGGTAGAGGGATGTCATAGGTACCTAACGTTAAAACGCGCTCGCAATGAGGCTCCTGGGGCTCTATGCGAAGTCTTAAATAGAGATCTCGCTTTTCCCTAGAGGATCGCTCACGCGTCAAGTTGAACTTTAAATCTAGCTGCTTAAAGTTCAGGCGACGCGTGAGCGATCCTATAGAGAAGAGCGAGATCCCTATTTAAAGTCTTCGAATATTATATAGGCCCTGGACTATCTTTCGCTGATTTGATGATGAGGACCTTAATTTTAGGCCCTAAGTGAAAATATGAATGCTGGGATACATTCCATAATATTCTGTTATCATGTGCTGGCATCGTAATGTGAATTAATGTGGTAACAAGGTGAAAATGAAACAAAATAAACGTAGCAAAAACAAATGACACCGCACCTCTCCTGCTGTAATAGGGATCGGGGAAGTACTGTCGCTTCACTCGCATCAAACCATCTCTTGTCGCTGAGCGCCCCTCGTTTCGGCTTAGCAGTACACTCTCTAATGGATTAAAGTTTTCTTTGTCAGCGGATACCGCTGTGGCTGCATTTGGATCCTTTGTCGCAGCAATTTTTGCTACTATTATGAATAGGAAGACTGCAATGGATTTCTGAAATGTAATAAAAAAATTGACGTTATTGTTGCTTGTTCAATAACTAGAGACAAGAAAACATTAGTGTCCGTTTCTCGAATTCCACCAAAACCTTCCTCATTAACTTTTCTATCTATTAGTGAAACCGGCATGATAATCTGATCAGTACTTTTTAGGTTTATCGCGAACAGGCAGACAAACTGACGCGACGGGGGACCATTTTTATTGTAAAGTGGTATCGTTGTAAAAATAAAATAAAACTCACTGTTAGCTCCATGATATTGCACTACTTTTGGACGACTAAAAAACATACCCCAGTCTTGTTATTAATATACCTTTTCATATTATCGTTCGAGTTTTTGCATGGACTCGATAATTGGTAAACATTTACTGAAATGAGTGTGCTCGTAACTCCGGATAGTAAGTACAGCCGATTTTGCCAGTATATTTTTGCATGTACTTTGTGATAAAGTCCAAAAGTGCACACACAGTACACATATTAATAAACTCTACTAATGTAGAGTTGGTATAGCCTTTGTGCTATACCGGCAAACAGTCTAGAATACTTAGGCATTTGAATTTAAAATATTATAATATTTTAAAATGTGTTGGGGTGTTAAATATGCTAGATCTTTCCTTACACCACAATTACATACTTACGTTTAAAAGAGACATACCGGGACAACCACAAGAAGTACCTCTATCTATGTTTAGGGACATCTAAAGAAATAACTCTGCTAATTGAATGAAACACCATAAATGAGTCATAGTTATTTTGATGTCTGTAAATCGTGATAACGCGCATTCATGGGAATTCCTAACAATATCGTATGTATGTACTACATATTGCGCATCATGTCGAAATTTCCTCCTCGTATTTTCCGGTATATCAATTTGCACGGTACTGACACTGTGAACATTTATTTACACAGAAATACGGACTTGTTTAAATTTCAAAACAATTCAATGGTAACGACAGAGACAATTCTGTTCAAAACGTCAAAACATGTTTACACAATCTTAGAGCTTGATTTGAGTGCCAATTATTAAACTTTTCAGATTAAACCACAAATTATTCATGAATTAAAACGGCTTATGACTTATGCTAATTCATCTTCGGTTTAAGTTCGTTAATTGAACGAAAAATTAATTATTATTATTATTATTCATGAATTAAAACGGCTTATGACTTATGCTAATTCATCTTCGGTTTAAGTTCGTTAATTGAACGAAAAATTAATTAGGTTCTTAAAAATAAAAATAAACTATTTTTTTTGTTTTTACGTCAACTCAAGTAAGTAGGAGTATGATTAGTTTTATTCGTCAGTTAAATAATGTACGGCAAACTTAGGCAGGTACCTACTTAAACAATCAAGTTACTTACAAGGAGTACAGTGAGTACAAGGAGTACTCTCTAAATAAATATTTAAATTGTCTACGTTAAAACCAAGACCGGAGAGCGACTAACGATCGAGTTCATTAACAATTTCCAAAGTGAATTCTTTGATGTTTCGACGGCGTAGGTATCTTCGGAAAGAGCTGCGCGGTACCAAAAGGCTTTGTTTCGTCAGCAGAGTTTTGTTCGTCTTCACCTTGTTCGAGAGCGCAAAGGCAGTTTTCAGCTACAGGCAAATGGCATTCTTGAATGAAATAAGATAATGTTGTTAAAATCTACGCATTATCCTGTGATTACAGGAACGCTGCGGTTACACTTTCAAATATACATGTTTGTAATGGATTGCTGTTTGTTTTAGGGTTTACGCGTGTTATGGTGTGATGATGCGAGTCGAATCATCATTGTGACTGCCCTTGCAGGCGCGGTCCTCGACGAAGATTGGGGGGGGGGGGGATGTTAAGATTTCACGAGTCCCATGATTGCTAAAATGGGCATTTTTTCTATTGGGCGTGTCCGGTTTTGGGGGGGTCATAACCCCCACGACCCCCCCCCCCCTAGCCACTGTGTCCTTGATCATATACCTACTGCCTATTTTAACTCACGTTATTAATTTCTCCCTGACTGCTGGTGAATTTCCGCCGCTCATCAAATAGGTAATAGCAAAATGTTTGCTTTCACACACATCCTGTGAAATTTTTAAGTTTCCATGCAACTGATGCGGCAACGATTTCTTTGTACCATCGGCATATAATGTATTATTCAATAGGTCTCTACTTTATACATATCATTAACTTGCTGAATAATTAGCGTGGCGTTAGAAATTTGCTTGATTACATCGTTATATGATACGTGGCTGCCGCTTTGCGGTCATATAAATGTTTCAGCGAGCAAGCCGGAATATGAAGTGGTTAATTTAAATTCTGACTCTGCTGCGTGCCGCGGCCGAATATCCGACAGCGCCACCTTTTTATTCACTCTTTAGTTACATCCTTTTAAAATGCGCAAGTGGAGGCGGCTTTTATTACTAAAGTGCGGATGAAAAGGCGAACTGTTTTTTTGAACGGGGTAAAAGTATGCAGTGAAGAGTCTTAAGTGGCAGTGGGCGGGGCACATTGCTCGCAGGACTGATGGCCGATGGGGCCGGAAAGATCTCGAGTGGCGCCCGCGAACCAGGAGACGAGCTGTCGGTAGGCCTCCAACAAGATGGAGTGACGACCTCGTGAAGGTCGCGGGAAACCGGTGGAAGCAAGTAGTACAGGACCGGTCTGACTGGCGAGCCTTGGGGGAGGTCTAAGTCCAGCAATGGACGTCTTTCGGCAGAAATGAAGCTGATGATGATGAAAAGTATACAGTCCTGCGACCTCATTCGAAGTTATAAATAGGGACATATTGTTTTCCCATTTTCACTAAACTATTATTATGTATTATTATGGGAGATCCCATATCCCTATTTACGAACTTTAATTAGGCCCTTGGACTTTTGAAGCATTTCACAGTTAATGACGTGGCTTTTACAGAACGACTGCTTAATACTAATAATATGTATTCTTAAATCCCACCAAAAACATTATGTAAAAACTAGCCAAGTCTCGATGGAGCTGCTTGTTTATCTCTAAAAAGTAATGAAATCTAGACAAAGTTGTGCCAAGTCTAAAGTTTGTTACTGCGATTTCTTTACTATTTTAGTTAATGTTGTGTAACTTGGCCGTTTGTACCCACTAACGTATTAAGAATGTTCAACGGAGATAAACAAGCAGCTTTATCGAGACTTAGCTAGTTTTTTACAGTTTTTGGTGGGATTTCACTTCTTTTTGTAGAAACATGGGCATATTATTATATTATTTTATTAGATTTTCTTATTTGACACATTTTTTTTCTTTTTAGGAGTAGTTTTTTTATTATTACAAATCTTTCTTTACTTTTTTTCCGGTTCTGATGCTTGTACAGTAGCAACAGTTTTTCGTATTACCCATTCGCGTTCATTATTTATTCTTTTAGACGGTTTAATTTCTGAAAGATCGGTGCGGTATTTACGCATAAGCCGGTTGTATTTTTTATTTATATGCGTATTAAAAGCAGAAGGGGAGGCATCCGCCCAGCAGTGGGACGCTATAGGCTAGATTAAATTAGAAGATGTGTCCCACTACGCTGGATTTTTGCAATGACAGTCAATTTTTTCATGTACCAATAGTAGAAGCGGGCATTACCATATCTCTAATACAGCTGAGACCAGCTGAGGGTTCTTCATCAGATACTTCAGACCTTCGATTTTTGACATCAAATGAACCGGCCCACCAAGTTGAATATTTTTTGTAAAGGCGGTATGTCGATCTATAATAGTTTGGTTGGGCTCTTGTGTTTTCTAATCAGGGTCACCAGGTACTCCAGATCTTCGATTATTCTAGTTTTTATAGTTTTCCCTTTATGTGGCCATTAAACCCTAACTCGGTACCAAATTTCAGCTCTCTGAGTTTATGGGAAGTACTAGTTCTATTTGATGATTATGAGTGAGTGAGTGAGTGTCATAAATGCGAAGCATTGCTTTTGCTTAACTTCGGAACTAAATGACCTACAGACTTGAAATTTTGGATTTTAAGTATGTGATTATATATTGGATGACGAAAATTTCTGCGTTCTGGTCTTATCCAAAGGTTCTCAAATAGGGGCCTGAAAATGCGGCGAAATGGTTCCAGTAAAGGATGGTACAGCAGTGTTTGCTTCGCGCTCGACTTGGCGGGGGCACTGCCGTGCCCCCAGATAAGTACCTACTTGATAAATTAGAAGCCTCTCTACCAACTTTCTATTCTACTTATTTACTTTTAAGATAAAGTTCTAAACTGATGCTTTGTATGTGTCTCTAAGTAGGTAACGAAATAATTTAAAGCTTCGTAGCATAGTAGTTTACTCGTTTTTTCTAGTACTTAGGTAAGGGTACCCTAAGTTTATTGTCAAATTGAGTCTACAGTATTTCTTTATTTACCGATCAAAGTCAGAGGCCGTATATGGGCGCAAAAGGGATTATATAAATTCCCTATGAAATCACATTTCGATTTCAAGTACACGTAGCCGCAAGTAAATACGAATAGGGAGCGAGTTGGACTCTTTTTACCCAACTGCGCCAGAAGGAGGGTTATGTTTTACGAGTGTATGTCTGTATGTTTATTTCTTTGGCACGCTCTTTAGCCCAAACAGATTGATAGATTTTAGCTTGTGAGGTGTCGTTACATTCGTGTTGAATATGAGAGTGACACTGGGTATATCAAAAGATTCTCTGCAGACGGGTTTCTTCTAATTAAAAAAAAGCGAGTTACTTATATTATTAGGAACCAAAATTACCCCCACTGGCGACCGTACCGTATCTTTAAGCACTTAAATCTGTGACGGATTACAGTTGGAGGTTACCCCACCGTGAACGTGACCTACTAAATCTTCAGCTTCTTTTGGAAAAGAAAGGAAAATTTAAGGGCATTTCGGAGGATTTTGCGATTTATACCTAGTAAAAGGCTTTCCCTACTTACTAGTACTTACCTACTCCTTTATGCCCCTCTCGAGGATTGTGCGCGCTTTTGTGGGAGTAAAGTGTTCAGGAACATGATGAGAGCGGATGTTTGAAAATCTAGGCGTTGACGAGAAGAAACTGTTTTTACGATAGAAGTCAGGTTTTTACATTGTGAACAAATTTACCTAAATACTTTATTTAGTTATCTGGGGTTTATTTTTAATCTCAAATTGAGTTAATTCTTGGCAACATGTAGAAGTAGAGTTGATGAAAGAACACCGAATGAATGTAAGTAACGTACTTGGTACAATAAGTGTAGCTAATCTCTATAATTTTTTTCGAGACACATATTTTCTTCGAACAGGCATTTTGATAACACACCTCACATTGACTTCCTGATCCATCGCCTCTCAACAAAATTCAAGTGTTACCGACCCCACATTTAACGCTTCCCACACAAAAAAACTGTTTCCAAACATGCACATACAAAGCCTAATAGGGGTTGGGCATTGTACCAAGGTGTTTAGCGATCGGGGCTTGAGGAGTGACACTCGAGGCCCCCGTGAATAGGGGCCATTAGGGGCCGCGTCGAGTGCCGCGTTCTCGCCTGCAGGGGCGCCATCACCTAAAATGAAAAAGTCGCACCCTGCGCTGAATTAAGCCGAACATTTTGCACTGAAAACATTATATTTAATAGCCAAACATTCGTACCTTTCGTCATTTATTTTAAGTTTTTTACACAGTTCTGACAATCATTTTCGCCACTTCCATGGTATTCTTATATCGTTTTATGAAGCCGGAAATATGTTTCTTCATCCCCATGGCATGAATGGATTTTATGCAATGCGTTGCATTTACTCATATACCCTATCAAAAGTCGAATATCAGGTAGGCACGGCTACATAAATATTTGTCCAACCAGAACCCAAAAAACCAACCATTTCCGGCTAAAGCCGGAACGGATGGCAACCCTACGCCCAAGAGAAATCGCGCGAAATAACCACCAACGTTATATTTGAATATAGAATGCGAGTACTCGACTTTGTGGGGTCGAGAATGCTTAAGACTCCAAAGTTTCTCTACAATTGCGACGAAAAGATAGCGGTTTGGCTTCAAACTACAGCTTCCCAACTTAATTGATTAATACCTATTATCCCGTGGTTGTACTAGTCGGTTTACAGGGTTTTATTACAGTAATGAAGGAGTAACTTGGGTTTCGTATTTCAAAGACAAAATTACTTTTAAACTTTTCTGCACCTTACGTTATGTCTCTCTGTCGTATCAGTTTGACTGTCGGTCAAACGAGACTATTATTTAACACGTTCCCTGTCCGAAGGCCCCCAATGTGGGAACATGAAGCTTTTTTTCACAAGTCCATGCTCCCACTATGGAGTCACTGCTTCATAATACTAAGATACGTATACATACGTCAGTTGGACTTGTGAGATTGTGCTGTCATTTTATATGGGGACAGGGAATGTGTTAAGTTCATAGTGACCTATCATATTCTTAAAAGCCGTGGTTTCCTAGTGGCTCGACCCCCGCCTCGCATGCAGAGGCTGGGGGGTGCGGGTGGAATTCGAAGCCCCCAGACAGTTTTCTCAAGTGTGAAATTCAATTTGAATTTTCCCACGAGCTTTTCGGTGAAGGAAAGCATAGTGAGGAAACCTGCACGTCTCTACGAAGTAATTCAAGGACGTGTGTGAAGCCCCTGGTTCGCACTGGGCCCACGTGGGGACCATAGCCCGAACTCTCTCGTGATAAGATGAGGTCTGGGCCTAGCGTTGGGACGTCAATAGGTTGCTATGTGAGTAATATACTCTCAATGCCTAAGCCCGACGCACACCTGCCTGTTTTTAGGGTTCCGAACATCAAGATATAAAAACGGAACCCTTATAGGATCACTTGTGTGTCTGTCCGTCGGTCTGTCACAGTCGATTTTCTCCGAAACTACTGGACCGATTAAGTTGAAATTTGGTATGTATATGTAAGTTTGTGACCCAAAGACGGACGTGTAACGAAAATAAATTAATTTTAAACACAGACCCTATTTTTGGGGGCTAAATTTGAAAAAAATATTAATGAAGTTTTTTAAACTATATCGTGTGACATATCAAATGAATAAAATACTTCTTATGAGGATCTCAAATATATTTTTTATTTCTTTTTTGCCCAATACTATTCGAGTTATTTAAGAAAATAGGCGAAAAATTACCATTCCTCCCCTTATCTCCGAAACTACTAAAATTTTGGAAAAAATACGGAGGATAGTTATTGAACTATAGATTACAGGAAAAATATTAAGAAGTCCATGGTATTTGAAATCTATCATATAAAATAGTGAAATATACAACTCTGAAACGGATTGAAAATGACGTCATTGAAAATATTAAAGGGTTGGAACACTCTCCACGCGAGTTTAACTCGCTTCTTGGCCGGTTTATTAGGTTAGTTTTCTGTAGCGTCTGTGGCCGCCTGCTTTTCGTTTAAATCATCATTAGTATTCCCCATGCGCTATAACTACGAGTAAGTACGTTGAGAGCAGCCTGCATTCGAAGCTGGACCGCTGGTGCATTGGATGCACTCGCGAGGCGCCTTAAAAGCGTATTCGTGTAGCTCTAAACTTTTTACGCCACACGGGCAACCGTTACGCCCCGGCAGCCATTCCATGCTTTCTATTTTCAGATTTGCTGCAATCGGCACTTGTCTCATGATATTTAGTCATTCAAAACAAGTAAGAGCACGACGCAGGAGGCGCGCTTAGAAGGCGCGCGGCGAAGCACCTAATCCGTTGACGCAATGTCTATTATTGCTTACTACACGCGTCTTCTCAGTTGTGTATACCTGTACACGTGTTCATTTTTACATTGGTTAACCTGAAATGAAATTTAAGAGAACACAGGTCCGCTTGGGCAATGGCGTAGGTTGATATGTGTGGAAGTGTCAACTGATAATATCTACCTATCGTGATATTCACTCACGTGTCAGCTCCACATTTTCCTTCCCGTTTTCAGTTACTACTACTACTACAGCCTATTTGCGTCCCACTGCTGGGCACGGGCCTCCTCTCACCACGAGAGGGATTGGGCTATAGTCCCCACACGGGCCCAGTGCGGATTGGGGACTTCACACATTTTACACACTTTGAATTATTTCGCAGATGCGTGCAGGTTTCCTCTCGATAATATGTTTTCCTTCACCGTAAAGCTCAGTGGTAAATTCCAATTGGATTTCGCACATGAGTAAACTTAGAGGTGCGAGCCGGAATCGAACCCCCGACCCTCTGCTTATTTTCAGTTATTTTTATGTATTTATTAAAATCATCGTGAATCATGCGCACTATACGCGGAGAGCTGTAACGATCGAGCAGTAATGTGTTATCAAACTTATCAACATATCGCGATTTTATCCAAGCCGCTGGCTGTGCATCCATCAGCATAATTGCTCACTAGTGTATGAATGCGCCTTCATCACATATTTATACATTTTAACTGATATTTCAGTCAAAATAAAACTGAAAATGGGAGTGTCGCTATATTACTGAAGATAGTGTAGATAGTACAATAATTTATAATTCACTGTATTTACTATGTGAAATAATAACCCACCTTGCCTATTTTAGTGTGCAGTTTACGTTCGGGTCGTAAACTGATAAAAAGTCGAATCCGTAACCCACTGTATTTCCGCTCCTTTTCACCATTTTACATGTGATTAAATAGTTCATTCAACTTTGCATGTCGCTTTGCAGCGTGTTAAGCGAAATTAAACGAATTGTACCGTCAACTAGGCTCACGTAGGCATTAGAGCAGAAACTTGAAGTTCCAAAGTTGGAAAGTACGGCTGCAAAATGCTTTACATGGTCCATGATTGCAGACCGAGTTGGTAAACTGCTTTGCACTGAAAGAACTGGCGAAGTCCAACTTCAGAGCATTCAGCTGCCGCCCGAATGAGCCATTATGACACGAGAAAGTTTCTTTACAAAAATAACCTACTGACTTACACGTAGAAACTACAGACATATTCTTTCTATAAGTAGTAGGTGTTTGAAAAACTTGTTCCAGTTACGAATTAATTCAAGCGTTACAAAGTGATTTTATAAAATGTTAATTACAACTACCTAAGTATTATTTTGTAATTTTTAATTTTAGTCTGCAGTTGAAAATCAGCTTCGTGGATTCTAGCCACGGCATCTTGCTGAGCTGTCTAGCGCTTTCGGCTGATCGTTATTATTATATTTTTTTATAAAGTGTATTTCTTTAATTTTTACGCCGAATAAACCATTCTTATTATTCTTATTTATTCAGAAAGGAAACTATTTCTAATAACAGGCTGGAGTTTTATTTTAAGAACTTAGACAAGTTTATTTGATCCACAAAAACTTCCGTGTCTGGTGATAAAAAAAGAAAATTATAAATTTATTTATGTATGGACAAACTAAAAAAAAACAGGATAATTTCCATTAAGAGATATATATCGTTACCGGAAGTAAGCAAGGTGTGGTTTTGAGCGGAAGTGGTATTCCGGCGCGCGCGTTATCTTGCAGGCTCCGAACGCCAAGGGTAAGGGTTTGATTTAGGCTGCGTTCCGAAACGTGCTCAGAGCGCTCACAGCATCTTGCACCCCTTTTCCTCTTGAAAGTCGAGTCATAAGAGAAAAAAGGATGCAAGTTACTGTGAGTGCTCTAAGCGCGATTCGGAACGCAGCCATAGTAACTGTTAAATATACAACATTATTATATGCTACAGTATTTGAATGGCACAAGTATTGCATATACTTATAGGTACTTGTGAAGTGTGAATACTAAAATTATCTTGTATTTATCAGGGTTAGGGCTAGTAACCGTGACAGGTTTCAAATTCAAATTCGTTGATATACCAACCTAAAAATTTAACACACGTTATTGTAATTTAAACCTGGCCGATACAAGTGTAACAAGTGTCATTTCTTAGTCTTAGAAATATGTCGATTCTCAGCTAAAACCTAGGTCGCACAAGTCACAACGCACGAGTACGAGTAGATGGATAAAAAAAAGATTCTGACGAATTGAAAACCTGTTTATGAACCCATTGTTGACTTACAGTGCTATAATTATCATCACACATTTTCAGCTTTTCGCGTCTTTTAGTAGAAAGAGAGAAATAAGAAATTGCAAGGATTCTGCTACGAGATTGAGAGTGGTGCACGTGTGCGGAATTGTTTTGAACCTTTTTCTCTGAAATTGCGGTGTAATTCCTGTAATTGTTTGTGTTGTGCTGTCCAATATTGTGTGTGCTTTATACTAACAGTTAAAGGTAAGTACGAGAGGGTGAGTTGGGAGACAAACATTCATTTTATCCCGGCCAGGGACGCCTAATGATGGCGTCCGATACATTCAAATGTCCCGGAATAGAAGTGGAAATGGATCCTCCATCTCCCGCATGTTTCACGGAAATAATTGACAGCGGTGACACTCAACCGCTAGCGAAAAAAAGAGACTCCTCCGCAGTAAAAGAACCTTCTGGCGAGACGATAGAACAGTCAAAACAACCTCGACTAACTAAAGAGAACAAGCAGCTTTTGACCCAGGAACCGAGTTCTTCCCTGACCCCCAGAACCCAAGTGCAGACTCGTAATATGTACATTCCTTCGGATAAAGGACCATTCATTGTGCACGTAAGTCGTGAGGAAAGCAGCCCAGACTCAGGTAGTTATCTACACCCGGTGAAATTTGGCCAATTCTTGTTTAACCAAAGTGTAAGCAAAGTTCGAGAAGGTGGCATAAAAAAAATTGGTAGAAATCGAATCGCTGTCGAATTTATCTCTGCAGACGGAGCAAACAATTTCCTGGCTAACCCAAAGTTGGCCCAGCACAAATATAAGGCTTTCATACCAACCTATCACATTTCAAAAACCGGTATCGCAAAGAATGTTCCAAAAGATTTCACCAACGATGAGATCCCAGAGCTCATAGTAACCCCCAACGGAGTTGGCAAGGTCCTCAAGGCCCGCCGCCTTAACTACAAGAAAAAGAACCCCGAGGGCAACTCAACTGAGTGGGCCCCTTCAGAAACTGTCGTTCTAACATTTGATGGTCAAGTACTTCCACAAAAAGTTTACCTATTCAACTGTGCCCTGGAGGTAGCTCCGTACTACTATCCAACGGTGCAATGTTACAGATGTTGCCGGTATGGCCATGTAAAGGCACAATGTCGTTCTCCCCCCCGGTGTTCCAAATGTGCACAGCCACATGAAGGCGAACAATGCTCCGCTGTTGCTACTTGTCTCCACTGCTCCGGCCAACATGAGGCTACTGATAGGAACTGCCCGGAATTCGGTAGGCAAAAGTTAATAAAACTGGCCATGTCGGATGAAGGGGTCTCCTATCAGGAAGCAGAAAAAAAATTCCCGCCTTCTAAGAAACCATTCAGTGAGGTTGTAAAGACCTCATACAAAAAAACTATAAATGTAGTGAGGAAACCTCGGGCCCCGGCCAACCCTCATGGGTTTGACCAGAGAGCTCACAACCAGTTGATTGCAGACTACAATCCCCCTCCCCCCCAAAATGGTGTAATGCTTAGAAACCGAGCCCCCACGCCCTCCGTCCACCCCTCTTCTATGCAAGGAAACGTTGCCCCTGCCAATATGGGACAACCCTCCTATGGAATGATTGAAATACCTGCTACCCCTAGCATTTTACCGTTGTTAAACTCAGTAATCTCTTCTCTTGTATCTATCTTGCAACAGAACTCTGTCCCCCTACCGCCCAACGTTGCCAACAATATAATAACTTTGTCATCTTTAGTAACAGGAAGGGCCTCTCAAGGCCATCATGGGAACCTCCATCATCCAGTGGAACATCAGGAGTATCGTCCGCAATAAAGCGGACTTACTGCACCTTATACATAAAAACAAACCAGCTGTTGTTACAATCTCTGAAACATGGCTCAAGCCTGACTCCACTTTCAGCTGCCCTGGATATCTCTGCCTAAGACAGGATAACCCCAATGGTTACGATGGTAGCGCCATCCTCATTAAGAGGGGGCTTAGCTACCAAAAAATACCTTTTACCCCCAAACCTTCTTTCTTCACTGTAGCATGTCGTGTTATGGATATCACCATCATTTCAGTCTACATCCCACACCCGTCCCCCAGAATAATCTCAGAATTTTTTGATATCCTAGCAAGAGTCAATGGTCCTGTCCTTGTGCTGGGGGACTTCAATTGCCACCACACCCTATGGGGCTCACTAAGCTGCGACCCTTCTGGTCGCAAGTTAGTTGAATTTCTGGATTCATTAAACTTATGTATTTTGAACGATGGGAGACCAACCCGTCGAGTGTCCCCTCTGCAGAACCCATCAGCAGTTGATCTATCCCTTTGCTCCCCATCCCTAGCCTCTCTTTTATCATGGGAAGTTCTCTCACTTAGTTATGGTAGCGACCATCTGCCCATAACTATAACCTACTCCGCGGGTCAAGGAAATGCTCCATTTCCTGCCCCTCTACAAAGATTCAGGTTAAGTGAAGCTGATTGGAACCTTTACGCCCACACAGCTGACGAAAAAATCGCAGCCCTTCCCCCAGTCTCAACAAATAATTTTAGAGAATGCTATGATCAATTTTCCAAGGCTCTGATGGATTCTGCAGAGGTAGCTATTCCGCTCAAGAACGCATGTATTGACCGACGTCCCTCTCTCCCATGGTGGGACTCTGATTGTTCCTCGATAGTCAGGGCCAGGAAAGAAGCCGAACTAAACTTTTGTGCTACAATGAGTATGGAAACATATTTAGCCTTTAAAAATGTCCAAGCAAAATGTAAAAGAACTCTTTCCAAAAAAAAGCGTGAAGGCTGGAACAAGTTCTGTGAGTCAGTATCCCCTTCAACCCACCCCTCCTTAGTTTGGCAAAATATAAAAAAATTTCGCTGCTCCGTTTCTTCCCCCCCTCCCCCCCAATCCTTTTCGGATTCGCCGGAATGGATGACTGAGTTTGCTGACAAATTGGCTCCAGCATATGTACCTAATCTTTCAGAATTACCCTCATATGAATGTCATCCCGATACCAATAACTTCTTGGCTTCTTCATTTAAAAAAACAGAACTCCGTTGTGTGCTGGAGACCCTCTCGGACTCCGCCCCGGGCCCAGATGGCATTGTGTATTCTCTTTTAACTAAAGCTAACCCAGCCACTGTTTCTTATTTCTTGGACCTAATAAATTGTCTCTTTAATACCGGGTACATCCCAGAAGCCTGGAAAGAACAATACATAATCCCCATTCTTAAACCTGGTAAGGATACTAACTCAGGCGCGTCTTACCGTCCAATAGCACTAGCTTCCACGTTGTTGAAAACTACTGAACATTTGCTGAAAAATCGCCTAGATTGGTATCTGGAGAGCCAGGGCCTTCTGCCCCGCTCGCAATTTGGCTTCAGAAAGGGCAAGAGCATCACAGATAGCCACAGCATCCTCTCAACTGATATTCGGCTAGCCTTCTCCAGAAGTGAATGCGTCGCGGCAACGTTCCTCGACGTGTCCGCCGCGTACGATAACGTGCTCCTTACGGTGCTCAGAGACAAACTCTGTAAGCTGAGTGTCCCTAGTAAAGTAGTACAATTCATCTGCAACCTATTAATGAATAGATGGATCAAAATCAGATGGCAGGGGAGGGTTCTTTCTGTCCGGCAGGTATGGAAAGGCCTTCCTCAAGGCTCTGTTCTCAGCCCTATCCTTTTCAACATATACACATGCGACCTGGAGAGGATGGTCAATATGTCTTGCAGGATTCTCCAATACGCAGACGATATAGTGCTTTATGCTAACGAAAAAACTGCCACTGCCGCCACAGAAAAACTTAACTCCACCTTAGTAAACCTCCAATCTTGGCTGGATACAAACGGTTTGTCCCTTTCTCCTTCCAAAAGCTCTGCTATAGTTTTCTCAAGAGGTTATAGCTCACCCCCCTGTTCCGTAGTTTTCAACAACGAGCCCATTCCTATAAAAGATTCAGTCAAATTCCTGGGCGTTTTATTTGATAGAAGGTTCCAAGGAGTCCCCCACCTCCAGTATGTTGCAAAAAAATGTGAAAAAAATATAAATTTACTAAGAGTTCTATCTGGGTCCTGGTGGGGTGCCCACCCGTATTCCCAGAAGCTCATTTACAACGCCCTCATTAGAAGTATCTTAGATTTTGGCACATTCATATTTGAACCATGTAATAAAAAAGCTCTCAAAGCTCTGGAGGTAATCCAAGCCAAAGCCCTGAAAATAGTTACTGGAGCGATGAAATCGTCCCCCAACAGAGCTGTCCTGGTTGAAGCAGTGGACCCGCCTCTGGATCTTCGTCGCCAATATCTCTCCGACCGATACCTATTCAATGTATTCTCCCAAACAAATCATCCCCTCACACCGAAACTTAAACTTCTACATCGATACAGTTCCTCCAAACCTTATTGGAGAAACAAAAAAGCCTCCAATTTAACTCAAAGTCTTACTAAGGCAATATCATTTAGGGCTCCTGTTCAAAAATCTCCCTCCCTTCCAATTTACTCTATACCTTTTGAAGCGTTGATTCTGTTCCCGAACGTGGTCTTTAACACTGGCATAAAAAAAAATGATCCTGGGGCCAACATCACTTTTATAAACTTCGTCAACATTAACTTCTCAGGATACGAATATTTCTTTTCGGACGCGTCTAAACTTTCTGAACTTGGATGCGTAGGTGCTGCTTTTATACACACAAACACCAATTTCATGGCCAGGTTTAAATTGCCTCCGGAGTCCTCAGTGTTCTCTGGAGAATGCGTAGCCCTCGTAAAGGCGGTGGAATACGCCTACTTGAACAAACTGAGGAGATCTGTATTTTTTTACGGACAGCCTTAGCGTTCTGTATGCCATTTCCACTCACCCTTTTCAGAATTGTGCTCGCAATTTCCTCGTTTCACTGCTTAAAAATTTAATTTTCAAGTGTCACTCCATGGGACTCATCGTGGTTTTCATTTGGATTCCCAGCCACTCAGGCATAGTGGGCAACGAAAAGGCCGACCAGGCGGCAAAGGAGGCCGTCCTGATTGGAGAGGACTCCACATTTAAAATTTATCCTCCGGACTTAACGAATATACCTTCCAAAATTCTTTCAAAAAAATGGTCTGCCCGTTGGGCATCATCTAAAAAGTGTCCATATTTCAAAATTCAGCCTAATATCCCGCCTCGCCCGTGGTTCTTTAAAAACAGGTCGCTTTCAAAAAGACACACGAGTATCATTATTAGACTGCGATTGGGTCACGTTTGCTCGCCTGAGCTCTTATATAAATATAAAATTAAAGATTCCCCTATGTGCGAATGTGGAGAAGAAGTAGGATCAGTGGACCACATCTTTTTTAATTGCCCGCGAATGGACAAGACTCCCTCCCTCAGTACTATGATCTCAAAAATTAATCTTCCCCTACCCATGAACATGTCCTCCCTTCTATGTTTAATAAGTAATAAAAAAGTTTTATCGATTTTATGCAAATTCATAGATAAAAACAATATAAAATTGTAACCGTCAATGTTACCCCCTTTGTTCGTTTACCCAGACACATATTAACAACTTAACAAACTCTTGTGCCGTTTATGTATATTGTGTTTGTCTGTTTCTTTTCAGAAATTAACCGCTCGCAAATTATCCCCCTTCTGGCCTGTTTAAAAAAAAAAAAAAAAATACCGTGTTAAGCTCGAAACTCGAAACTGGCAGAATTGCACTAGTTGTGCAGTAGCCATAATCAAAGAGAAGAAGAAGAAGAATTATCATCACTGGGAGGCTTGAGTTTACAGTGCACATTTGAAATATTATCTACCGATTCAAATTTTATTCATAGGTACGTATAGTTTAGTTCAGTTTAGATAATTTTGCTCATTGCCTGGTTCGGTAAGGTTAGATTATTGGACGGTGCAAGTTGGTCCCGAGTTTCCAACCTCAGAGGGCAGCGGACGCTTCGATATTAGTTTGAGAAGCTAAATCTTAAGTTTATGGAAATGAGGTGGTAACGTTAGTTTGTTCGTGCGCTGTTATTGTCTTTTGGTACGGTGACACTGGTAGATTATGAGGCTCTAAGGAGCTATTTACTTACTTGATAATCGTAGGTACACAACTTTTATTCACCTAATAATTGCCCTCATTGGAAACAGCCGCGTTATAACATATCGATAGCAAAAAAAATAAAACGGGTCACTTTGTATGGAAATTACTATACAAAGTGAGCCGTTTTCATTGCTGTTGAGTGTATCTAAGTAGTATACATATACAGTATATTATATACTTTTTTATTTATGAAGTGTCTATGACACATTTTTCATAATGACAGTTCGCTAGTTCTTCATATTTTGTTATTACATTATGATGTGCGATAAAAAGCAAAAGCGGAGATAAAACTTGCGTTATTGTAGCTACATTTCTTTTTTCATTGTTTAATACTTGGTATAAAAATGATTTATAAGACAGCGAGACATACTTCGTCTTATAGAGAGTTCAAATCTCCATGCTTATAAAGCGTAAAATTACAGGCAATGACTAAGCAAGGTCAATACTAGACATGTGTTCAGTCCACGCCGCAACTAACACCTGAAAATAAATCCTTGCTAAGTTTAATCTTAATAAAGTACTTAGGTACCTACTTATAATATGTCTTTATGTCTATATATAGTAGCTGGGTGACCGAGCTTTGCTCGGGTGAAAATAGCTAAAACCGAGTTTTCTCAGATATGATACCTAGCTAGATCGATTTATCGCCCCCGTAAACCCATGTGTTCCAAAATTTGTCCAAACCGTTAGAGCCGTTTCTGAGATCGCTTGGATAAATAAATAAAGAGATAAATAAACAGAGAAATATACAAGATTAGTGTGTTCAAAGTACAAGATTATCACGTTTGGACTGTTTCTTATATTAAACATATTAAGCATGCGTCAAAGTTTAATTAATTTTTCACCTCACTGGCTCGAAAGTGGTCGTTTTGCAGCTTGATATCCGAGCGCAAAAGTTGTTTTTATCCGCTAGCGTGGAAAGTGTTTTTGAAATTCGAACGACGCATGACGCCACTGTCACAATAAAAAAACAACGATACGTTCTGAAACGCAATTCGTCGTGAGAGTTTTATTAAAATAAAGGTTCAATTTACTTAATATCATCATTAATAAAATTATATTAATAATACACCGTTTCAGATGTATTTCATTATTTCACTATGTTTTATCACAAAAATACTTAAATGTGTGTATATTTTAACTGTATTCAATGAATAATTGAATCTTGAAGTACGAGTAGAAGTGATTTGGAACGCAACCTCCGGAAAAAAAAACATTAAAAAAAAAGTTTTAGATTGCTGGTTTTGTAATTTAGAATACCTATACGAAGTAATAAAGAAAATATGAGCGATTCTAGCGTTGAAGATACGAATTTAACTCCTCCAGAGTTAGCACAAACTGTACGTGACGCAGAACTAAGTCTTCTTCCCGAAAAATCGCGCGTGAGGTGAAAAATTTTGTGTTGCGCTCAGCAGCAAAGTCGTTTTCTGTCTCGTGCCTTGAAACCCTCGTTACACTCAGGATTCTATATTTGAACCACTCGCTTCGCTCGTGGTTCAACCCTAGAATCCTTCGTTCACTCGGGTCTCTATCACGCACTCACAGCAAACAACAACTTTGCAGCCTTGCATAACAAATAACTATTATGACACGCGAGGTTGTAAAGTTAAAGAATAAGCAATTCACATCGTCCTTCTAGAAAATGTCTTTGAGCTATGCAGCTCATTTAAATTTACGTCTCGTAACTCTATTGGAGCCACTATCGACTCAAATCGTACCATGCTTTTATGGAAATCATCCAGTCAATTTCTGTAGTTATGCGCGGAACGGGCTACGTGAATTTACGGAGAAGTTCAAACGCGTTTTCTCTGCTAGTCTTTTTCTCATTTCTTTTCATTCGCGGTATATGTTTAGCCATAGTATGATAATAATGTAATTAATAATGAATCTCGATGTAAATTCTCTTATTTTGACATGTATGCAAAATATATGCTGTAATTTTATATTGAGATTAGTTATTTGTGCAACAATAGAGCAAAATTGTTTTTTGCTTCGAGTGCCATGTTTGAGTCATGAGCTAGCGAAAGATTCTATAGTTGAATCACGAGCGTCTAGCGAGTGATTCTAATTTAGAATCTTGAGCTTAGCGAAGGACCGATAGCCATACTCTCATCCATAGATAAAATTGTAGAAAAATGTATAACCACTCAGTTAGGAACATATTTTAATAAAAATAATATAATAAACAAATGTCAACATGGATTTCAAAAACACAAAAGTACATACACACTTCTATCAAAATTCACAAACGAGATTAACTGTTACTTAGCTGATAAAAAATTTGTTGTTGCAATATTTTTTGATTTTAAATAAGCTTTCGACACGTTAGAAATAGGTACATTGTTGAACGCTATGGATGAGTGCGGCGTGAGGGAGCCGCTGAACCACTGGTTCCGCGACTACCTCTCCGCGCGCACTTTCCAGGTGAAGGTGGGTGAGGCGCTCAGTGACGAACGGGGAGTGGCGTGCGGCGTGCCGCAAGGCTCCGGCTGCGGCCCGCTGTGCTACCTCATGCACGTGAACAGCCTGTGCGGCGTGCTGCGCCACAGCTCGGCGCACATGTTCGCGGACGACCTGTGCGTCCTGCGCGCCGGCACCGACCTCGCCGACACCTGCGCGTTAATCCAGGAAGATGTCGACTCCGTAGTTAAATGGTCGCACGACAACGGCATTGTTCTCAACTCAGATAAAACTCAATTAATGATAATTCACTCACCATACTTAATTCCCAAAGATCAGTCTGCTCCCATCTATACACACCAATTCTCATGTTTTCATAATAATTTAGCATCATGTAAATGTAAGCCTTTAGAACGCGTAAATTCTGTAACTTATCTCGGTATGAAAATAGATGTTAATTTCTCCTGGTCAATACATATAAACTATTTATGTGATAAATTAAGGATCTTATTAGGTAAATTTTATCATTTAAGCTTTAAAGTTCCTATGAGCACTCTCAAGTGTCTCTATATGTCATTAGTAGAGTCAATTATAGGTTATGCGCTTGATTGCTACGGACTAACTTTTAAAACTAATTTGGACAAAATAGAAAAATTCCAAATTCGATTTTTGAAACTTCTTGTTAATAAAAAAGTAGCTAGTAAATGTAAAGATAACCCTTCAAAACTTTTCAAAATATGTAAAATCCTTCCGGCCAGTTACAAACATAAATATCTATTAGCAGTTAATCAACACGGCAATCAAGAGTATAACCTATGCAAAACTAGTCACGGTCACGACACCAGGTCGACAGCTGCGGGCAAGTACGACGTCCCCAGGATCAACAACTATTATGGCGACAGAACTGTCAATAAACGCTTACCATATATATTGAATAACGTGCCTGCAGCTATCCGACATGAAAAGAATAAAAATAAATTCAAAAGATTATTAAAAAAACACTATTTTGATATTATATAAAAACTTATCCTAATATTAATATTAGTATATAGCCTAGTAATTAATGGCTAAGATAATAATGTATAATTGATTAATATTCGTGATCCCGCAGTCAAACTGTACTCCAGTTTTGTGGGACTATTTTTATTCATTCAATTGTATTTGTTCTCAATAAATAAATAAATAAAATAAAATAATAAGAAATTGCTCTCGAGTAGCACATACAATTTTTCACCTCAGTAGCGAGAACACATAAAAGGTACTTGCAAAGAATACTTACATCACGAAAAATATGAAATAACATTTCTTCTTCACTCCTTTCACTCAAATTATTACTTAAATTTCATGTTTTAAAAGAATTACTTTAAAGTTAGCTGTCGAAAATTAAGAAGAACGACATGATTTGACATGAAAGAATGGCGGCAATTTTCTAAACGTATGTTCGGAAACTAGTACAATGATACATTTCGAATTTATTCGGTAATATTTGAAAACTTTAAGTTTACTTTAAATTAAAACTTTAGTTTAAAATGATGACAAATAACATAATTATATAAAATATGTCATTTTAAAAATTGCACGATTTTCAGAAGTTAAAATCAACGTATAATTTTAATGCCTAAAAATACACGGCGGTACTGATGCATTGCGCGTATCCGAACGTTTCTACCTAGATGCCGCAGTATGAAACGACCATTCCCAGATATCAAACTTGAAAAAAAAGTAAAAGCGCGGGAACGATTTCACTACATTTAAGAAGTTTTTTATTCGTTTTGTTTTTAAGTAGGTACTTTTATTTGTTTATTCTTCGTATATTACTAAATAATTTTGATCTAGAATAGTAAATTGATCACATTAAACTAAAACATGACACTGTGGCTGCATGGCTTAGGCCTTTGCCTTTGCCTGATGGGATTGCCTGATGGGACAAATGGACTAAAAAAAAAACAAATTAAAAAAATACTTTGTTTCACTCAGTGAAACAAACACGATTTTGCTCACTGATTTCTGACAGCAAAGTCTACTTGTTCGAGCTGCTGAGGTGAAAAAGAATTTGTCATTTCTATGATTGTATAGCAGAACACAACTTAGAAGGCGCGCGGCGAAGCACTTAAGCCGTTGACGCAGAGTCTGTTATTGCTTAATCCGCGCGCCTTCTAAGTTGTGTCGTGCTATACTGTAATTTAGATATTTAGATATTTTCATAATCTACTTTCTTAATAGCATAATAGGTAATAAACGTACAAAGAGCTTATTTCTAGATCATCATTTCCGCCGAAAGACGTCTACTGCTGGACATAGGCCTCCCCCAAGGCTCGCCACTCAGACCGGTTCTGTGCTACTTGTTTCTAGATATAAGTTACGTAATTTGCATTTCATTCATAACTTAATTAGTGTGCAGATTGCGCTACGGGTGTAAGTATTAGTTGCCAGTACAAGTTTAAAGAACAAAATACATATAGCTGTATATTTATGGTGTAAAGCTTTATGCCGAAAACCGCAAAAGAAAATGTAAGTACTTTAATGTTTAGTCTGTTCACGAATCCTTCTCTCTCGGCTCTCTAGTCTAGATCTAGATTTAATATTTACTGAGAGTATAAAGTAATTACATTGAAGTTGAATTTTTCTTTCGAATACAAATGCTACGGAATATTATCAAGTAAATTAACTTGACTCTTCAAAATTCAACTAATGCTTAATGCTTAGTGGCTGTGACTTGTATGACGGATCAAGTCATTTCATGTATTAGAAAATACCTGAATTAATATTAAATTGCTTGACTTGCGGGGGCACCACCGAGTACCGTGCCCCCAGATACCTTAATTTAGTATTTTTACATAGTTTAATACGTAAAACAAGTATTTGGTGATTTTTTCACCCTTCGCCTGTGCACGTAGCGAAGAACGACATCAGATCTCAGATCTGTTAATTCACTACAATGCAGTCGAGCATAGATAACAAAGATCCGCGCTAGACATAGACAACGGCGTCATAGACAAAGCAAAGTTCACAATACGGCGTTGGCAGTTGGCAGCATTGCGATAATGGCGGCTGTTAGGCGGCCGCCGCTTCCGCTCGGCCGCGGAAATGGTACCACCCCGCAGACAACTTTCATTTCCTGGGTCCTTTTGCGGCGTGCCCTTCGAGACGAGATGTTAATCTGCTAGCGGGAAATATTATCGTATCTGCACTGGTCTGCATTAGGCACGCCTTACGACTAACGCAGGCTTTGTGCTACTACTACAGCCTATTTGCGCCCCACTGCTGGGACCCCCTCTCATCACGAGAGGGTTTGGGCTATAGTATAGCCCCCACGCGGGCCCAGTGTAGATTGGGGACTTCACACACATCTTTGAATTACTTCGTAGATGCGTGCAGGTTTCCTCACGATGTTTTCCTCCACACCGAAAAGCTCAGTGGTAACTTCAAATTGAATTTCGCACATAAGTAAGTAAACTTAGAGGTGCGAGCCGGAGGTCGAACCCCCGACCTTCTGCATGAGAGGCGGTAGGTCGAACCACTAGGCCACCACGGCTTCCTAGACTATAGATTGAAAGGGACGAAAGGCTCTCGTCTAAAGTTCGATATTATTCAATAAAATATTATTTCCTAGAAGCTAAACCGTGTTCGTTTTTGCTCCTGATCTAGCACATAAATAAATAATAATATTTCAAGTTGATTTCGTTACTTTCAGCCTTGGCGATATTTTCATGTTAGGAGCTTTCTTTATTTATCAGCTATCGACATATCAGGTAGGTATAACGACATATAGGTACCTCAGTGTCAAGGGAATTCTGAGTCCGTATTTATTATATTTTATAACAGAACTGCCAAATAAAGTAGTAAGCCACACGAGTGTCTATTCAACGTTTGCACTTGGCAATGACGTTCCGTTTAAACGTCACCGTCCGTTTCTCGGATGAAGTGGTACAATACGACACGACAACAGGATCGCCTGTCGTTGTCACACATTGTTGCTGAGAGCAACTAGGAACAATCGTGAGACTGGTTTTGTTCCGAGGAATTTATGATGATGTGAATGAAATAAACAGCGTTTTGTTGATCCACCGTGCACGTTGCTGCTTTGCAACATGACAAGTGCAACTTGGAAGTTCTGCGGATAGATAGTAAGTTTAAGACTTTTAGTTAAGTAATAAAGATTTTTTTATACTATTCAGTTGCTGCAAAACATTGAAATTTCAAAAGGTACGTACTATTCCTTTTCCCCTCCATTCCTTTGTGACATGGATCAAAGTGAATTTGTAGATTTTTGAAATTTGTAGCTATTAAATGTACCTAATTGTATCGAAATCACTTATGTTAATATCACAAATATGACACAATAATGACAAATAAACAACCCTGTATTCTTTGTTTATTCTTTATTTATACTTTGTCATACAACCTCCAGTTGCGGCACGGTTAATGTAAAAAACTTCCAAACTCTATATCTTCCGACGTTTCCCTTCTCGTTAAACAAACTTTGCGTTAAAATTGCGGCTGTTATTTTATAAGTGTTTCTTCCCTGTTATAATAATTTAGCAGAAAGTCCGGCCACATTAAAAGTTAGAGTGTTTTCTTTCATAATGAAAGCGATGCGTCATAATCTGGGCCAGGTGGACAGGGCGGCTAAAAGCCGATCCGTGTAGTCCCACAGTCCCGCACACGGGCTCGCATTTATCATTCAACTTACACGGTGCCGTGTGCTCGGAGGTTTTTAGCCAGGCTCCCCATAAAAGTTAAAACACTTTTTACGGGGGTCGTAAATAGTAATTCTGCAGGAAATTAGCTTTTCTCCTTTCCTGCATCATTTTGATACATTTTAATAATTATAATTAAGTATTCGTGAAACAACACTCCTTATTAGAATTTAAATAAAATAAACCATTAGGTAGGAGAGAGCGTTGAGTTACATGATGAACTAGGTATTTAAACATAAATACGTACTTACCTACGCAAAAATAGTAAAATCAGATCTGCTAAAACACGCATATCGCATAAGCACGTATTTTATTGAGGTACGTCTATATTTGTAGCACATTTCAACGAAGCGTCAGTTCAAAGGTATAGGGTTAGGCTTTTCGGAGAAGCTCTTTAAGAGTCCCCAGTACGCTCCTTTCTCCATACAAACGTATTTACGTTTTAATTCGCAAACCGCTTATCAGATTGGCACCAAATTTTACAGATAATAGTGGCGCAGAGATATGAGTGTCCAAAATACACTTTGGTTATAATAAATTGAATAACAAAGAAACTAGGACCTCAAAATTCAGTTTTTTGGCTGTAATTTAATTATCTTTTATTTTACCACGACATTTACTGATTTCGGACACTCACAATAATGATTTTATTATGTGTACCAAGTTTCGAGTCAATCTGTTCAGTAATTTGGGAATAAAAGCGAAACTGCGTTTGTATGAAAAGTTGAGAAACACCGTGCGTACAGGGGACTCTTAAAGAAACCACACGCATACTCATACTAATTTATTGATAATAATAATAATAGATATTACATGTCAAATTGGTACATTATACATTATCACTTACAAGCATAATTATTAAACATACTGTTTATGATTTTCAAGTAGGTATTGCATATTATTATTAGTACTACTGTTTTCCAATTTAAAATATTAAAATGCAGTGATTTTGGTATTTCTGACTAATTCCACGACGATTTTCAGAATTTACGTATGACTCTGTCTGACATTAGTAGGTCATCCGGTATTTATTAGAGTTCGTTTTCTGAAAGCATAGGTACACAATCTCCGTGAAAACGCAATAAATATTCATAATTTTAGGACATTAAATAAATAAAGTTAGGAGTTTGGATAAAAGAAAAGTAGTGCAAAATTGTAAACCACTAGGCTGTATGTATAAAATCATTGTTTCTATAGTAAATAATTATTTTACAAGTGTACTGCTTTATATTCAGTGGCTGGACACCAATACAATTCTCAGTAAATTGGAATGCTATTTCCATCTGAAACATCCTGTGTAATGAAGCACGTAGTCGCGGCGAATCTTTACTAGACACTACAGGGGAATACTTGGAACGCCATCGGAGCCTTACACAAAGGATTCTCAGATGCCATTCGCTTTGACTTTTGTTCAATAATCATGCCGGAATAAGGTTTACTTGTTTTTCGGTGAAGAAAAACATGGCGAGGAAACCTGCACGCATCTGCGAAGTAATTCAAAGATGTGTGTGCAGTCCCCAATCCGCACTGGGCCCGCATGGGGACCATAGCCTAAACCCTCATGATGAGGGGAGGCCTGTGCCCAGCAGTGGGATGCAAATAGGCTGTAGTAGTAGTAGTAAGGCTTACTTGACGAACAAAGCAGTATTTTGATTCTAAGTTGAAATAGCTTTCTAATGACGGAAAATTATCTCACTGACAAATTTGAAGTCACGAGAGCGCATTTTGTTGCATTGCTTTATCTCCCAGTCTTGAAAGATATTTAGCTAATCATTATACAGTTACCACAATACTCAGCATTTAATATTTATTTAAATAATATCATTAACTTTTGTTACTGCTTTATCAACATCCTTTCAGCCGAAAGACGTCCATTGCTGGACATAAGCCTCCAGCAAGGCGCGCCACTCAGACCGTTCTTATGCCACTTATTACTACTACTACTACTATTACAGCCTATTTCCGTCCCACACGGTTTGGGCTATAGTCCCCACGCACACTTGGGGACTTCACACACATCTTTGAATTACTTCTCAGGAGCGTGCAGGTTTCCTCTTTGTGTACCTACATTTTATTCGTCTATTCCGGCACTTCAATTCGTTAGGGGGATAAATTCGCCTTTGTACATTGTTATTATTTGAGATTTTTGTGTGTTTATTAATTTTGTGGTGTACAATAAAAGTGTTATTTACTTACATAACGAAAACCGAAATTTACGGGCGATAACTAAAAATGTACCTATACTAACTTCTAGTAGCAGTCCTGCAGCTCATATAGCACACGGGGCGCGTACGTCTCTCACTGAAAGAGTTATTCCGGCTGTATGGGGCGCACAAAGGAGGCTTTTATCGCGCCAAGTGGCCGCCGCAAACAAACACGGTGAATACGGCTAAGTAGGTTTACAGAGATGAATCTACGGCCGGCTATGACCAGCCTTTCAAAAGATTCTTTAAGGATTTTTATGATACAAGCCTTTTATACACATAATATAAAGAAAAACTCAACCAAAGTATAGAATTCTGTCTCCAATGATGTTACTTTGGTGATGAATAGTAATTACAGACCTAGGGCGGTGAATTCGTTAATTACCGTCCGTGGTTTGTCTAAAGTTATACGTCTTGTCTTGGCCAGGAAGCGAGATTTTCTCCCAGCGTAGCGTAAAATCTCACTTTACGGCCAAGGGTGACGTAAATAATCATAATAACCCAATCATATCTATTTATGACAAGCAGATCCAGCTTCCTCGCTAGATGCTTGAGGGTTCCGTACAACGTGGAAATGCTGCCAGCATCTTCGGTACCATGCATGCCGCAGGGATTCTTGATAATCGCTGAAAGTGCTAGTCACTCACCACTTTGCAACATATTTTTTTCAACAAACATAGCATTAGACCATTAGACATACAAAAGGCTGAAATCTAAAAAAACCTGTCAACGCAGACGCCCTTCTTAAATAGTGCCTTTACCTACTTACAACATTATTTACAGAGCTTATCTGTCGAAAATAGCTTTAACACAATTAATTATATATTAGAACAGCTGACCCCGCGGACTTCGTACCGTCTTAGATTTTTTTTGGGTATGAAAAATAGCTTACGTCCTATTCTCAGACCTACTGAACAATACACTACGAATTTCATAATAATCGGTCAAGGCGTTTCGGAGAAGTTTGGTTACAAACACTGTGACACGAGAATTTTATATTTTAGATTTCTATTGGAACTTGTTAACCTGTAGACTGTAGTTAGTTATAGAAAAATGTAAAGAAAGGGTACCTAACTATAACTATATACCTAATATATGTATATTATTATCTAAAGCTGCTTATAAATACGTTTCCGAGTGTAAAAAACAAGAGTAAATACCTACTTATTTAAAAATACTATGAATTAAGAACATATTAAATTATATTTGTACTATTCTAACTAGGGATTCTGACATTCGCGTGGCTTTGTTTGTACAAGCCATGTAATTTATTGCTTGGTCTTCTATTGGTATTTTTGAATAAACACATAATTTACTCAAAATGTTTTGGTAATGATTTTATTTAATTTAAAAAGTCAATATATGGATTTGTTGCCTTCTCATAGCAAGATATGAAAAATAGGTTATTGAACCATTTCAGTTCATGTCCCTAAAACTAATAGGGATGACGACCACTTTTTTTTCCTTGCCGTCAGGAAGATTATTTAAAAGTATTGGACACGTATTTTTTCTTTTTCACGTAATCAAACTTATACATACGGAGATATATTGAGTTGAAATGTCGCGTGACGTCACGGTTAGGTGCGATTTATACCTAACGGTGACGTAGTTAGCCCCCACTCTCCAACTTTAATGCGTTTTAACTTAGTCATTTGATAAAACAAAAAATACGTGTCTAATATTTTTTTATTACCTGACTGACGGACTAATTAGAATTTCGATTTCTTCACCCTGTCGTCATCCCTAGAAGGTTGTTGTAATGTCACAGGAATAACTAATAATACAAAATTATATATGTGAATATTTAGAGCTACTCCGGCGGAGTAGTAGATAATGTATTATTTATATTTTAAGTGCTGTGAGTTAATGGATAATTCTCAGTGAAGTAGGTACTAAATGACTGATCAGTCGCTATCACTAAGAAAGGTTATGTTCCGTTCATAAAGTTCATTTCAAAATAAAGATAATTTAAGAAGTCAATGTCTTCGTCAAGTTCGAAGTAACTTAAAGTAGATATCCTTACTACCGTGTCTTTTTAATATCTGTTTCAATAAAGTTTTTACAGGTTAGTAAACAGAATTCAGGAATCTTGTTGCTTTATCGATAGGCGCGTCACAATTTTAAGCATAAATCCAGCCCCACATTGCTTGCAGGAATGATGGCCGATGGGGCCCGAAAGTTCTCGAGTGGCGCCCGCGAACAGGGTGACGAGCTGTCGGTAGGCCTCCAACAACCAGCAAGATGGAGCGACGACCTCCTGAAGGTCGCGGCAAACCGGTGGAAGCATGTAGCACACGACCGGTCTGAGTGGCGAGCCTTGGGGGAGGCCTATGTCCAACAGTGGACGTCTTTCGGCTGAAATGATGAACCGATTTTTTAACATAAAAAAATCAATTTTATTACACTTTTCTTTTTTGTGTACGGGTTTTAAAAATATAGACCTACATTAGGTTTCAAAATGCCGGTTCATACACGGTAAGGTGCATAGGTGTCGAAGGACTTATCTTTACTGTACGCCGCCAAGTGGCGACTGCGATACGATCTCTTATACCACGACACAACTTAGAAGGCGCGTGGCGAGGCACTTAACCCGATGATGCAGAGTCTATTATTGTTTAATCCATGCGCCTTCTACGTTGTGTAAACCTGTACAGCCGTACACTTGACAAGGTGCTTGTAGAATGGCCTCCTATGTTGGCCCGTCGTCGCGAAGAGGCGAGGGTCGGGCGGAGGACGAGGTAACTAATTAATACCGTACAGTCGCCATCAGATATATGTGAAAAAAACAGGGGTGTCATAAACATCTGAATATGGACTCTGACGTCTTGACATTAAGATCGTGTTCAGTTATTTATGATCACTGTGTTTGCAGGTATATATTGGATGGTGACCGTAGTAGCTTCTGCCCACGACTTCTTGCGCAAGGTCGGTTATTGCTTTTGAGCTTGCAAAGTAAGCGATTTTCCGGGTTAAAAAGTAACCATTATCTTCCCCCGGGACTCAAAATATCTCCTATTCGATCTATTACTTGTATTACGTCTTCGACTGTACGTAAAGTAATTTAATTTACATCTAGACTGTATTCCAAAATTTCCAAATTAATATCACTTTATCGAAATTGAGCTGTAATATTTAACAACATCGGCGTCGCGACGATGTGACCTCGTAAAGGCGTCGTTGTCGACCCGCTAATGACAAGGTTACGTCTTACTTCTTGTATATCTTAATGTTCGCAATTTGGGCTATTAACGGTGATGTGCTGATTGAGATTGAATTTTATTTTTTGTGAGTTTACGCTGCGCTTATTGATAGCAGTTTCACATTTTTGCAGTTTGATTCTTGAAGGCTTTCATCTCGTAAAAAGTTTCTGAATAAAGCGTTCCAATTAGGTATATAATAGAAATAAAAACTCCTTAAAAAAAGTTCAAAATTTTGTATCTTTTTTCAACTTTTTAAAATAATGCCAGATACATACGAATAGAAAGTAATCCATGCTAATATTATAAATGCGAAAGTAACTCTGCCTATCTATCTGTTGCCTGGAGTCCCGGGCCTTCCCGGGCTACATTTTATCCCGGAAAAACAAGTAGTTTCCACGAGAACGCGATAGCCGAATTCCACGCGGGCGAAGTTGCGGGCAGAAGCTAGTGACTTATAACTAAGTATTTAAACATAATAATAATGTTCACAAATGATGGATTTATCCATCTTATTATCTGTTTATAGATAGATGATAATAGTCAGCAATGGCGTATTTTTAACAAATTGTATGCACTTGGCCGCAAAGTGGAATTCTCTGCCCGCTACGGAGGGGGAGAAAATCTCACTTCCTGGCGTAATTGTATTTACATCATTTGTCACGACACTCACGTATTCTATTGATCGACAGTTGATAGCCAATTCTACACCCAGTACCTAAATTCATACCAAAACACACAATACATTCTAGCGTTCCATCCCACCGATAGCACAAGCATTCTGCGAACATAACACACAACACAAAGTGCCCTTCGCATAGCTACGTCGTAACTGCTATCTACGGCGCGGCGTAACGCTCCGGCGGGCGTAGCACATAGCACGTAGCCCGTTAAGCTGCGGTTATTCAGATAAGAGTAAATACCAAATTTTAAGCGCAGATAACCTAAATGAGCTAAAATTTGACTGTTTCCAGGGAACGCTTAACTTAGCTACACTTAAATACGACCTGAGATTAATATAAATTAACAGTTTATAAGCTTTCGTTTAAATTATTTAAGTGTAAGGTAAACCAGAATATACTTGCCCACGACCAGTGATTGCCCACTCAAAAAACAATGATAAATGTTACAGTTCATGATGTGTTTTTGTGATCAGATAAACAACAAGACATACGACAATGTCCGACGATAGTTAAGAAAAACTCAACCAAAAAATAACCTTTGTTTTTAAGAGTGGACAATCACTGGTCGTGGGCAATTACAGTCTGGTTTACCCTACCTACTTAAGTCCATTTTGAATAGTGAATGTGAAGGGTCAAACGCAAGCCCATCCGTAATAAAAAAGCTAAAATAGTATAAATACCTAGTATGGAAAGTAGACATTAGGTATGCAGTGTTATGTGAAAACTTTTAGTGTCATTTACGACTGCCGTATTATTAGCTGCCAAATATCAATCATTATTTTGCAAACAAGCAAAAAGATTTACTCAAGAACTATGCAATAGCTCTAAAAATAGTTGAATTTTACTTAAAAGATTCAAGAGTATGCAAATGCATTGTAAAAACATATCTATGTGCTCCCAAAATTCGTTCGCGGAATGTACTTAAATACCTACCTATTCATTGCTCCAGGCATTGGATTATCCCGGTTCCGGTTTTACGACTCCGTGAATTAAAATTCGCCGAAGTACAAAAACTGTTATTAAAAGCAGTGAAAACAACACTGAATTTCAAAAGATAAAAGATTTTCGTTTTTGTATGCTTCCATTTAATGTTTGATATATTTTTACAAACAAGGTATGGAAAAGAGGGATAAAAGATGTTTCGTTGAACTCGGTATTTTGATTAATGGCATAAAAAATGCTTATACGGCCAACACTGCTTAGTATAGTAAATAAAATTTTGGTTTATTTTGTATTTACACTACACACTAAACCTTTTATTTACCTTTTTTTTGGTAAATTTATAATTTATTCAAAACACGCCAGCGTGAAATTATGCTAATTCATGAAATTACCTATTTCCTTGTAATTTAAAAAGTACCTAGAAAGCGCAATGATGGTTAAACCCCAGAAATATTATTGAACTCAATAAATGGTTTGTGGTTAAGTCTGTTATGTAGAACATTATTTGGCTTTATACTTTATAAGAAGCCCGTTTTTAAATTTCATATACTCTTGGCCGTTTTTTTATTGTTTATGCGCTCTCTCGCAGGCCATTACAGCACTTTGCGTGTGAATTATTTGGCAACACTCCGCGGCCCATTAGACGATTTATAGACTGGCTCCGGCAATGAAGCTAGGTCAGCTAGCTATTATACATACAATCTACTAAAAGGTAAATACAAGGTGTATACATAAAATCACGCCTTTTTCCTATAGAGTAGGCAGAGCCCGGTTTCTGACCGCGACTTTATTCGGGTGGAATTCGGTTACCACGTTCCTGCGGGAACTATGCGTTTTTCCGGGATGAAAGTAGCCTATGTCTCGGCTACGGCAATTATTTCTATACCAAAATTCATTTATATCGGTCCAGCAGTTTAGCGTAAAGTGGTAACATACAGACAGACATATGTAGACAGCCATGCAGACAGAAATACAGACAGACAGAGTTAGAAAGGTTCGTATTTATAATGATAATATTTTTATTATTAGATGGCTATTCTTGGCGGGAATATATCACACGAAAATATGTAAAATCGTGTAGTCTAAATCAATTTTCTTCATTTCGTTGTTCACATACGGCTTTTAAACACATTTGAAGTGATTATTGAGAAAGTTTTCCATATACGTGCGCTACGTACTGAATTCTAAAACATAGTTCGGTTTTTATTTGTTAACTTTAAAGCAAAACAATACTCGTATGTCTCATAAAAATGTATTAAATATGAGTTTTGGCACGCTGCCAAGTGCAACGAAACACTTTGGGGAATCGGGGTTGAAATTTATAATAAAATGTGAAATCAGATAACGACAATATGGAAATATCGCTGATGTTAAAGTGAGCTTTTTTATTTTGAATAGTGAATGAAAAGAACAGGCTTGCTTGCAGCGTCGAATAATTTTAATGTCCTGTAATTCTTGCCCCCTGGAGACTACCTAAATAGAAGGCTGTTGTCAAAGTAACCTACCTATTTGATAATTGCCTTTTCTTTGCTGGAAGGTCTCCGTTTTACTCATTCATTAAAAATCAAAATCAAAATATTTATTCAGCAAATAGCCCACATCTGGGCACTTTTACACGTCACTTTGAAATGAATTTACCAGCGCTTCCAAGACCCATTGCTTACATTACTTAGGTACTTATGTAAGTTGTGGTAAGTATCAAAATTAAAGTTAATCTTTCTACACCTCTGTGTTGGAACTTTGTCACAGGTGCATTTGTCAACGACTATACTACACAGAATATTTAATATATTAATGAATTATTAATCTATAAACTTAGCCATAAATTGTACTAAATAGAAAGATAGTATTTTTTCGAGTTTTTGTAACTTCAAGTTTGTTTTAAGGGGAAGAGCGCTGCTTATCCTAAAGCTCAGGTTTAACCTACTTAGGGAGTAGAGTTCTAGTTTTAAGAAACCTGTTATAAAGATGTTTGTATATTTTTTTAAATAAATCATTCATTCATTCAATCATTCATTCATTCAATAGTACTACATACAGAATGGCCAATATAGCCCGCGCGCAACTCGCGCCCAACTCGCCCTTACTGTCATTTGTTTCATCCGGAGATGAAGAGTGAATCATTGGCCCGTGTAGTGGTACACACACATTTACAAGTGTACAGACGTCCTTGCATACACACAGACGTCACACGTCCTCGTATGCAAACATTGACACTTCATTCGAATTGTGTTCGAAATCGTGCTTTTATAGGCCGTGTCCGCCGTGTTATATACCTAACTATAACTACATAACACATCTAACACTGTTATAGCGTTAATACTAGTAATGGAACACATCCATGTCACTTGATTAATAAACCGTAAATCCTAGCTAAACGATCATGTTACTAAAATTGGCTACTATTGTAACTGCGACAATCACCGTGCGCAACCAACACGTCCATTTACAAAACCACGAACGCATATAACGCTAACAGGATATAACCGACCAGAATTTACGCAGAACCCTTTTGTATGATGTCCCTATATATCCACGGTCAACTGTGACTTGGCCGAATGTGATAGATATAGGCGATTAAGCCTACGAGGTCACAGGATTTCATGTTACCAAGGAACCTATGCGATATTGCGCAGTGCAGGAGCATTGAAATCCATATTAAGAGTCGATTATGCATCTGCCCTGAGTTCTGAGCTAACCTGCCGCTGCCGCTGGCCGCAAATAGGTCATTAGGAATTCGTTATTCAAATCGTTTGGATGATTTGGTTAAGATAGTTTTGTAATCGTATTTATGTTAATAATCAATAGCCGTTGCTCGCGACTTCGTTCCGCGTAGACTTAGAATTTGCGCACCCGATGATACTTTACATATAAGTAGAGGTTATACTTAGTTATAGAAGCATTGAAAAACTGGCTTGACCCGTAGAAAACCCGTGGAAATATCCGAAAAAAAAGTAGGTATCCTATGTTATTACCAGGGTCTCTAAGTATCTCCAAACCAAATTTATTGTTTTAAAAGTCAATTATCTTGAACACAACTCATACTTAAACTCAAAATCTTACATTTGTACAGACATACACTTGGCTATTTAGCACTGCGGAACATCCGTGTAAGATAATCATGACCCAGTTACTAATTAAATTATTTTTCATCTGACTAGCTTGAAGAGCTTTACTATGGCGTTGTTTTTGTCTTCTGGTGTGGAAAGCGTTCCTGAATTTCAGACGGAAATAAACCCCCGGCTGCACCTTTTTGTTATTCCTAAAGGCGGTCTGATATGTAAATATTTCTCGCCGGTACTTAGTGAGGTGAGAAATTGTGTGTTCACTTGGCAGTTAAATCATTTCGCGTCTTATGCAATAATATCCCTTCACTCATCGTTAAATCTAAGCCCCTTTGCTTGCTCAGCTTTCAATACTTGCAATTGAATCAAATACCTGATGACTTTGCAGCCTTGCATAACAAAATGCCTATTAACCCACTTTACCACACACACTAACAACTGTAATTCAGTTCATCAATAACTAATTTACTTAGAAGATACAAGTCCTGCGCTCTAAGCCCGCTGCTCGGCTGTGTAGGGCGAGTGGGCCGTAATCCGTTTTCCATTATCGCGCCGTGACCCGCACGAATCTGATCCCTGATGGACGCCCATTGTGAATATCCTTTCAATTCACCAAATAGCCAATTAGTTTGCAAATCTTTCGGCAAAGCTGCACAGCGGTTGATTGATTCCAGCATGTGTGGCTGATAGCAGCTTTTGGGAAGTTCCATCTAAGCTAATATACTTAATCATCATTTCAGCCGAAAGACGTCAATTTGCTGGACATAGGCCTCCACCAAGACGCGCCACTCAGACCTGTCTTGTGCTACTCGCATCCACCGTATTCCCGCAACCTTCACCGGGTCGTCGCGCCATCTTATTGGAGGTTCACCGTCAGTTTGTTTTCCGGTACTCCGATGCCATTCGAGAACTTTCTGACCCTATCGGCCGGCTCGCAGTCCTGCGATAAATGTGCCCCCACCTACTGCCACTTAAGTTTGGCAATTCTTCGAGCTATGCCAATGACCCTATTATCACTTCTAATTGTATTACACAGCGAATGAAACCCTCAGCATAGCGTAGCCTTCAACATTGCCCTTAGAGTGAGCTTGAGCTTTCTTATGAAGGCCCTTTGTTAGCAAATTACAATAATTCTCACTGTTAATACAACACAACTTGGCGGAATCCTGTTCGATGATTGGTTAAGCAAAGCGAGACCTCTGAGTCGCTCCTAATAAATCTGCCACTCTTAGGCATATTTTTTTATTTCGTTTTCTCATCATATTTTATTGACGGTGCCTATACAATAACAAAACGTTAAGACATAGTAAATATGTCACAGCCAACCGAAGTCTCGGCCACTATGAGTACAATAAACGTCACAAAACTTACGAAACAATAACTGTCCGTGTCTATATCTACAAAGTTGGAATTTGCAAAATGACATTTCCATTATTCGAATTCACCTATAATATATATTTCCAAAAAACTTCTTTACCGTCTTAGGACGGACAGCTGTCATATTTAATAACTTTTATAACATCTGGGGACTTTGAGCATGACAGTACATTTTCTATTCTTTTGCTTTTCTCAGCTGATATATATGAAAGCTTTTGGTTTTTTTGTGTCAATAAAATGTACAATTTCATTCCAGCTTTCGTTTTTCCAGGACACATTTTACATGATAATTGTTTTGTACACCCTATACATTGAACCAATAATTCATTCAGATGAATGAATTATTTTATTGGTAAAATATCACAGTTTTACAGGTCCAGTATATAATAAAGAATCTAGAAATAGGATCAACATGCAAAACAATTGGCAATAACAATTTACTTGTTGACAATTAATTTAGCTTAGCATTAGTGTGGCTAGTTGATATCGAATTTGTAGCCGAAAAGAAAAGTAATTAGTTGCCATCTCGCTATGGATTTACGCAAAGTAACCTGATTCTATCAATTTCAACTTACCTCTTATTTTTGAAGAGGCCTTTACGGAGGCTTTTGTTATGAAAGTCGTCCAATCAAAAAATCTGAAAAAATGCAATGAAAGACATGGCTCATGCCTACCTACTACAGTAAAGAGCAATAGAAATCGGGTCACTCGTATAGACAATCCTTTACAAAATCAAACGATTTCATTGCTCTTGAATGCATTTAAAAGTTCTTTGACCAAAGCGAAAAAAAAATTGCCGTCACAACCTCCGCCTCTTAACTTTAGCGCGTCTTAACTTTTTAGTATTGACTGACAGTAAAATACGAAGGATGTTTTTTAAACGGATGTTATAGAGACGGCGGCAATAAAATATCACTCTGTATTACATCACAAATAAAGCCCGGGCCACACCGAGCGCGTCTGCGGCTCGCCTGTACCGCCTTGCGAGCCGCGCAGCAGCCGCATGGCTCGCAAGGTGGTACAGGCGAGCCGCAGACGCATTCGGTGTGGCCCGGACTTTAGTTGCAATAGGGATGACGACAACTTTTTTTCCTTAGTCTATCAGGAAGATTATTAAAAAGTATTGGACACGTATTTTTTCTTCTTTCACGTACTCAAACTTATACGGAGATATATTGAGTTGAAATGTCGCGTGACGTCACGGTTAGATACGATTTATACCTAACGGTGACGTAGTTAGCCCCCACTCTCCAACTTTAATGCGTTTTAACTTGGTAATTCTTTGTTAATTTGATAAAACAAAAAATACGTGTCTAATATTTTTTTATTACCTGACTGACGGACTAATTAGAATTTCGATTTCTTCACCCTGTCGTCATCCCTATTAGAGTAAGTCTACCTATGTAGAAAGGGAGATATAATTCAGATCTTCTAAAAGGAAAAATTGTATTGCACCTTGGATATCAGACGTAGATATTAGTTTGGAGCAATCATATGGATCGGGGTTTGGGCGGATTAGCATACGTGACTTCGTTAAGGCATCCCCACTGACTCATCCCGACTTCGATGATTATTCTAACGACTTCGGGCTCACTTGATCTTCCGAGTTACATTAAATTGAGGATATGTTACGACGCAATTGTTACATTTACTACACATCAAATAGGTACCAAGATTTTGACAGAAGAAAACGTGAACGCATTCGAGACGTTAAGTTACAAACTTACATTAGGGCCGGTGTCGTAGAATTGAATACTTTGGAGGAGGCCCATGTCCAATAAACACATAATTAAGACTGCGGGTATAACAGTCGAGTTTATTAATATGTGTACACTTTTGCACCTTACTACAACGCAGTAATAAGGTGCAAAAAGTGTGTATAATTGGCAAACTCGACTGTAATACTTAGTTGAATAAAGTATTTCAGGTAGACAATTACTCTATACTAATCCATATTAATATTATAAATACGAAAGTAACTATACGTCTGTCTGTTACCTCTTCACGCTTTAACCGCTGGACCGGTTTAGACGAAGTTTGGTATGGAGATAGTTCGAGTCCCGGGAAAGAACATTTGCTACTTTTTATCCCGAAAAATAAAACGCATAAGCACCTTAGTTCCCGCGGGATTGCAATTACCGAATTCCACGCGGGCAATGTCGCGGGCAGTAGTTAGTGGTGACATATTTATTCAATTCCGCATTGATCCAAATCAGAACGTTGTTTTGCAAGGTGATCATCGAAGTAGATGCACACTGAAAGGACGGGCTGGGGCGGGGTGACGGTCGCATACGGAACCGTACTGTGGGAATACAGACTGAATACTAAACGGAATCCAATCCTTTATGACAAGTTGTTCACTTGGTGCATTACTAATATTCATAATTAAAAACGTCTGTCGTTAGTAAGACTGTTTAAATATTAATCTTATAAATCTTTCAATACATAGGAACCAAGTTAACTTTTTATACGATAACTAATACGTTTTAGCGAATGTGAAGCTACCAACCGCGATAGCCCATTTACGTCCCTCATCACGAGAGGGTTTGGGCTATAAGTAGGGACTTAATTTGGATTTGCATTAGGGCAATAGGGTATGAAGGTACCCAAAATCTTAGTATATTTACAACTATAAAGCTGTGCCCGCGCGGTTTCACCTGACTGGTAACTTTATTTAGAAGAAAACAAACCAGAACTTATTTAGGTATATCCTTTCTCGTTGTTTTTATCCAGCTCCATACTTTTTTTTTATCAATTTCGGTCTTTTCCTGCAAGAGCAAAATATATGCCGGCTTGAGTATTTTCGAATATATCAAGTACCTTAAATTTCACCCTATATATAGAGCCATTTTCACGTCTTCTTTTACACTACAGACATGAATATTTAATAGTACTACATACATAATGGCCACGGAATCACCCGCCTGAATCTAGCTGGCGCACAACTCGCGCCAAACTCGCCCTTACCGTCATTTGTTTCATCCGGAGATGGAGAGTGGATCATAGGCCCGCGTACTGGTACACACACATTTACAAGTGTACAGACGTCTTCACACGCACACAGACGTCCTCGCACGCAAACATTGACACTTCATTCGAATTGTGTTCGAAATCGTGCTTTTATAGGCCGTGTCCGCCCTGTGCTACAGATCCTCGATAAAGTTCTATTCTCCGAGATACTCGCGATAATAGCCTCGGTGCCCTCGACTCGGCGATTTGACGCAATTTTGGTCAATCTCGCAATTTCGGACGCCGTCACAGGCCCATCTAATCGTTCTCCAGGAAATGGTTTCCAGTTCGCTATCCTAGTAATGAGGAAAGTTCGGGAATCATCTTTCGGACAAATCCCAAGATCGTCGCTGAAGATTACGCACTTAAAAATCATGTAGCCGAGCATTTGAGCAATAATCATTCATATCTATATTTTTTAACGGTTTTTAAAATTCAAGAGGTTCTTTTATGTTTTCTATCGTTTATTCAGAAGTCAGTATTTGGATGATCGTTTAGTCAGGTAGATGATAAAAAAAGCCGAAAAAATGAGGGATAGGTAATGCCGAAAATAGGAGGCTTTTGGGTTTAGATTCCATACACTAGACAAAAAGCAAGGAGTCAAAAACATGGTCTCAAAATGAATAGTTAGCCGAGGTTGGTTTTCATTTAACAGGCTCAGAGAATAGGTGTTATTTTTTATTTTGTGTTAATTAAAAGTACCTAATTTACTGAATCCTGGTTTTGAATTAAAAGTATCAAAATACTCACTTAGGTATTAACGTTTGCATTAAACCACAGATTAAACGTTGACATTACACACGTAAAAACTATTCTAAAAAGTCTAATCAAAAGAGTTGAAAAAATTCAGCTCACGAGTGTAAGTTAATCCCCGTTGCTAGAAAAGTGCAAAAAAATATCATTTCGCTGAGCTGACGTTAAAAAGTCTGCAGTTAAATTTTTCTGTAAAATATACATAAATTCCATTTCAATTATATTTACGAAAAAGTACTAAATAAGAGACGAATGAGATGAAGTAAATCATAGAAGGAGGTTTCATTATTCACGTTTTTAACATTTTAGATTATCAATTTGGTACATCAAACGAGTAACGAGATACTATTAGCTTTTACATTTTATATTTAATCTGCTGGCCGTGCATAATCGTTGCGCTGACACGTCTTCTTTCGAATTAGTTATTTTTAAGTGTAGAACGAATTATTTTGAAATAAGCAGTTTGCTTGTATTCGTCATAACCTCATAAGGGATGGACCTCCGAATAAAATTATGTCCAAATGGACGGGATCCATTGTACGCATCAGATGTAGAGTTGTATGCTAATAGTGTAAATATTACCTTTCGTTAATGTATTGAAACTTAATTGTCTTCTAATTAAGTCTTTCATTTACAAAGACTCCGACAAAAAATGAGGACGAACAATTGCATCGTCAGCGTTCATAATTCTTTTTTTCAGCGGCCGAATCGACGCCACGTCTCATCGATTTGATATGCCCAATGGCTCGGAATCTGATGCGTATTGTCCCATTCACACATGGAAATGTACGACCATGGGAACACTGTGGCCGATGTGCCAGCACTCATGTAGCGGACAGTACGCAATTATTTTATTCCTTTTATTCTACTGATTGACTCAAATAATATTTTTGACGTGATCGCATGGTATAACTGAGCATTTATAGGCACTTTTTGCGAGTTAATTTCGTAACCTTGAAGGTAGGTGGTATCCGAAATCCCAATGAACTACGTAAATGAAATTACCCAAACTTGAATTTGTGCGCTTAAAAGATTTGGCAAGTTCCCCCGTTTTATCATAGATTTTACGATCAAGAATGGTTTTTTTACGATAGTGAAAGAATTAGGTATCCGAATCCGTCCATAGGGCAATAGAAGATTGTTAACATTCATTTAATAAAGAATTTAAAGCCGGATATACTCAAAATGTGAAATGATTATTCGAGATCGTATAGGACGTACTGTTATCAATCTGTAATACTATGTCAGTACAGAATCCTTCCGTGTCGCATTTTGTACTTTGAATTGCAAAATGTATTGAGAGCAACTAATTTCAATAGACTCAAAGTGAAGTGCACTGGTTGAGCCTTTGTCATACTCGATTCAATTTGATAGAAAATGTTGGAATCTGTTGGCGCTAATTCTTACTAGTACAATGCATTTAGTATTACTAAAGGATGTACTACGAAAGGTACGAAGTCATGATAGGGAGGGAGACACGCTGGGGCTCCATTCGAAAAGTTACATAGGGAAAGGGATCTTCCATATCCCTACCGTCAAAGCGTCACGGCGTTGAAACCGAACTTTAAGCAGCTAGATTTAAAGTTCAATTTGAGCGCCCTTCCCTTTTCCTAAAACATTTCGTGTAATATACCTACGTGTAGGTACAGTGCGCGCGTCATGCTGCAGTAAGTGTCGTGCGCCTAGATTGATAAATGTTCATTGAGATTGTGACGCACTTGTTTTTTTCAACTTCTAACTTGTGACCAGCTCTTTCCCGCTGAAAGAAATTCCTGTAAACAAGCTCTGAAGAGATTACAATACCTAATACCTACCCTCACAAAGACAACCCTTTGATTTGCACGATAAGTGCAGCCTGCCATCGAACATGCGGCCATTACGCACATCAAAGAGCAACTATGGCACAAAGCACAAAAGCGTCAACCAACAAAGTTCCGACGCTATCCCGCAATTATCTAAATGCGGGGCTCCTGAGGTGTCCGCACAGACGAGGGGTGCAGATGCGACACTGCCGTGATGATTTTTTTCATTGACACTGTCATGCTGCCATTCCATATACAGACACGAGTTTTTTCGAATGTGTGAAACTTTACTTGACGGATTACTTTTTAAATTCCATTGGCTACTGTGACAATAAGTCAAATCAGATACTTTTTATTGAACGTCAAAACGCAGCTTTCATATGGAATTGTCATTTGCAACACCGAAGGTGTCATCAATTGATCGATCGGTCTGAAATGGGTGGAGACGTTCCCTAATGCCGTAACTCAGCGAGAGCGAGAGATTAAATCAATGAAACGTGATGTGATGTGAAATGTGTAACTTAATTATTGAAAAGTATCCCAAAAAATACATGTAATCGCTTTTTGACCCTGCACCGGTAGGTAATTAATTATTGAGTCACAGTCACAGTGCCAACTGCCGCGCTGTCAGACCGTGCTAATTTAATCACGGCGGATGCCTATTTTCGGCCGCACTTTTTTACGAAGTAGGAACAGACGCTGGAGGTCTGCGCTGTGGTTTAGTTAAATAAATAAATATCTTGAGGCATCCCACACAAATTCACCTAGCTCAAAACTAAGTAAAGTTTGCATTCTGGATGGTGAGTTACGATATAAATACTAAGGTAGATATACAGAGAAATATCTGCATACTTATAAAATTACCTACTATGCATCCATGGACTCGAATACAAACATTCGTGCATAAGTAGTTTGCATAGTTTTCGAACTCCCACGACCATCGGAACAGCAGGGAATCACTACCAACTGGGCCAATTTGGACGTCGAGTGACGGGCAGGTTTCCTTAAAAACACTTAAATTGGCAGGTAGACGGTAAGAAATTCATTGTAGAATTATTAGTTTGAAGTCAGATGGATGAATGTGTAGTCAGATTGGATTTACAGTTTAAAAACTGAAATAACGTTAATTAAACCAAATAGATAGTTAACATTTCAGCATCGAAAATTAGTTAAATCGACCTAATTACCCGAGCCGATTTTCCGAGTTATTTCATTATTTACTAGCATCAGGGGCTCCGAAGGCTGCTTTAAATCCATCAAATTGTGATCGGCTTGGTTTGGATTGTAACCGGTATCATGCCAATACGTATGTAAATTAATCATGTTCATAGATTGGCAAAACAAGCACCTCTGGTCAAGCAAGCCAGCAATTACGGCAGTGCGCTGAGAGCCAAGCTCTGATCCCAGCGGGCTACGCGGAATTTAGCAGATTAAACCTTCATTACTGATGTTCGCTAACTTGCCAGGAATGCTCGTCGAGCTCAAAGAGATTTGCGCGCCCCAACCAGATTACGCAATCGGAACGCGGGTATCATCTATGTGCGAGTTATGTAAATAAAGTTCGACATCAGGCGGCAGCGTTTATCGGGGATGAAAAGGATCTGTCCCTTTCAATTTAGCAGTGTCCGAAAGGAATGGATGTTTTATGTATCTCATCATCGTTTCACCCGATCGACGCCCACAGATCAACAAATATAGGCGTTCCAGTAGTATTACTACAGAAACCATCCAATAGAATATCTCTAACACCAGAGGAGTTAGCAATGCGTTACAAAACTTTCTCTCATTGATATCGAAAAAAAAATGTGCTGCACTCGTCAGAAAAGATGCCATTTCGCGTCTCTTGGTTTGATTAAAATTAAATACATACATTAAGTTCGCGTCAAATCACTACTTTACAAGCCCGTAGGTCTATCTAAATAAAAATATTCAGCGATCCTTCAGTCACGTGATAAGCCGGTTGAAGGGTTGCGTGTGAAATGGAATTTTTACTTGGTTAATATGGCACGTGTAATACCGAATTTAAATACTACACGCAAACCACGTTCTCAGTTATAATCACAGTCAAGGTTATGCCAACATTATATAGCTTCATTTATGCGAAGCTTAAACTTCGAGTTTGTTATCCTAATTTTCGTCTACGCCGCCGTGTTAAATAACTCTACAGTAGGTACTTACTACTAGAGTATTATTTCAAATTTAGTGGTTAGAGCGAGAAAAATCAAATTACAAACACCATACAAAATCCAAGTTAAAAGAACTTGGCTTTAACGTTATGACGTGATTCAGTTTTACGAAAACATGTTTGTTGTCAACCGAATTGTTCCATGGTCTCTATATCCGCGTCGACGACAATATGAATTTCAAATGAGCCTCTTGAGCCAACTGCAGGCGGAATCACACTCTCAGCTATTCATGCATTCCTTATAAATTAACTATGATTACCGTCTTATTCTGATGTTGTTACACTGCGTATAGTTGAGAATGTGGAGGTCTCATTGATACGGTGTGGGTGTTTGACAAATATAACTTAGTTTGCGGGTTGGAAATGATACTGGGGCTCTATGCGAAGTCTTAAATAGGGATCTCGCTTTTCCCTGTAGGTTCGCTCACGCGTCAAGTTGAACTTTAAATCTAGCTGCTTAAAGTTCACGCGACACGTGGACGATCCTATAGGGAAGTGCGAGATCCCTATTTAAAGACTTCGAATATAGGCCCTGGTATGTTTAGTATTACCATAGAAGATTAGGATGGGTACTGTTGTTGATGAGATAGATGAGATAGAGTAGATGAAACATATGGTTTTAATATCGTTGTTTTTTATTTCGTGGAGGGCTTAACAATTAACAGAAGCAATATGAAACACGTTAAAAAAATAAAATTATTTCCATGCAATTCGTAGAAATAGAAATACGTGTTATTGTGTCAGGTTTGTCAGAAAGGATCGAAGAGATTGTAAAAGTATTATCATTTATCACATATTAAATTGTTATTATCTTAACGAGCTGTTTTTTTATATACGATACATTAATGGAACCATATTGGAAACAATGGGATCAACTTGGATTCCTTTCGAAAATTTTTAGTCAGTCAACACGACGGAGATCTGAGGTTTTGTAACCTGTTTTTTTTGTTACAAGGAAAAATATACAGTCGAATCCCTCTTTCTTTTTTGAAGTCGATTAAAACAGTAAATCGAAAGCAATATCTAAAAACGTATTAGTGGCAACGAGTGGCAACTACAAAGCATGCAAACAACTAGAGGTGGCCGTGCGTGTCGGCCGTTGGAGCGATGAGTCGATGAATCGATTCAATCGGCCGAATGATTCGGCTCGCTCGCATCCGCGATTCAGTGCTCGATGCTCGCCAGTATTGTGCTTATCGTTAGCAGTTAGCACTTTGCTTAATGGATTAATAACCTACCTCAATACAGTCATATTTTGACTGGAAAATTTCCACTTTAGAACAGTGACTTTCCGGTCTTGTGCCTCACGCGCCCATCGGATTACCTTTACTCGTTCGTTTCTCACTCTTAGTTCTGTTCACTGTTCGTTGTTTCTTTTCTGAAATAATCATTTTACTGGTACCTTTTATTTCTTCACTTCAGTTCTTGGTCTCTTGACGAGACTATACCGCTCCGTTAAACTGATTGGCACCTTTGACTGAAAAACAATGGCAGTTCAATCCGAAATGATAGCCAGTAGGCGGAGGCTGAAGGTCTGTGTTCAAACCCATCCAATAATGTTAATGGTGTGATATTTGTCATGTATAATGTCGTATATAGGACTTGAAAAAATTTATTAGAAAACATGCAGTAGAATTAGTAAAACGGCAACATTTCGTCAATGAGAAGTGTCTTTGGTTTTTTTTAACACATGCATAACTTAAACTAATGAATAGTTGTTCGCTTCCACGGCGGCTGTACCTAAATCCTCGAGGACCTAAATTACGGTAGGGCCTAGCTCTGGCGCCGGAGACGAGGGCCTCTCGTCCTTTGTCGCCGACGCTCGACTAATCTTCGGGCCCTCAGCACGGCCCTGTTCTGTCTTGCCGCTATTAACTGGCGTACTTGGCCGTTTCAATATGCACTGCACTTTTTGAAGCTGAAATTTGTTTTGTGCATGTATGCACCTTAAAATGCACACAATACGTGTTCCTGAACAGAATAACTGGCCTTAAAAATTTAGTTACACAGTTAAATTAAAGTAAACGTTGCTTGTTGGAAACCTGCACGCATCTGCGAAGTAATTCAAAGATGTGTGTGAAGTCCCCAATCCACACTGGGCCCGCGTGGGCCCAAACCCTCTCGTGATGAGAGAAGGCCTGTGCCCAGCAGTGAGATGCAAATAGGTTGTAGTAGTAGTTCCTAGTAGTAGAATGTTGCTACCTAAGTCCTCGAGGTCCTAAATTACGGTAGGGCCCAGCTCTGGCACTGAGGACGAGGGTCTCTCGATCTTCGGGCCCTGTTCCGTCTTACCGCTATTTACTGGCAATTTCAGAATGCACTGCACTTTCTTGAAGCTGAAGTGTGCATTCGATATATTTATAAGATGCACACAGTAGGTACGTGCAGTAAGCATGTAGCACTTGCATTAACGTTTAAGTTAGAGTGTCTTCTGAAAACATTTGAATGTAGGCATCAATGTACTCGTATAATGCTGGGTGCCAGTCACTAAATAAACAAAGACTCAAAATATGTAGGTGTTCGTATTGACTTTACTTCAAAATAATTCTACCTATGTTTGTATGTTCAACTTCGCAAGCTGAATATTCGAATTTGAAGCGTGGCAGAATTGAATACCCTTTTGACATGCGTACTTTAACGAACGAACTTTCGGAATGAACTCAAATATTCGTATTGTTTTATGCATAACTAGCTTTTCCCCGCAATTTCGTATGCGCAGAAATATTAAATGTAAAATCCCGTTTTTTCCCGTTCCCGTGGGAATTTTGCAAAATCCTTTCTTAGCGGATGCCTACGTCATAACATCTACCTGCATGCCAAATTTCAGCCCGATCCGTCCAGTGGTTTGGGCTGTGCGTTGATAGATCACTATGTCAGTCAGTCAGTCAGTCAGTCACCTTTGAGTTTAGATATGACGTCTCATAAACGGTAACTTCGCACTCCCCCCGCTCAGGCAAGCAGAAAGAGAATTGAAAATATTAATTAGAACTTGATAAGCGAGAACTGCGAACGAAGAGGCAATAAACAATGAGAACAATCTTCCAGCGCTCAAACAAAATTGATTTGATTGACACAAATTCGAATCAAAAACAGTATCCATTTTGATTGGATTGTTAAGCCGACGTAACGAAGCTCTCGCAATTGTCATGTACTAAGTTTAGTGGGTACAGTACAATTTGACTCGCATCGAAACTTGCACTTGACTCGTTTTTTAGGGTTCCGTAGCCAAATGGCAAAATCTGTCCGTCCGTCTGTATGTCACAGTCATTTTTCTCGGAGACTATGGGGGCCATACAGGTTGAAATTGAAATTTGGGAAGTAGGTGTGTTTTATGAACCGCTGCAATATTATGTAGTAAGATTTTAAAAACAAAAATATTAAGGGTGGCACTCCATACATGTAAATGAGAGATGGAAAAAAAAATAGAACATAGCCGTTTGCGATATCATTGGATAGGTCTAAAAAAAAACATGAAGGTTTTTAAATAAGTTTTTTATTTATGCCAATATTTTGTGAGATATTAGCTTCTAAAGTGGTAAAAAGTATGCCCCCTCCTCTAACACGCCACTTTTTGTGCTAGGAAAAGAAAAGGAAAAATAAATAAGTTCATAATTATACTTATATCCACTATTAAATGCGAAAGTAACTCTGTCTGTCTGTTACATCTTCACGCTTAAATCATTGGACCGATTTGCATAAAATATAATATGGAGATAGTTTGAGTTCCGAGGCAGGACATGGGTTATACTTTACTTTTGATCCCGCAAAAAATAATTCTACGCAAGCGAAGTCGCGGGTAAAAGTTATTTTATATAAAAGGCACGTTTTTTCTTTCTAACAGTTCTGCTCGATGATGATCTTTTCACTTCAAGTCATTTTGAATTGGTTCCTGCCTTTTGTTCATTTTACGTTGGACTTTATTACCCAAACGACAGCTGCTTACTCAAGTTCGTAGTAAAGGACGTCTTACTCGTATTCCAAGTTGTTAGAAACGAGCACGTTCGAAGTCGAAAATACGAGTGCGACCAACAAGTGAGGGCGTAGCACCGTACCGCGTGGCGTACCGGAATACTTCAAAACTTCTTCAAACTTTTCCGGTTGAACTCCACAGATTTTTAGAAGCTAGTTTACGGAACTGAGTTGTAGTATGTGTGAACTCAATTTTTTTTTTCTCTAGTCTCTTTTTTGGAGAGTTTTGCTTCATGGTTATTTGACAAGGTATCAAAATGGCCACCATAGCATTTCACTTTTGGGCACAGGCGTCTTTTCATTTCTGAGCTGTAGTTCATAATTATATCTAAGGATGTGCAATAGAAAAATGGAAAGTTAGGTCATCGTCGTCGTCTCGTTTTTTTGGACTTCTATATCCCCATAGTTATTATTCACGTCTATTATCAAAAATTGCCTAAATAACATCCATATCTTTTCAACGTAGTTATAGAATAGGTTTGCGCTGGCAACACTCAAGAGGGAGACTTTTTGTAACAGCGGAGTGGCAATTAGCCGCCGCTCGTTCCGCTTGCCCCCCCGATGTTTGTGCCCCGCAATAATTACCGCCCCTAATTCCCCTTAAACCAAATAATTAGATGAATTCCCGCGCCAGCCCGGTTAATTATTAATTTTCAGGCATTTTTTTTTGAATTATTGCCGTCTGTTTTTGATCGCTCTAGCCTGTTTATTTGCCTACCCGAGTTTACGGTGGATTTTGGTTGGCGCAGTAAAGGTGAACACATGGTAAGTACCTTGTCCTCATCGTATCTTGGACTACGCGGATCTTGGTCTTCCCATACAAAATGCCCCGAAAAAATTGTTCTGCCCAAATAATTACACCGTTACCTCTAATATAGTTTGACAAAACAGTTCGTATCAAACAAGTAAATTATGTAAAGGTTATTAGTACTATTCGCAAACTATATACTTAATTGTATCACGAAGAAAAAAATGGAGTAGCAATTTACTCAGAATATTGATCGCTTATCTAGTCGAAACATGGTTATTGCTGTTTAAAAACCGCAGTCGTGCGAGCGTATTCGTAACAAAGTTTTAATTACCCTAAAATTCGTGGAGCAAAGTGAAGCAAAGTCTATCGAAACGCCACGTGCCGTATCTACATCGCTCCGCTCCCTGTTTCTGATGCCAATTAAAATTAAAAAGTAAATTATTGGAGCAGCCGAGTATTTTCGAGATATCACGTAGCCATTGTTAGAACTCGTGAAACAATTCAAATGTTACTGAAACTGAGGGCACAAAATAGTACCTAGCAAACGAGAAGGTACCTATAGCATCAATTACGGTCCTGAATTGTGAAATCCTCGACCTCGGTATTCATTTATGTAATATAAATCCATACTCCATACTCACTCCACTCGTATCCATGCTGAAATGTGAAAGCGATTTGTTTGTCCTTCCTTCAAGTCAAAGCGGTTGGACCGATTTTTATGAAACTTGGTTTGGAGATAGTTTGATACCCTGAAAATAATATACTTTCTATCCCGACATTTCAACGGGTACGGGATTCAAACAGGTTTTGCGATGCTTCTACAACTATAAACTTCTATTTGTATGTTGTATATAATCAGGTACGCACGGTACGCAAATAGTCTACGCGGGACGAAGTCGCGGGCAATGGCTAGTTATAACATAAATAAAGTAGCATACACTATACAGTCAAAGGATAATCCCGTGATTACGAGTAGTGTTTCCCGACTTTACACAAGAGGCACGAGGCTCGCGTGAATGACTCTGTATGGCCACTAAAAGCGCCCCTTATTACAACTTCCACTCTTCCTAATAACTCCCGCACATGCTCCCGCTGCATATTACATAATTTTGCATATTTTCGCGGTTAAGTACTCTTCAAAAGTAATTTATGTGCATTAAGTATAAGCCGGAAAAACGCTGAATCGGACTTTTTATGCGTCGAGAGTTTATTACGCAACTCGTGTGTTTCTAATAGCATTACCCACTCAAAAATCAAAAATGTATTTAGCAAGTAGGCCACATCTGGGCACTTTTACACGTCATTTTTAAATGAATTTAACAGAAATTAATTTACCAGCGCTTCCAAGACCCATTGCTTGAGAAGAAGCGTCGCAACAAACTCAGCAGAGGGGCCTTTTTCAAGATTTAGACATACGAATTCACATTACATTTGCATTAATATGTATAAAAATACAATATAGTCATAAAGACTGGATAAGGATACATAATTGATCCCTAAATACAACCCTTCAATTTAAGTAAAATTTGAGTAATAATCAACAAACTAAGGTTAGGTAACTAACTTCCAGCAATTACATCAAACCATAAATAACATGTATACGGTCGACGTCAAAGAGATGTTATTATGATGTAATTATCTTTTAGACGTCGACTATACCTACAATATACAAAAAAATATATGTAGGTTTGTGTCTATGGATGGATGTAAGCTTGTTACATGATCATGCTTTATTGCCTGAACGGAAGGTGATGCATAGGCGACTTTTATCCCGATAATTCCACGGGATCGAAATTTCCGCGACTTACAACTCTTCTAGTTAACATACTGTAAAGTCAGTAAGTAACACCACTGTACAAAAAAGAACACAGGAATAATGTTTACAATACAGATACACATGTACAAAGGCGAACTAATTCCTTTAAGGACTTTATTCCAGCTTCATTTTAAGTACCTAATGGAGAGGAAACGGGACAGGAAGCATGTACCTATCGTGATTTTAAATATCAGTTTGAACGAGTGCTCGAGTCAATCAAACAAGCCCACAAGCTTAATTTGACATTTTCTGGTGACGCGACACCCTGACGTGTAGAGGCCCTTCATTGTAGGGCCCTCGGGTCGTGAGAGACGCCAGTTTCAAGCCTGCCTTAATGACCATACGTGCTGCCGATCGATGCTGGAAGCTTAGTTATACTTAGTTTTAATTTTAGTCACTAGATTAAAAGAAAAATGGCAATTATCCATTTATATTGTGTAGTTCTTAAACGTAAGTAGGTACCTTATTAATAGGTACGCGTTGAATTAATTGTACTCGACACTAAAGTTCGACAAAGTTTACCAAGGCAAAGCGATGTTAGTAAATTCAAAATTCAATCATTTATTCAGCAATATGGTCACATAGGGGCACTTTTACACGTCAGAAAAGAATTTACTAGCGCTTCCTAGACCCATTGCTTGAGAAGAAGCGCCGCAACAAACTCAAGCAGAAGGCCTTTTTTCAAAATTTACACGTAAAGAATTGATTTTCAAATGAATATATACATACCTACAATACAACATGAAATCAAAGCTCCCATTAAAGTATCTATACGAAGACTACCTAGACCTACGTGTAATTCCATACCGTAAGATCACTTATTCGTCTTAAAACCTCTCAGCACTCGAATATCCTCCGAAGTGGTAGCAGATTTACCGAAGCCTCAGCCGACGAGAATTTCCTTTCACGAAACGGCTTAAAGCCGCACGCCTCTCTTAAGTGGTGACTGCGATCCGGGCGAAATAAAAAGAAGCAAAATAAAAAAAAGTGGTGCATCGCCGCTACCGCGACATGGATACCGTAATAGTGCAATGTGGGAAACTGCAAGGTGTTAGTTCTGAACTGGAACGTAGAATAGTAGAGCTTTCGATACTTTTATTTTATCAGACTCTCTTGCGGTTGAATGTTTGAGATAAAACCTGCTCGACGAGCAAAGTGATTTGCATAGTGTGGACTCGTGAAAAATGCTTCATGCAATGTTTTGTTACAACTATACCGTCCTAATTTTTGTTTTAAAGTTTGGACAAAAATATATTTATTCAAACATCATTATTTTACTACTGATTAAAAGGATCGTTTTTCGATAGGTATAGATAACTATTTATAACTTCGCGTTATTGCAATAGGGATGACGACAACTTTTTTTTCCTTAGTACATCAGGAAGATTATTGAAAAGTATTGGACACGTATTTTTTCTTTTTTCACGTAATCAAACTTATACGGAGATATATTGAGTTGAAATGTCGCGTGACGTCACGGTTAGGTACGATTTATACCTAACGGTGACGTAGTTCGCCCCCAATCCCCAACTTTAATGCTTTTTAACTTAGTCATTCTTTGTTAATTTGATAAAACAAAAAATACGTGTCTTAATTTTTTTTATTACCTGACTGACGGACTAATTAGAATTTCGATTTCTTCACCCGGCCCTGTCGTCATCCCTATTGTCACACAACATTTTGTATTGATACTTCAGCAAAACTTATGACAACGTCAAAAACCTAACATTTCTCCAATACCAAGTCCAATGAAGACCAATGATTTGTGGGATAGGATCAATTAATAATCGGCATCGGAGGCTCCCGGCCCGTTCAGGACGATTAGCATGCCGCGTGACGGTGAATAAGTGCCTTCCATTCCGACCGGACGAATTCATTAGCCAGTCCACTGGGACTGGCACACAATTGAATAAAAATAGAACTTATTATGACGACGAAGTATTTTAATACGGCTAAATGTAATCCGAATTTGTTGCATCCATACTAATATTATAAATGCGAAAGTAATTATGTCTGTGTTACCTCTTCACGCTTTAACGGCTGGACTGATTTAGATCCTGGCAAAGGACCGGTTACATTTATTTATCTTCCACGCGGGCGAGTTCGTGGGCAGAAGATATACTCAACAGCAATGAATTCAGGTCTTTGCATGGAAAATGCTATACAAAGTGACCAGGATTCATTGCTGTTGAGTGTACTTCGATATAAACAATGGGAAATTATGGGAATCAGTTTCTAAGGGTGTAAAATTAAACCTCCAAGCAGTGATACCAAATGGTACCGCTCTGGTGAATATTAGATTAAATTCTGTCCTGTCCTGCGCCATTGTGTAGGATCTTCTTCTTCGTATCGAGTCGATGGCTATGCTGTGCTAAATTGTGCTGGCCCAAAAGCCAGCAACATCTATTGCCCTTTGATTAGCTTTAACCAGGTCTTCCTGTGAGCAGGAGGATGGGCCAGCTGGGCAGTTGGTAAGGTGCGCCAGAGTTTGTGGAGCGACGCCACACATGTAGCGGTTGGAGGATGCCCCGATCTTCTACTATCTAAAGTGCCGTGCCTGCACATTTCAAAACGCTTCAATTTTTTAATTATTATTTTAAAAGCACCACCAACACTCTCAACGCATAGTTGATGGCTGTCTCTGCACGCACACATGCGTTGAGAGTGTTGGTGCTGCTTTTTAAATACATTGAAGCGTTTTGAAATGTGAAGGCGCGCTACATGTGTGGCGTCGCTCCACAAACTCTGGCGCACCTTACCAACTGCCCAGCTGGCCCATCCTCCTGCTTACAGAAAGACCTGACGCGACACCCGTGTCACGTGTGTCCCGTGGTGTGTTATGTTACAAAATTACGAAAACAATTTTAATGTGATATTAGAGTTTTTAATTCAGTGAACTTTAGCTCTAACATGTTTTTAACTTGTTTCCTAAAACTAACATACACTTTTAAAATGTAAATGTAATAAACTTTTAAAATGGAAATAAACGAAAAAAAATCTAAATCTACTTCCAGAGGACTTGCCTATGGACTACCCACTATCAGTTCTAAAAGCATTGGTAGTGTACCTATTTGTTAGCATATTGTATAGTTAAAGGGCATTATTGCTAAAATATTGTTTCTAAAAAGGGAAAATGTACCTAACCATTTTATAGTTTAGCTATCGCTAGGGATACTACGGTATACATGTTTTTAATCCATGTTATTAGAAACTTAATTAATTTAGATTTAACTGAACTATGAGCAACACCCTTGTCTCCCTTGACTGGTAACCTAATATCGGGTAGGTATGAGTTGAACGACCGTACCTCTGAAAGTAACATATTTTCAGCAAAAAAATCTTCGGTCGTGTATAAAATCTACCGGAATGAAATGTACAAGTTAGCGCTGACATTCTACACGGCAAAACAGGTCAACGACGGTACGGCATAATTTACGTTGCAACTACAATTCGTCGAGTCAAGACATGGCGCGGCGAGTGTTCACCAAACAAAAGATGGCAGGTCACACCACGTCGCAATCAGTTAAAAACGGCAGACTTCAACCATAATTTAAACACCTTTTTATAGCGACTCCGGAGGAAATTCTTCTCTAGAAACGTGGAGATAAAAACGTATTACTTTCTCGTTTTAGAGAACTTTATTACGTTTAAAAGTCAAGCGCGACGACGTTAATCGTTTAATGCTGGTAAAGTTTTATGTCGAGTAGCTGTTGAACGAAAAATGTAGGGCGATTTATTTAAGCCGTCAACGTGCTTAATTAAGGTTTACTATTTATTTACATTATGAAGATAGCGATATTTCTGCATGGAGTGACATGCTACGCCAGCCATATAACAACAACCACTTTGTTCTTTATTAAACACCATGAACAAAAACACAGAAAATACAGAAAGAATACACATTTAACAGACAAACAACAGGCGGACTTATCGCAAAACGGCGATCTCTTCCAGTCAACTTTATAACGTTGATGTACATCAAATATGATCGATGTACCTAGCTCGCCTTTGATTCTAATGCTCGATATACACTCGTATTGTATAGATCAAAAGAAACAAAGAAATAACTACTAAGTAGGGGAGAAGTGGCATGAAGGAGCCAGGTTTTGAAAGAGCCACTTGCATTATTTCGGTAGTTTATGAACGAATTGGTTAGCAAATTTATTTTTAAGTGGCAATACTGATTTCCTGTCACCCACAAACATTTGACAATTCGCCGGGATCAATGGTCGCCGGTATATCGAGTCAAAGTTTTTGGCACTCAAAAGTAAGTATTTTGCGTCAGTTAATTTGTTGTTTGGTATTTTACTGTGAACCAATAGAGGTACATGAATTGTAGATTGAGTTTGTGTATATATTGGACCTTACAGCTGCGTAAAAAGTAACGCACAGAAGTTTTTATATAGTTGTTATTTTGAAGGCAATATATTTTTTAACAATAAGTCATGAAAGAGCCGGGATAAAGGGCCTTAAAAGAGCTGGCCCTTTCATAAAACCCATCATTAAAAAACCTGTATTTGAAATAGATAAATTAATTATTAAGCGGTTTTTATATACGTCTACTTAGGTATTATTAAATTATTTGCTTCGGGTATTGTATTATAGAAAAGCTTGGTCCAAAAAATAAAAACCAACATAATCGAAAATGGAAGAAGCACTTCTGGTTGGGCTTACGAATCCTGTAGCATTAAAGGGAAATTCAATTACTTTTGTAACAATTGTTTCCAATTTTAAGATACAGACATTTTTATATTATTGTAAAGGCCGAAAAAACATAAATTTAAAGAAATCAAAATATTTGAAGTTTAGAGTGTGCAATATTTTTTAAAGTTCTTAAAAAATTTACAATGTGGTATTTGAAAGAAGATTATTCTATGCTATTTTATTAAAATTTCAATATTCGTTAAAAAAAATACCGCTCAAGTAAAAATATTAACATTATGTACCTAAAATAGGAAGTTATTAATGAAAATATGTTAAAATTAAAGCATTTGTTAGAATGACTCAAAATAACTGAGACAATAAAAATATAACGAAAACATCATAAGTTTTCAATAAGTATTTGTTAGATGTGCCTTTTTGGTAATTATAATAACCGTGCAGAGTTATAATTTTGCATTATTTTCATAATTAATACAGACTGGCTCTTTCATAACTTTCAGTGGCTCTTTCAATACCGAAAAGTTATGAAAGAGCCAAATGACACACTTTGCAAAAACGATTATTTTATTGGTTTTTATGATGTTTTTACGGATTTTTCGTATGAAATTATCTACTTTAATAAACAAACCATAATTAGAGTTAAAAAAATCCTAATTTATTTCATTAAAAGTATATCTTTTTGCTTCGTTTATAAAACTGGCTCTTTCATACCACTTCTCCCCTACATCAAAGCTAATAATCCCAATTAAAAAGCTTATTAGGGATTATTATCCCAAATCCATAATGTAGTGTAAAGTATTATAAATTTGTCGTCGTAATTGGGGCTTAGCCGCCGGGCGCCGGACGCCGGAACCGGCGGAGAGCCGGACTCGGCGTTCCGGGCCGTTATCCTCGCGAGCACATCCGGCCATCCGGGTACCTACACGTGTAGATCTGCCCGGACGTGGCGATAGTGCGCCATTCCGGATAAAATATTAACTGGTCATCGCTTGGATTGCGAACACTGGGAACTGTTAATTAACTGAGTGCTATTCGGATCATGGCTGAATTTTATAATACCTACCTCTTTACAAGCTTTGAATGAACAAGTAGTTTCACAAAATTATTCGACCATTTATTTTATAAATCTAAATAAATTAAAGACTGTTTTATCTCAAAATTTTCAAATTAAAAATAGAAAACTGCCTTCAAAGTTCGGAAAACTGTGATGTCGATGTCAAGTTTGTTAGAAGATTGTCGTTGTTTTGGGTCGGTTCACTTGACACCGACTTCGCAGTTTTGCGAAGTATGATGGCGGATTTCTATTTTTTACGGTGGCAACATTTTTAAATCGTCAACATAATGTTATACCTGTTTTGAGGAGTTTCTCGATTTTCTCTCATTAGAGTCAAAATCTGAAAGTTATATGCCCAATATTGAAGAATTCCTTTTCGAGCACCTCCTCTTTTTGGAGTTTTCTCCTCACTTCGTGCAGGTCAAGGTGAACTCAAACTTTCGCGATACACACTCATATTAAACACACTATCAACGGGACTTAATCGCGTAAAAACTATTTATATTTTACCTCGTCGTTTCGGCCGCGATGCAACGGCCGTGGTCACGAGAAGACTCACGTGTCCACGATAGTGTGTTTAATAAGGTGAACTCAATTTAAATTCAGTACCTAACCTGAACGTGATTTCTTTATAAAAAGCAAGGTACACTGCAGCTCTTCGTGTCGCCAATAACTTTTTAGCAACCATCTGACGAAATGTAGGTGGTACTGATGACCTACCTACAATTTTCACAATATTTTATTTACCTTAATATGAATGAATTAAACCCAAATAACCGCGTTTACCAGTAATTGCCAATTAATTTAGAGCCAAGCTGGAACAATAATAATATGGCGGCCGGCTAGGCGTTAAGCAGGGGGTGAAATTTTAATGAAGTCCAATCGTTTTGGAGCGGTGGTTTGAGCGCGGTGACGAAATTGCTGACGCGTCACTCCCATAATTTATTTAGCACCAAATACGTTTAGTTTACCAAAATAGGCATTTTAAATACCTAAACAAGATCCTCAATCCTCATAATAATTTGTATCTATGGTAGCGGCATTAAAAGATGATTAAACCATAGAAGAAGTAAGGTAAACTTGCAATGACAAATTTCAAACATATCAGCGTATGCCCGAAATAAGTGTTAAATGCGATAAGAGATGTCACTGCCTAGTTAGCCTGGATACAAATTTGAACTCCATGAGCTACATCTAGATGGCGCTGTGTAGGCGAAGTATGAAAATTTGAAGCTCCCTGACTATTTTCGCCGTAATGCAAGGACTTTGACAGTCTTATAGAATTACATTGTTTCTAATTAAACTATGCAATTTGAGACTTGCGTGCTCTTCTTTGTACCCGCTTGCATAGATATTTACGCCAGCGTCGCTTAATTGTCTTTGTTTGTGCTCATGACTGCGACGAAATTAGTGGTTCGTGCCACTTTGAGAGCATTTCCGCGTGTAAATTGCAGTAGGTACCTAGGAGGCATGCAGACTTGCACAGAATCAAGTGAAAGATACAATACTGTATCTTACTTTTCAAGGATAAGATAGAAGATAAAGATAAAGGAGTAAACGGTTTAGATCACGGTTCAATAGAACAGTGTGATCTCAGGGAAATTTAAATGATTGACGCTAATTCTCAATGACTACAATGTTAAAATCAGGAATCAGAGTGTTTTTCAATTCACTTTGACGGCCGGATTGGTACAGTTGGTAGTGACCCTGCCTTCTGTTCCGATGGTCGCGGGTTCGAGTCCCGCTCGGGGCAAACTTTTTTGTGATGAACACGAATGTTTGTACTCGAGTCATGGATGTTAGTATTTATATATGTATGTATTTCTCTATATAAGTATTTATATCGTTGTCTAGCACACATAGTACAAGCTTTGCTTAGTTTGGGTCTAGGTAAATATGTGTGAGATGTCCCAAGATATTTATTTATTTATTATTTATTATTACTCCTACAAAGTATCAAATCGGTAATTTTGTGTAATTGCATTCGTTATGAATTATTATGAAACACATTTTTACTCGTAGTTTTTTTTAATTAACTCATTAAGCGTCTAATGAAACTATATAAATGTCTAGGTATGGAGGAACGAATTAACATATTATTGACGGTCGATTATCTGAATAATTTCGAAGCTTGTTAATTCTGGCACGTCACGTGTGCTTTGTGAGATTGGGAGAAACCAAAGAGAAACGGTGTATAATCATTTCAATTATTAAACGTCACACGTATTAAATAAATCTTTTCCGTTCCAGACTGACTGATGACAACGCACAGCCGATACTACCGGTAGCAGAGAGCTGTTTGGCATGTAGGTTCCTTGGAGAGTGCTCCCCACTAAGAGAGGATTTTCCGAAATTTCCACGAGAGGGGTAAAAATGGGCATAAGTACGAAGTCACAGACAAAAGCTAGTTCCACAGTAAAATAAGTTACGCTATCATTTAACATATTCGAAAGCTCTACTACTGTGTAACCCAAAGGTGTAGTTTAAAGCATGTAAGGCATTCTATTTCTAGGTTTTATCTTTGAAAATATTATTTCATGAATATTTTGATCTCAAAATAGATACTTCGAAAAGGTAACCACATTTTATTTTTACTCTTAAGCTTAATGTTATGATATTAGTTTTGTTTTTAAGTGCTTAATAGAAATAAATATAATCAGATTCACATACAAATTCGGCGACTTAAATGATATTTAATCTCTCTTAGGGAATTATCAGGAAAACAGTACCGAACTCAGCGCTGTGTATTTTTGATAAGGGTCAAATAGTTCTATAATTAATTGATCTTCAAGTCCCGAGAGTAAATAACTACCTGGTTTCTACTATGCGTTTCCCGGGATTAAAAGAGCATCTACGTGTTCATCTAAATCGGTCCAGTGGTTTAAGCGAGAAGAGGTAACAAACAGCTCGACAGAGTTACTTTCGCATTTATGAGTGTGGAACTGTGCCGTGGAAAGTACCTAATGTCAGTATTTTTCTCTTACATTGATGTTACAAGTTGTCGTAGCACCCGTAGTCGTAGCACATTGCTACGAGAGCTACGTCAATGTATAGTTATAACTTCGACGACCATAAATTATCCTCGTTAATCTTAATCATGAACTAAACTTAATAATGTATACAATGGGGATGACGACAACTTTTTTTCCTTAGTCTATCAGGAAGATTATTGAGAAGTATTGGACACGTATTTTTTCTTTTTTCACGTAATCAAACTTATACGGAGATATATTGAGTTGAAATGTCGCGTGACGTCACGGTTAGGTGCGATTTATACATAGCGGTGACGTAGTTAGCCCCCGCTCTCCAACTTTAATGCGTTTTAACTTAGTCATTCTTTGTTAATTTGATAAAACAAAAAATACGTGTCTAATATTTTTTTATTACCTGACTGACGGACTAATTAGAATTTTGATTTCTTCACCCTGTCGTCATCCCTATAGCTCATTTATGCACCCTTTTATGCATAATTATCGTTTGTTATATTTTTGATATTTGTTATTCTAATAATGAGGATTATAATTAAATGCATGTAAATTGTCATTTATTTAATTTATTTGTACAATTATGATTAATAATATTTTTCTGATTGCTTTCTCCGACGAAATAGGTACCACTGAATATTTTTTAAACCGTACGAAGTATTTCATTAAATATTATCCAAAATACAGTGTCAATGATGACGAACACAAATTCCGTGTGACTGGATCACAGATTAATTCCTGTCACGTCACCTGGACACGGACCTACTGCGACCACAGCGCCGCCGCCCAACCACAGCCATGCTAACGCGGCATTAGTTGACATAGTGGTCACTTGACCAATTTCCACTGCTAGCAAGGCGAAGCTATGAAACACTAATGAGGGCCACGGGCCACCGTATTTTTGCTCACCAGTTGTCGCTACTGTAAGTATGGCCGTCAATGTAAGTAGGTAAAGGTTTGTCGTTACATACAGTAATATCTCAATGTCACTGTGACAGTTATTGCCAATGTAGCATATTGCACACAACAGTGGCCCAAGGCTTTGGCATTCACTGACACATAACAGTCTCTTTTCACGTCCCGAATAACAGGTTTATCCGAGAACTGATAAGCGAGATTCTTCTTCCGTGCGCTATGGAATCAGTTCGTGAATAGATAAAAGAATAAAAGCAGGGCTTTTATGTATTTTTTAATACAGGTGCTCAAAAAGTAAACATTTCGATACCTGTTTAACGTGCCAAAAGTTTATCATTTCCGAACGAGCGTTTTTTTGTTTTTGACAGCTAGTGAGCGTGCCTAAAGTTGTTATTTACGAACTAGTGCGTAACGTTTTTTGAGCTTCATCCTGTTCGTTTATATTTATATTCTATTCTTTTTTCTTCTTTTATATTCTTTATTGTTTTTTTTTCGCAAATGTATAAAAAAATGTCGTTTATTACACGTGCGAAATTGTCATTTTCACTCGTGCCTAGTGTTAACGCTCGCTTTCGCTCGCGCTAACATACCTAGGGACTCGTGATAAAATAACAAACTTTTCGCACTTGCATCAAAATATACTATTATTAGTTTGTGAAATTGTATTTTTTCATGACCCATCTCTGTGAGTGGGCGACGCGCCCGTGCTGCTCGCCTAATGAACCGTAATCACTGTGGTATTACTGAAAAAAATCAACCTCGTTTGTTGAATTTTAAAACATTTTTTTTGTGAAAGCAATGAAAAGGTTTACACAAACCATTGCTCGTATGAAATTTTAATAACTCTCTATTTTTTTTAGCTGAAGAACGAGGTTACTAAAATAAAAGAATGCTACTTATGATAGAACATAAAGAAGTTCGTTACAGTATTTATGTATTAAATTATCATCATCATCATTTCAGCCGATAGACGTCCACTGCTGGACATAGGCTTAGGACTTTAATACATAGGCCTAGCCTATGTATTAAAGTAAGTCCAAAAATGGAAGATGAGCTGTCGGTAGGCGTCCAACAAGATGGAGCGATGATGATATTTAAGCACGTAGCAGGAAGAGTGTTTGTTTCGTGAAACATCGTTTTCGATATCCTAGACTGAAAAATACGACTTACAATATTTATATAGTACCAAACCAAACCGTATCAAATTTTGACAGAATAATTTCATTCTTCTTTTCCGGTTACTTTAATTTCAGTTTGTCAAAAGCAAATGTTAATAAATACAGGGGTCTCGGCGCCTGTTATCATTTTGTGGCTTTCGGTGTCGAGACCTTGGGTCCGTGGGGTCCAGGCGCTCTTACCCTCTTCAAAGATGTAAGTAAGAGGCTGGTCGACGTAACGGGGGACTTCTTCTTATCGAGTCGATGGCTATGCTGTGCTAAATTGTGCTGCCATAGCTATCCAGCGAGGAAATGCTGCCAGCATCCATGGAACAATGCCGCAAGGACACTTTTTAGATTATTTTAGGGTTCCGAACCTCAAGAGGTAAAAACGGAACCCTTATAGGATCACTCGTGTGTCTGTCCGTCCGTCTGTCACAGTCGATTTTCTCCGAAACTACTGGACCGATTAAGTTGAAATTTGGTACGTACTTATATGTAAGTTAGTGACCCAAAGACGGTCGTGTAACCAAAAAAAAAGAATTCTAAACATAGACCCTATTTTTGGGGGCTAAATTTGAAAAAGTATTAATAAAGTTTTTCAAACTATATCGTGTGACATATCAAATGAAACTACTTCTTATGAGGGTCTCAAATGTGTATTATTTATTTCTTTTTTGGTCAAAACTTTTCGAGTTATTTAAGAAAATAGGCGAAAGATGATTCCCCCCCCCCCCCCTTATCTCCGAAACCTATGGACCTAAAATTTTGGAAAAAATACGGAGGTTAGTTATTGATTACAGGAAAATTATTAAGAAGTCCATATTATTTCAAATCTATCATATAAAAGAGCTTATCCTGTGAACCGGTTTGAAAATGACGTCATTGAAAATAATCAAGGGTCGGAACCCTCTCCACGCGAGTTTAACTCGCTTCTTGGCCGGTTTTTAATTTTTTTAATGTAGTTACCATTTTTAATTGTAGTGCAGTTTAATTAGTTTATTTTAAGGTTTTTTTAGTTTGTTTTTCTATTCGAGTTTGTGTTTGTGATATATGCACTCAGATATCATAGGCCGATTTTAGCTTTTTGTGCTGAAACCGTATGAATAGGTATATACAATATATGTATTATATTGAAACGCGAAAAGGCATTAGCGGAATTAATGTTCCTCCTCGCTTGTCCGGAAACGTCGGCGCTCCCGAATTGAATAAAAGGAAATCGATAATTCGCCAATGATAATCGCGAGCAATAAATATAGATTCAAAAGAGGGGATTCAAATGGCGCAGAATCGTGTTATTTATGGGGAAATTTGCACGCGCTGACTGATATTTATTTGATTAGACTGGAAATATGGTTTCTAAGAAAGTAAGTAATCAAAGTGAAAGACGACTTGAGAATTTGAGAAGAAATTCTCATGCGTACTGATGGTACTGCTAAGGAGTGGAATTCTCTTCTGGCCAATCTGTACCCCGAGAGTTACAATTTGAATATTTTTTAGTAAGTAAGGCGTGAACATATTGTATACTAGCTTCTGCCCGCGACTTCGCCCGCGTGGAATTCGGTTATCGTGCTCCCGCGGGAACTATACGCTTTTCCAGAATACAAAGTAGCCTATGTGCTTTCCCGGGTCTCTAACTATCTCCATGCCAAATTTGAGCTCAATCAGTCCAGCGGTTGAAGCGTGAAGAGGTAACAGACAGACAGACAGACAGACAGACAGAGTTACTTTCGCATTTATAATATTAATATGGATATGGATAATATGGATTTTCTAGGTAAACTGTACTACCACTGCATATACAACTTCGGCCATGTTATTTCTTTCCACAAGGTGAGATAGTAGCCACATAATTGACGTGTCTTCAATACAAAATCTACTGAATGTTTTTCAAATCACATAATATCTCATCAATCAGCAGTCATTCTGAAGAATCACCAATTTGAAAACACTCTCGAGGTTCTATGCCTAAGTTACTAAGTACACACTGCTGCGCCTTTTTTGCGCCTGTTCTAAACCCGAGATTTAGAATGTATAAATATCCCTTTCTCCCGGAAATAACGAGCGATCTACCGGTAAGTACGTAAGTAATTTGTTTGCTGAAAACATTGTCTCGACAAAGGAGTTATTAATGTAGCTGTGCTGGTAATCTTTTGTAATTCCGTTAATTTATGCGGCGAAACGAGGGCGATAAGAGTAATCAGAACAGGAACAGTCCAAAGTCCGGAACGAATCCGATTTTGCGATCTAAACGAGATCTGATACAGGAGTTCTGGGCCTATATTCGAAGTCTTAACACATTCCCTGTCCCCATATAAAATGACAGCACAATCTCACAAGTCCAACTGACGTATGTATACGTATCTTAGTATGAAGCAGTGACTCCATAGTGGGAGCATGGACTTGTGAAATAAAGCTTCATGTCCCCACATTGGGGGCCTTCGGACAGGGAACGTGTTAAGAGTCCCCAGTAAGCTCCTTTCTCCATACAAACGGAGTTACGTTTTATTTCGCAAAGTACTTATCAGATTGGCACCAGATTTTACAAGTAATAGCGGAGGAGAGATAGTAGTGTCCAAAATACACATTGTAATAAATTGAATAACAAAGAAACTAGGGCCGTTTGAGTTTCTTCCATACAAACTTCAAAATTCAGTTTTTTGGCTGTAATTTAATTGCGTTTTATTTTACCACGACATTTACTCATTTCGGACACCCACAATAATGATTTTATTATGTGCACCAAGTTTCGAGTCAATCTGTTTAGTAATTTGGGAATAAAAGCGAAAATACGTTTGTATGAAAAGTTGAGGAACGCCGTGAGTACTGGGGACTCTTAAATAGGGATCTCGCTGTTCCCTATAGGATCGCTCACGCGTCAAGTTGAACTTTAAATCTAGCTGAGATCCCTATTTAAAGACTTCGAATACAGCCCCTGCTAACGTCTTGCTTTAATATCCAACGCCGTTCGTGATAACGGTTTTAGGATGATATAATCTGAAAAGGGGTAGGTAAGAAAGAAAACGATGATAAAGTCCGGATCGTCACTTCATAACACACAAATTTGTTTTTAATCGAAAGGTTACGAATACATACACGTAGTAATTATATTTTGAGATAGGTAGGTAGGTATTTTGTTTTTAAAACACAATTATAAAGTATATTTGTTTATTCAGAAAAGAACAAGTTAAAATATTAAAAATAAACTACAAATAGCATTAAATTTACAGAAATAAGAAATAAGAATTATAAAGTAGAAATAAGTATACCTATAAGTGAGGAGCTATTTTGGATCATCAGAGGAATTAAAACTTTTATTATTATTGTATTGGAGTTAATAAATATGTGTACATTTTTGGACCTTATTACAATGGAGTAATATGCAAAAGTGTGTATGTATTCGCAAACTCGACTGTACCGTATTCAACCAGTGAAAGTTGTCCTCATAAACAACGCTCAGTAAGTTTACCGCAAACGAGCTTTACGTATGCCATACCTACGTTAAAATATAGTCGCCGAAATTGGGTAAAGTTTTACATTACCCTCAACCGCCATGAAATCGGGACACTTTTTATGGAAACTAAACAAAGTGACCCGATTAATTTGCGTATGAGTGTAGATTAAAGTAAGTTGATACTTTGTTGTTAAACGTCTCCACCTTTTCTATGGAAACACTTTTTTATGGAAACCTATACAAAGTGACCCGATTAATTTGCGGTTGAGTGTAAATTATAGTAAGTTGATACTTTGTTGTTACACGTATCCACTTTTAATCGTACTACGAGACCATGAAAGTGACAATGTGTGCTAAATATGACGTATTTTTTTCGTTATAGACACCCCTACCACAGTATATGAATACCTAAGTACCTGCAACAGTATGTCAACGCGTTTGGTCGATTTTTTTCATCGTTTTTGATCGCAAGTGGTTACGAACAAGGACGAAAAAGTTTTCGATCGCAACTGGTTACAAGACTCTGGTTACGTAAGGCTTAACGAATCGTATGGAAACGATATTTGAATATCGAATCGAACATTTAAGACGCTGCCAAGAGCTAATGACCTTGAGCAATCGTGGCAGGCAACTGTCTCAGCGGACAATGTCTGTTTGCATTGGAGGGCGCGAGAAACACGACCGTGGCATGTGGAAAGGTGTAGGATATACGTAGAAAATATGAAAAATTAAGATTAAAAAAATCCCACATTGCATGAACAATATAAATTAACAATTTTTTTGGTACCTAGTGTATTTAACTATAGAAATCTGCGTCAAAAAATAAACTTAAAGAACCGTAAACGGTTCTAATCCTATTTAAAAATAGGATTAGAAGACGTAATTTCACGATATTTTTTTCATCGAACCAATTTCATGAAATCCTTTTTACGAAATGACAAGTTTTTCAAGACTTACTTTTTACTCGCCTTACAAAATAAAATAGTTTTCGTTTAAATACTGTTTAAATAATAGTACATTATTGTCGTGGCCGGGAAAGTAGGTCTTTGCAGGCTGAGTACTGGTTTAAAGGGCCGAGGCTTTGCCGAGGCCCTTTAATATGTACGAAGCCTGCAAAGCCTTTCACGTGCCGAGGCTTATATAGTGCTTTTCTCAAAAATGAAAAAAAACCCTTGATATTAGCTGGTATTCATAATACAGCATTGACACGCACTCAAAGATAGTCAAGTACTTACAACAAGTCCAATGGAACGCCAGTCTTATTTCGTATTGACCGATATTTGACTTTAACAGACACACTAACACGGCAAGTTAAAAACTCGCATGTAGATTTCTCGTTTTTTGTAAAAATTAAAACCTTTTATTAATTTTTAAACCAAACTAGTAAACTATTTTCATGAAATTTAGCTAAATAAATCTGATACAAGACAAGAACTCCCGCTCTTTATGGATCGCTCTTTTTTTTAAATTCCGTTCTGAAATACATTGCGCTGTTTCAGACACGGATAAAAACGTTTCGTTTCGCGTCAATTGACAGATACCGAACATGCAGACTTGGCTGTTTGGGAATTCCTTCGCGTATTTATCAGTTAAAAAAAAAGTACCTGTACGATAATGAAATTTCATACAACATTCCCTGCGCTTATACCTGCCGCGGAAGTAATTTCATACAAATAAAAAAAAAACTCAACTGCATGAGTTTTTTTTTTAATTTTTGACTGATCGTCAATGACGCACTTCGCGGTCTGATAGAAAGCAGACAATGACGAGTTTCCCGACCATTTTTGAGAAAAGTCAATTTAGGTCTTGTCAGCGCCTTAAACAATTGAATGCAGCGGCGTGCGCGCCAATTAAATGTTTCCATTTGAATGAGTGGAGTTTTGCTACTCCATGAGAACTAGCTCCTTTGTCTTCCTCCGTTCAAGGAATCCATTTACATAATATCAGCTTTTGGAAAATTCATAATGCTCCTTTATTCATTGTGAAAGAGAAATAACCTGAGAAAATTGAGACCGTTAAGACCACTCAGGGGAAAAACCGAAACGTGCATAGTTTTTAAACTGGATTCAGTTATTAGCCAGAGGTGTTATTCAAAATATGAGTGTAAAACTGTAAACCCAAAAAAGGTAGCTTCAACACCCCCCCCCCCCTCCGGACACCATTAGCTCACCCTCGTTGAGAACGTTAGTAGGTATTTTTCTCAACTTCCAAAACAGAACGTTGCTTTTTAGGGTTCCGAAGTCCACAAGGAACCCTTATAGTTTCGCCATGTCCGTCCGTCTGTCCGCACTATTGCTCGGAGATGCTTAGGTCTAGAGAGCTGTAATTTGGCATGAATATGCATATTAGTTATGCTGACAAAGTGGTACAATAAAATTTTGAAATATATTTTTTTATAGGGTACCTCCCCTACTCGTAAAGTGGGGATGTAATTTTTTTTTCTTGCATACCCCATGGTGCGGCATATCGTTGAATAGGTCTCGAAAAAATATTGTGGGTTTGTTAAAACCATTTTTTGATTAAGTGATGCGTTTGTGAAATATTAAGCTTTAAAGTGCTATTTTTTGTTAGAGTCACGTGTCCCCCCCCCCCTGCCAGATAAATGGTGGTATTTGGATGGCTGAAAAAAATCACGGTTGTGGCATATATAACGTAGTTGAAAGGAAAACTATCAGAGCTAAGTAGGCTGTACAAACTTACGAGTAATAGTCGACCAACTTATAATGATGATTTTTCTCGAGCAGCAGGGGAGTCGGGCGGGCACGTCACACCACAGGCTAGCTAGATGCTAATAAGTCTTAGAAAGGTACTGTGGGCATCGTCAACTTCGGAACCCTATAATTTGCGCGTGGCCCGACACGCACTTGGCCGGTTTTTGCTTATTATATTAATTTTCTCAGCTTACAACTAAGCAGCTGTAAATGTAAAGCTTCAAGGAAAAAAAATACCAGTCCATAAAGTTTATAAGCTTTCTATTGAAGGATATTTTTTACTCTGGTAAAAGTCTGCTAGGTACTAAATACTTTTAAGGCTTCAACTTTTCATCGAGAACTCAATACGGTGACTACTAACTTTATGAAATAAAATTCCATTTACAAATTTAGTAAGGTTTTTTTTCAAAATGAATTACTATTATTTACAAGATTGTGATCTATGATACCTTAGTTACCTTCATGTGCAAACATCAATAAAATTGCCACGATATTTAGCGTTTGATCTGTCACTCCTAATTTTTACAAGCTTTTATTTAGTTTCTTTCACCTGTCCCGATGTTTGTTTGCAATCTAATCTATTAAATGTTGCAAGTTAGATCCAGTAGGTACGTCCCGGTTACCGATTGAGCTGAAATTTTGCATGCATGTGTGTTATTATGACATGGAGCTGATCTGATGATGGTACCGGAAGGTGGCCATAAGAACTCGGTATTTAAACGATACAACCCTATTGCATCGAGGTTGGACTCGTTTGATCCGTCATGACGAGTAAGTACTTTAATATAAGCTTGTTTTTAATTATTGTTTTACTTGTAGCTTCTTTATGAAGATGTACCAAGAGCATACTCAGTTATAGTCGCTACCTACTACTGTAGTAGTGTAGGGCGGGTTAACAGATAACAATGAGCTATCAGGGTGTACCTAGGCGGGATCGGCCGCGTCAGTCTGCTAGCGACCGCCGAGCGAGCGCCACGCGCGCCCGGGCCGCGTTGGAGGGAAAACTTCGCAGAACTTTGTCAAATACAAAACTATTCAATGGACATATAAATAAACGTTTGAAGGAAGGAATGGAACTGTGCAGTGACGGACATTGCGGGCAGTGAGTGATCGGAACTGGATTTCCAATGAGAATGACTTAGAAAGTTGGCGAGAGGATGAAAGGTTTGGTTTCATGCCATATTAATTTACAGTGTTGACTTTTATTTATATTTTTAATATGAATTAGTTACTTCTTAATTTTAGAAGGTTCATGAAGGAAACTATTCAGTTCATATTCAAATCTGACCCACTGCTTGTAACTTTAAATTAGCTCAATTAAAACTGTACCTACTAAAACATAAAACATAAATGACCATGTTTTAAATGGTTCATAGAGAATCCAACTTTACGCCGTAAATATGTATTTAAACACGTGAGTTAAATAACATAGTTTTATAACTTCAGTAAACTTTGTCCTGAAATTCTCAGATCACGTTTCTCAAAACTTTGACTTGTTTTTCAAAACTTATCGGGGAATTACTCCGCTAGGAGTCGTAAAGAGATTTTAATTGAGATTAATAAAAGCGTTTTTATCTTATTTTAGTTTTTTTTTGTAAGGGAAGAAAATGCAATGCTAATGTTATGAAAATAAATTCTTAAATACAGAGTATCGTCTGTATTTTTATCTGTATTTTAGGTAGGTATTAAGAAATTCTTGTCAAAAATAGTTAGTTCTCTATGTTGTTTAAACATGTTGTTAGCCACTGGTTACACTATGAGGATAATATGAAATTGAAGTTTCGTCATTTACAAAAGGTACTTTTATTTTTCATGCAAAGTAGTCAGAAGAAAAAGTAGTAGTTAGAGATTTAGTGAAAGTGACCCGTTTTCATTGCTGTTGAGTGTATTATAATTATTATACTACCTATGAATATGCATTAGCGTATCTTAGCAGTTATCACTTATCAGATTCTGGGGTACTTAGTCTTTTGCAAAAATATGTAGGTAATGTAGCAACGTGGATATACACGTATATCACACGGTATTTTTGACAAATCTAAACGTAAGAGAACGTAAGAGAAGCCGTGGTGGCCTAGTAGTTCGACCTACCGCCTCTCATGCAGAAGGTCGGGGGTTCGATTCCGGCTCGCACCTCGTAAGTTTACTTATGTGCGAAATTCAATTTGAATTAACCACTGTGCTTTTCGGTGAAGGATAACATCGTGAGGAAACCTGCACGCATCTGCGAAGGAATTCAAAGATGTGTGTGAAGTCCCCAATCCGCGCTGGGCCCGCGTGGGACTACAGCCCACACCCTCTCGTGATGAGAGGAGGCCTGTGCCCAGCAGTGGGACGCAAATAGGCTGTAGTAGTAGTAGTAGTAGTAGTAGTAGTAGTAAACGTAAGAGTGTCATATATTGACGTCTCAATATTGTATTGTAGGTGGCTTTGCGGTATATGAGTTTGAGCTACTAGTAGTCTTTACAAATATGGACATTTCCACCAAAATAATGCTTTGTAACTTTTCCAAGTTATCATCAAGTAAATGCCTCTACATTTGTCTTTTGTATGAATACTCGTATAAGTTTGTAGCCAGAAAATATTCGCACCCACATTCGTACCCTTCATCTCTGAGAAAACAGTCTTCACGATTCAATAACTTGGCAACCAAAGTGTTATTTTAGGAATATTTGCTCAATTTCGTTATCGTTCCTCTGTTTTCATATTATTATGACTTCAAACATTAATTTTATTTGAAAACACATTGGGTGGCTGGTGTTTCCTTGATTTACATAAGAATAATTGACTAACCACCTTCTGTTACTGAGCAAAATTCCTTGAGAATAATGAAATCGGATAATGCCTACAGCCAAATCCGAATATCGAGTGGACTCTGCAACATAAGTACTTAAATGATTCCATTTTGCTATTCTATAGATTGGCTAATAGATTTTTTTTAATCATACCCTACTTAGTTGGGCAACCGGTTGTAACCGATTTCAATTAAAAATACCCTGAAGACCATTTGATTATACCATAACTAGCTTTTCCCCGCAACTTCGTATGCGCAGAAATATTAAAATGTAAAATCCCGTTTTTTTCCGTTCCGTGGGAAATCCTCCCTTAGTGCTACCCTACGTTCCTTAAGGAACCTGCATACCCAATTTCAGCTCTATAAGACCAGTAGTTTCGGCTCTGCGTTGATCGATCAGTCAGTCAGTCAGTCAGTTCCTTGTTTTATATATATTGATGATGATGATTGATGATGGCCAGCTTTGAAACAACCCAGATCCGAAGCCTCATTTCAATCATCGACTGGGATAATAGAGGAAGGTACCATAAGAGCACTTGAAGCCTTTAAAGTTTAAAGCCCATTCGACAACGCCTTAGCATTTAACTTTGAATAATCAAGAATTCGTACAGTAGTATCTGATAGCCTTTGTTAAATATCTGGATCCTATGAACTTTGATGATACCTATCTTACTGGCTATAGTGGCCATCCAGTTATAACTTGGTCACGGATTCCGGAAGAAGACTAAATTCGGGCTTGCATGACGAAAATACTGTAGTATAGAATATTCATATAGAGGTTTTTAACATTTTCAATGCAATATCAAATACAAAACCGTTATTACATGACGTCGTTGTACCTACGCCATGACAGAGTAATTAGTTGTTGGATTAGACTTATGACGCGGATATATCCGTCATTGGCATTGAAAAAGTTAACTTCGGACTCTATTCGAACGTTACATAGGGAAAGGGAGATTCCCTATCTCTGCGCTCAAGCGTCACGGCGTTCAAAGTGAACTTTAAAACTACTTAGCAACGCCGCGACGCGTGACCGCAGGGATAGGGAATCTCTCTTTCCATATGTAACGTTTCGAATAGAACCCTTCGTTATAGAAAATATAAGCCTGTTAAATTCTTCATATCCTGAGCTACACGATAATTGTTAAGTCCTACAATTACTGCCGACAGTTCAAATTAGTTTGTCAGCCCTTGAATTGAAGGACTAGGTAATCAGGAGTTCAGTGAACATCAATTTCGTAACTCCCTAGCAGGTATCCTACCAGTCCAGTCGAAACTTCACCATAAATCATTTGCAAGTCATCAACAGGTGTAAATCTCCTTAATGAACTTCGCGAACTAATCCTAACAAACCCTTAATTAAGCAGAAAATGAAAGAAGTTCAGAGAAACTGCTCCGTGAGCCTGCGTTTACTAGTTGCTTTGGAGGGATGATAAATTACTAGATGGCGTGATATGTACTGAAATAAAATGGCCATATTTCCGCAACATAGAAAAATCATCTCTCAGAAAAAAGAAACAACGAATCTAAATAAATACCGTATAAAATATATAAAACTCTTAGTTAAAACACACAACCTTTAGGTACCTACGTCTATATAATACATAAATTGAAATACCTACCTAATCAAAGTGTAAGCTTTCTTACTTAAAAAATGTATTAATTTTTAGACTTGAGATTCTCAGCCATTAAATTAATCGAATTTTATATAAAAAATACTTGCAACGTTAAAAGTATTCACATTCGCTTGTACCTAAATATTGAACAGAACGTATAGAAATTTAGCGAGTACGAGTAAATCGCAGAACTTCTGAGAACGAGTAGGTAGTACTCATAAAAAATCTAGAAACTGCATATAACCGTGCAACTATCACCATTACAGAAGTTGAAAACTACATTTCGCAGAGGCAGGTTAAGGCATAATTTACTGCGCATTTCGCCGTCGCCAGTGCATTTCATTGCACGGCTTATTCGAACGTATTTTAAATGCATGTGCACATTGCACTCCGATTTAACCGGGCCGGCCATCAGCACTCGCCTGGTTGTAAATAAAGCTCCGATAGACGCCAGAGCCGGTGATTTACGTTATGGACCGTTGCTCGGAGTAACACTACGTCTTAAATTGTCCATTAACTTTAGAAGAATTTAAAGCATACTGTGAAATAGCACACAAGGTCTAGCTGCTCTTAAATAAATAAATAAATAAATGTGCAGTTTAGTCTACGTTAACCGATGTCTTTGAAATATATGATCGAGGAACCTATATTTTAACCTATGTGCTTGTTAGGTACTCATTTTTATACCCATGTAAAAGTGTTTGCAAACAAGATACGTTAACAGCCTTCTAACTTGGCAATTTTATCGAGCTACGAGTAGAACACATTTATTTGGTGAGCCCATAAATCAGTGTAGTTTTGTTTTTTGAGTCGCTTGCGTGGTGCTGGTGACACTTTGCTTTATACGCTAAGTTTCTATAGACATCCTTTCACAAACAAAAGAGGACACTTATACGTATGGCTATGTACCATCCTACTAGTTAAGTTTGTCATCGTTTTATGTTTTTGTTTGATGCTAAATGAGCATATGTCTTGTAGGTATACGAGTACTAATTAATTATTCTTTATCTCGTGACGTAAAAAAAAAATCGTGCAACGTGGGGCTCAAGTAATTTTGTTCAAGTAAAAGTCAAAGGTCCTAGTAAAGGTCGCGGGAACGCGGTGGATGCGAGTGGCACAGGACCGGTCTGAGTGGCGCGCCTTGGGGGAAGCCTATGTCCAGCAGTGGACGTCTATCGGCTGAAATGATGATGATGATGATGAAAAGTCAAACCACTTCAAGTTCAGCTGAAAACGATTTTACTAAAAATAGAATTAATTTGCTTGTTCACAGGGCCGATAATCCCATGGTTGGTCGCCGTAGTTGCGGCGGCGCAGGCGTCGAGCGACAAGCGTCCGCATTTCGTTGTAGAGCCGCCGGCGCGCGTGCTGTGGCCGGCCACGCGCGGCGCGCACGCAGCCTGCCGCGCCGCTGGCTCGCCGCCGCCGGACGTGCACTGGGTCACGGCTGAGGGCCAGCTGCTCACTACCATACCAGGGTTAAGGTGAGGATCTCACATAAGGCTCGTTCTATAAAGGCTCGCCTTCATCCTATACTGATGTCGGACGTTGACGTCGGTTGCGTATGACATCCATAAGTCCCGCACTGCAGAAGTGATCGCTGCAAGCTGTGCTGAACAGTGTGCAAAATGTATACCTACCTACCTACATTACTGTGCCTACATTTAGGGAAGGTTTCAAAGGCCTTTTTGGTATCGTTGTCCAGGGACAAGTACAGGGCAAGCGGTCTCGCGGCCGGTCACCCACGCGTTGGACAGATCTGATAAAAGCTGCGACGCAAGCATCAATAGTCCAATGTTTCCGTAATGCCGAAGACCGCAACAAATGGAGACGCATCGCAGGGAGAGCTTCATCAGCAGATGCATCGTCATGAAACCACGACCACTCTGTCAAGAGTGAACGACTAAGGAGGAGGTATCGTTATGAACGTGAGCCATACCTACGTTGACGACTGTAAATGTTGTACCTATTCGCTACACGATTAAGAACTGAAGAGTAGAGATTTTTTTCGTTCGTTGCGACATTCTGAAATGCTTTAAAATATCTTGGGACATTATGTTGTTTAATCATTATGCGTGTTCAAAAGTGGCCAAGATAATCATTCTTGTCTTATCGCATGCATATTTAAAAGGGTCTCGTACGAGGCACTTTGGAAAAGTTTCGAAAACCAGCATATTATTTAACAAAGTTTTGTAAAGTTCTAGATTCCAGCAGCGCGGTACTTTCTAGCTTAGTTAGTGCTGAGGAGATTGAACAAGTTTGAAGGCTTCTAAAATTCTCACCTGGCTCTCGAGACCGTATCAAGCGGCCGGTGTTTATGAAATCGGCTTAGCACCTGGAAACTTTAAATTACTACAGTTTAACTCTTCGCATATTTAACTTCGCATGCCCTGGCTAAGAAAAAAGAAACTGTTCTTATAATAAAGTCGTCCATGTAGGTATGATTTGAATTAAAAAAAAAACACTCAAAAAATATGTTGACCAATAGAAAAGAAGCTGCTTGTAATCTAAATATATTGAAGAAATTCAATATTATACCTATTATATCATATTAAGAAATAAATTAATTTTGCAGAAAGTACTTGTTTGCTAAAACCAATTTATCGAGAAGTTCTTAGTAAATCTACAAAAGTTTCATCGTTAATTTTTTTGTAGATGAGAGAACATTGCGCGTTAGACAAGAGAAAAAAAAACACGGACTCTTGATACTTACCAGAGTATTATAAACTAAGTTCTAAGAATATAAAGCTGTTCTTGGTTCACCGACACCGAGGAAGTTTATCTTGTATCCCAAGTTGGAGCATCGAAACTCATCTACTGATCGATCTTTAAGATTATTTCTGTACCTACTTCCATAAGTGGGCGAAGTTTACGAAAGTCGTCGACGTATCATTAAACTACATACCAACTTCGCCTATATTTTACAAGAAATACGATTCGGAAGTCGTATACTTGGTGAAGGCGAATTGATTATTTCATTAGGTGAATATTGACTGGAATACATTTCCTTTGCTGATTTTCACGATTGTGACCGGCTGCCGTTGACACGAATGGAAGGACCTGAATTTGATTGAGGATGATATCGACATTGAAAGATTTTCCAACATCAGACGAAAAGGTATTTGTAAAGGAATTTGATGGAAATGAAATCTGGCAATCCAAGATGTTTCCTATTCCTTTTTTGCCGTCGAGGTAGTCGGAGACAGGGCTTGTAACCGGTTAATTGAAGAAACCCCGAAATAGCCAAATATTTAGAATTATTTTATACTCTTTATGTGGAACTCCATAGTGTATTTATGTTATTACTTCGTATTATTTTATCGCCTTTTTAAACATGAAATAGTAAACGAAAGAACGATAAGCAAACCGGTTTATTTGTATGGGGGCAAAAACCGGTTTCAAGCCCTGGTCGGAGATGATGCTCGGTTTCGCAGTCGGTCGGTCAAAATTTTTGTGTTAAAGTCAAGAAGCATCAGTTGAGACAGTGTGAGTTGCCACAAATACTGCCTAATCGGTGGTTTGAGTCAACTGGCAGCGTGGTAGCCGCCTAACAGCGTCACGCAAAACTACGTAACCTTGTCAATCTCCTTACGTTACGGCGTACATCGGAAATAGCCAGGGAGCTTCAAATTTTCATACTTCACCTGTATAGCGCCATCTAGATGTACCTCATGGAGTTCAAATTTGTATGCAGGCTATTTCGGGCGTACGCTGATTTGTTTGAAGGTTGACATTCTCAGTTTACCTTACTTCTTCTATAGTTTCACATCGCTGGTTACTAGGTACACGTCCCGGCAGTTATGTGCTCGAGTGAATCCCGACCTAGTTTGTACCTTGTACTTATCTTCTTTCGTGTACTTCTAAGTTCTTTTCTTTTAGTCATTAAATATTGTTGGGTTTATCTAGGTATTGTATTATTATTATTATTATTGAGTGATATGAGCCCGTTCTGTCCCACTGCTGAGCAAAGGCCTCCCCCCACTTTTTCCACTGCTCTCGGTCTTGCGCAGTCTCTGGCCAATTCTTTAAAAAGGAATCAATTTCATCCCGCCATCGCCGACGAGGTCTGTCTCGTCTCCGATTGGAATTGTGGGGCTTCCACTGGGTGGTTACTTTGGCCCATAATTCGTTCGGCATGCGGCAGATATGACCAGCCCAGTCCCATTTCAGTTTGGCCGCCTTCTGAGCCACGTCAACTATTTGCGTCTTGGAGCGTAGGGTAGTGTTCCGGATACGATCCCTACGTTTAACACCTAATATGCTACGCTCCATGGCCCGTTGACAAACTCCAAGCTTGAACTTCTGAGAATCTGTCAAAGACCAAGTTTGAGCGCCGTAGGTGAGAATTGGAAGTATGCACATGTCCATGAGTTTCCACTTGGACTAGCGTGGTGGGTTACTCGTCCAAACCCCCCCACAATATGGACTCAAGGTATTGTATGTGGATCATAAATATAAGTAAGGACATCGAGATTTTTTTAAATTGAAATGTAGGTATATTTCTTTACTTTATCCTCAGCGTTTATGTAAAGGCACGATTGTAACCAAAACAGCTGCTGCCGCGACGTTTCGAGCAAGTAGCAGCAGCACCGAGTAGCTTCTCGACAAGTTTCGTAATTTTTAATAAGACCCGGTGTGGACTCGGTATTACTGAGCGACACAAAATAACTTAGAAGAGCAAACTTAGATGGCTGCTTGTTGGAGTGGACTTTTATTATACGTACTTGTTTTTTATTTCGTAAGCAGAAAATTTAGGTAAATAAAGGTTGTGTGTACTTTGTAAAAGCTTTTGTTGTTTTATTTTAGCACAGTAAAATGGGATTATAATTTATAGATAGGTAATATTGGAAATTTCTCCTCCCGATCCGGTCTTCGTTGTTATACGGGCAAAAAAACAACAACGTTGAGATTGCTGTCAGCAAAATTCTATAGATTTGAACTCCTCACAGACACGGCAGCACAGGCACACCTTATTCAAACTGTTAAAGCCAGCTTGCACCGCTATTGAAATAAAACAGCGACAGAACACCGCTCTCTAGGCTCCACAATCTAAAAGATAAGCCTTGCTCGCTTGCTCAAAGGATAAAACTAGTCCACAAACTATTACAAACGACATGTAGGTTAATTCTCTCTTAGACGAGTAATAAATTGGCAGAGTTTCGGAGCCGAAGCCGAAGTTCTGGCGAGGACATGTCCGTCCGACGTATCGCATCTGTCAAGTTTAACTTCGCTTTCTGATAGAGATCTATGTTAGGGTATATCTGATCTACACACGAGAAGACACAACATTAATTAACGAAACTTGAAAAAAAATCTTTAGTATCAACGTAGGAATATTTTGTGGATAAGTATAAAAAGTGCCTGAAAACAATGAACTTTATTAATTATTGGCTCAATAATTCCGCAAAAAAAATGCAGACATTTCGTGGGCGAAGCAACTTTAACTTGGGTATCTTGATTAAAATATGTTGTTTATCCTTCTAATGCTACTCGGGAATTTACAAGTATGGTTACGGGTTGTGTATAATAAACTTATATATACTGTTAGCAAACTTAGCGGACTAAATCCCCGAAACTATTCAAAACCATAAAAACGAATGGCTCCCCCAACTATTCCCGTTAAAGTTGGTGTAATTCAATCAAACTTTCGATCTCGGGTCTACTTATACAGCCAATAGAAGGTTAATGAAAAAGGATCTAATAAATTAGTCCCAGTCGAAGTTACTAATAGATAGAACTGGCGAAGTTTGCCCACGAGTTGTTACGGGTGCTGAGCAGAAACTTTTGCCATTTCACCATCCGAATGAAAGTAACAATGGCGGATTGAATGTAACGGCAAAATTCGTGCCTTAATGTCTTTCCTTGTTTAAGACGTGTTGCGTTTTCGATGCTTATTTTTTCCGCGACAATAGAATAATATTTCAATGACGATGTTCTCCGATTTAAAGGGGAATTGGTATCTTGTTTTACGAACTTCGTTCTTGGATTGTCAGATTGTACTTACGTTGCCATAAGAAGCCAACACATTTAGGAAGACAAACAAGTCATTTAATTTAAGTTAAAAATGCCACCTTAATCTGCTCTAATAGGTACCTAAAAAAATCCCAACAGTCCGCCAACTAAATAAACAATCAGCTAAATGCTCACTGAAAACAAAACGATCTGCGAAACGGTGTATGAATATTGATTTCAGATTACGCGCGGCCATTATTTATGTGTAAAATATGGAAAACGTGCGTCGCGCCATGACGGGCACGTGTGCGGGATTGCTCGTTAAAATGAAATTAAAAACCGTGCCGAGCCGTGTAGGTTTGCCACCGAAGGGTTGCCCGGGTTGTCCTTGGTCGGAGGATCCTTCATTTGACCGGTTGCTCTACCTGTACCTTTTGGTTCGGTCGAATACAAAAATATGTTTACATCACCCTTGGCCGTAAAGTGGGATTTTCTGCCTGCTACGCAGAGAGAAAATGTCACTTCTTGGCCAAGGCAAGACGTAAAACTTTTGACAAACCACGGGCGGTAATTCGTAAAGCCCCAGATCGCATATTTATGGCCCTCACCTTCGGTTCGGGCCACAGAAACGTGCGATCTGGGACATTTACGAATTCAACGCCCTAGGTCTGTAATGTACTATTACAGGTTTGAGCCATATCACAAAGAAGGATTCAAAGCTTTATAAAATCTAGTACGGTGTCGGTGCGGTACAATACGGTGGCGTGGCAATGAGCGGGGCACATTGCTTGAAGAGATGGCCGGATGGAGCCAGAAAGTTCTGGAGTGGCGTCCGCGAACCGGGAGACGAGCTGTCGGTAGGCCTCCAACAAGATGGAGTGATGACCTTGTAAAGGTCGCGGGAACGCGGTGGATGCGAGTGGCACATGACCGGTCTGAGTGGCACGGCTTAGGGGAAGCCTATGTCCAACAGTGGACGTATTTCGGCTGAAATGATGATGATGATGATGATGATGATGAATACGGTGTCGACTACCGAAAATAGAAATAACATACGAAATTTCAGGTGAAGGAATCCACTCGTTTCATTATCGCCAACCTCAGGCCTTTAGCAATGTGTAAGGACAATCAGGACAGTGGTTCGACATTTTATTACCATCCTGAGAGGGTTGTTGTTCAGCCATTTATTTACTTTGAAATTGGTTCAGTCGTAAACTCTTTAAACGATTTCTAAAATAAAATACGTCGCATCGGTTCAACCCTGTCGTTCAAAGTTTCAGCATACAAAACAGCGTGGAGTGAGTTAGCGTCACAGCCACCCAACGTTCGCTCTCCCCGAGGACTATACCCCATTGATATTAAGGTCATTTCAGTTTGCGATAAAGTCCAAATGCCTCGCATATTCCACTCAACTGTCCAACTAAAATTGTCAGCCTCGAGGGACTTTAAACTATTAGCATACGGGTCATTTTCGTTCCTGTTTAGTTGTCACATATCGAGCGCCAGTTGTAACATAGCCCTGTTGACAGGAACCTGAGGTAAGGGTAAACTTTTGACACCTTCACCTGTGAAGTTAGGCCAAGATTTATTTACCTAGAGCACGTAAAGACAACACGTACTAAGTTTGAGCACGGCCGGCCGCATGAGGTTCGAAGAAACTTTTGATTAAGTTATTAGTAGGATGAATTCGGCCCGCTGACAACATTTACGCTGACTAACTGTATTAGTAACTTTCACTCATTTAATATACTCGGTGTTCGTCACATTATACAAATTTTATGACGTGATATTTAAGCGAAAAGGAGTTGAGTTTCATCTTTATCATTTGTTGGTACATTTTCATGTCACGGGCCCATGGGGACCCGGTCATTCGCATTCATGGGGCCGAAGCCAACATGAAGAGGTGGTACCTTGTACTAAAATGTGAGATGGCCGCAACTGTGGAGATCTGTCCTCCCAATACAACATGAGGCTGTATTGGCGGACAGCCCTCCCCAGTTGCCAAACTATTGCCGAGGAAGGAAGAGACTTGAAGTGGGCTATGTGGATGGAAGATGTGAACTGGAAAACGGGCTATGGAGTGAGATAACGGCCATCTGCCTGATCAAATCTCACAAATTGCAGTCAAGGCAGACGGTGACTAGCCGCTTACGCACTAGCCTATTACTAATAATAAGTCCGTAGAAGTCACGTGACCGTATAGTATGTGCCGCGTTTAACTCGAAAACTGGTTGAATTGCAACAAAATTAAGTACAGGGGTAGTTTATAACATTGGTCAAATATATAGGCTACTTTTTAGCCCGGTAAAATGCATAGTTCCCGCGAGAACGCTCTTACCGAATTTCACGCGGAAGAAGTCGCGGGCAGAAGCTAGTTAAAATATAAGATTTCATAAATAAGATGCGATCGAATGCCGCTGCATGACGCCGAATGATGCGGCGTCGGTTGACATGCGATTGGACTAAATCTGATCAGTGAGATTCATACATAATTATACAGTTTTTGCTTAAGAACTGACGACTTAAGAACGACTGTAACCTTCCAATGTCTTTGGAACTCTGCACAAACTTTATAAAAGTCGATTAATTTCGTTTTCTTCGGTAAAATTCACGACATTCTCATTCTACTACATACGTATACTTACTTGATTGATCATTTACATGACGCATGTTTTGCCGGCGGTCCTCGCATCGAAATGTAATACAAGTTAGATTTGCGACAAATTCGCACCGTGGCGCTATCACGCGCTGTCGAATTGCAAAACATTGGAGCAGAAAATTAGGTTTACATGTAAATATGTATATAAGCTTCAATGGAATGTGAATGTCGCTGGAAAATTGGCAGTGATCGAGTATCGCTGGAATCTGCAGATAACACTGTCAGGGCGCGCGTGACGACCGGGGATTCGATAATAACGCGTATGAGGCGAGGCATTTATCCCGGAAGAGTTATATTTTATGACGAGACGTCAAAAAAGGATACGTTATTAAGTCTTCACGGAAATAGCCTGCCAAATAGCGGAGTAAAAGCTTTACTCCACTTCTTGATGTACTTACTGAAATACATTTTCAAGAAAATTATAAATTTATCACCACCCTGCCGCCTTGGTCACTTAAACGCTAAATTTATCAGCATTATTGTCGCGGTAGAAGTTCGGACTACTCCCACTTAGAGGTACTTGACCTTGATTCACGATATTGGATAGCGGATAGACATAAACTGCGATGACACCCTCCCCCCTTCAATATCCAAAACGTTTCAATGTATTTGTGAAAATATGTGTTGTAAAGCACCACCAAGACTTCCATCCCAACGTATGGATGCGAGATAAGACCGTGAGACGGCCGTCATATAATGCTTACAAGTCTAGAAAGGCGTAGGTACCTAGTTGTAACTAGGTAGGTCTTTCGTCACTCTTTCGTAAGTTTGTGACTAAACAAATTGAAATAGTAATTTGGAAGGGAGGGCCATGTTATCAATACAATACAATACAAATACACTTTATTGAACACCAAAAAACAATTACACAAATAAATACAATAAACAAAGAAGAAGGGCGACAACAGGCATATGGTATCGTTTCAATGTATTTGTGAAAATATGTGTTGTAAAGCACCACCATCCCAACGTATGGATGCGAGATAAGACCGTGAGACGGCCGTCATACAATGCTTACAAGTCTTGAATGGCGTACCTAGTTGTAACTAGGTAGGTCTTTCGTCACTCTTTCGTAAGTTTGTGACTAAACAAATTGAAATAGTAATTTGGAAGGGAGGGCCATGTTATCAATACAATACAATACAAATACACTTTATTGAACACCAAAAAACAATTACACAAATAAATACAATAAAAGAAAGAAGAAGGGTGACAACAGGCATATGGTATCGTATGGTTATCGTAGTTTATACTACTACTACTACTACAGCCTATTTGCGTCCCACTGCTGGGCACAGGCCTCCTCTCATCACGAGAGGGTTTGGGCTATAGTCCCCACGCGGGCCCAGTGCGGATTGGGGACTTCACACACATCTTTGAATTACTTCGCAGATGCGTGCAGGTTTCCTCACGATGTTTTCCTTCACCGAATAGCTCAGTGGTAAATTCAAATTGAATTTCGCACATAAGTAAACTTAGAGGTGCGAGCCGGAATAGAACCCCCGACCCTCGGCATGAGAGGCGGTAGGTCGAACCACTAGGCCACCACGGCTTCGTAGTTTATCTCAGGACTATATTCAGAAGGATTTACTAAGGTACATTTATCTATTTCATTGTCGCCAGACACGTGCTGAGCGATGGCCGCCTGGTGTTGGGAGCGCGCAGGTCGCTGCTCGACGCTGGCGGCGGCTCCGTGATGCGTTGCCGCGCCGCTAACCGTGCGGGCGCCGCGCTCTCCCGCCCCGTGTTACTTCAGCCAGGTAAACCAATGTTCGTTTGAATTTTGCTCGTGGTAGAGCCTGGTGCTAGATCCGTCCGGGGAGGTACCACTGTCTTTCCCCGCTAACCTGCCGCCAAATAGCAGTGTTCGCACTGTTGTGCTCCGGTAGGGGGTTAAGGCAGCCGGTGAAATTTCTGGCACAGAGGCATTCCATCTTAGGCCTCAGGGTAGGCACCGCATTTGAGACCTTAATGGTTACTTAAAAGCTAAGTACAAAGCTTTGCTCAAGAAGCGGGTCTTCTGGTTACAACCAGAAAACCCGCTTTCTTTATTTATCCAAAAACTTTCACTAGTTATCCAAAAACGCACCTATATATGTATAACTCGATTCTCATCATTCTATTCTTACGTTGACGTTGTCCGTATCGTACGCTGTCCTGTTGTCGCTTTCGTCTTTTGGTGATGATATTGCCACACCCTCAGCACTCCATACAACTATATTTCATAAAAATATAGCCTTGTTTTCATAAGAGAGGCAAATTATTTTTTCACGCGTAGGTTTTTTATTACTGTGTTGTTAAAAATAGCACGGCAGTTCGATGTCGGAGATTATACGTAATGGAAAATTATGGAAACTGTAAACAACAGACTTGCGTAATAAACAGACGGACGAGAAGAGGGCAAAACAAATTACAACTCCGAGTCGAGTTGGACCAATTAACTTTCCGTTACAGCGGGGAAATATGGAATAAAATGAAAACAGCCCACGGCAGCGAGAGTTTTTTTTTATACGGGAAACTTTTAATTAAGGGATCAAATGACATTAGAGTGAGATCGTAATAAGGTAACTTGTCTTTGTTGTCGGAATAACGGCAGGAAAAAATAGGAGTTTTAAGGTCGACTGGGAATTTGGACGTAACGCGAGATTATAAATGAAATTAACATAATAATGGAGTATTACACAACACCGCCCGACAGACAGGCGTGTTGTGATCCACGACTACAGCGGGTATTGTTAAGAGTTTGGGTCGATTTATTCAAATCAGAATGCTAATATTGGCTTATTCTAACCAATATCTGCGATGAGGTTCGAATGTAAATAAAGAGGGAAGACTGGAATACTCCAATTATTTTCTCTGTTGCTTCATATTTATTAAAACAATGCGTTGATAAAATATATTATTTATTGTATAATTAATTATTATATAATTATTATTTATTATATAATCGTAAATTTCGTTTTCTACCATTTAGGTACGAGTAGTTTAAAAACAGAAATAACTAAAATTAAAATTCCACAAATCAGAACGTTGCGATTGGTATTAAAAAAGTAAAAAGCCACATTGATGATAAAAGGTACTTTGCGTGATTTAAAAGAGTGAGTGATGACTAAATCGCTTATAATTTATGAAGCTACTACGAGTATGTATTCGGTCCAATTACTTTTTGTACGCAGAGCCTGAAAAGTTTTAATTAAACATTCAGCGACATTATTCGTTCATCTTGGAAAGAACTTCGTTACAGCGGAGCCAGCGTTTCTTTATTGAAAATGGCTTTATTGTTAAAATGAAGACGCCCTTCTGGGACAGATATTGTAATTTTTTAAGTCTCTTTAATTCTGTGGCTTTCATTTCTGAATCTTAAAAAAGTAATGATCTATTTATTCGAAACATTCTCTTATTTCAGTTAGGTACTTACTTATTCTGGTCTGAGTGGCGCGCCTTGGGGGAGGCCTATGTCAGCACAGCAGTGGACGTCTATCGGCTGAAATGATGATGATGATGACTTACTTATTTATTTTACAAGTATATGAATCTAAGAGTTATTTTATTTTTTCTTTAATATATAGTGTATTGTATCTTAGAAAACAAGGCGTATTTCTAAGTGTAAGTAAATAAAAAGGAAATAATAAACAACAATTTGTAAATCAATGTTTTTAGACATAATTAGTAGAAAGAAAATACGGCGAATCCAAAGGAATCGCACTAAGTATTGTCTTTGTACTATAAATAATCATTTATTTTGGATACCTAAAAAGAAATTATTTAGCCGTTCACATTGAGTTGTCGTGAATTTCAAAGTTTTGCTTGTTAACATGAAACAAGGTAAATTACAACATCAAAGTGTCGAACGCTTTCTTGGGGGCTCATTTGAATGAGAATAAGCTACTACGTTCCCATTTGTTGCTTTTCGATTCTTCCTTTGTGCCCGACGCCATTGTCGGGGAAATATTAAAATATGGTAAGTTAAATCGGTAGCTTAAGTGTTGCTTGTAGGGGTACTTCAAAACGAAATGCATATTTTGGAGTGGTTACGATTTAAATGATTTAAGTACTTAGAATTTGTAAGATTTCAAAATACATTTAACTTGCATTATTCTGGCTGGGCTGGTATCGCCCTTAAGTGTAAAAGCTTGTACAGAAGCCCAAACATTATATGTACCTACCGCCTGCTGTATACCTAACAACATGTTTTCTTGATCTTTTTTGTTCTGTTATTTTTTTCTCTATTGTGTGGTGTTCAATAAAGAGTATTTGTATTGTATTGTACCTACCCTTTGTTGTATTAAAATGCCTTACGTGGTTTTTAGTTTTTTTTTTTATATATACCAATGGTATAGGCAAACGAGCGCACAGCGCACCTGATGGTAAGTGGTCACTGCGGCCCATGGACACCGAAATCCTATGGGGATCATGAAGAAACCAATGCGTTGCCTACCCTGAGGCCTAAGATGGAATATGCCTCTGTGCCAGAAATTTCACCGGCTGCCTTAACCCCCTACCGGAACACAACAGACCGAGCACTGCTATTTGGCGGCAGGTTGACGGGGAAAGACGGTGGTACCACTCCGGACGGACCCAGCACCAGGTCCTACCATTGTCACAGTGTTAATTATTGAATATAAAATTACTTTTTAGTTACAAAAATATACAAACTTTTTTCAATTTACGTAATCACCAATATTTATTTTTTACTTTTTTTTTACAATTCTTTACTTTGTATACGCCTAATAGTCGATCTTTTTGCCAAATATCAAGTTTCTATGTCATCTGGAAGTGGGTTAGACTGTTGATTTATAGGCCAGTGAGGAACTTTGGAATATGGGGTTTTATGGGGGAGACCAATCGATATCTACTACTACGAGTACTACTACTACTACTACTACAGCCTATTTGTGTCCCACTGCTGGGCATAGGCCTCCTCTCACCACGAGAGGGTTTGGGCTATAGTCCCCACGCGGGCCCAGTGCGGATTGGGGACTTCACACACATCTTTGAGTTACTTCGCAGATGCGTGCAGGTTTCCTCACGATGTTTTCCTTCACCGAAAAGCTCAGTGGTAAATTCAAATTGAATTTCATCATCATCATCATCATTTCAGCCAAAAGACGTCCACTGCTGGACATAGGCCTCCCCCAAGGCTCGCCACTCAGACCGGTCCTGTGCCACTTGCTTCCACCGGTTTCCCGCGACCTTCACGAGGTCGTCGCTCCATCTTGTTGGAGGCCTACCGACAGCTCGTCTCCCGGTTCGCGGGCGCCACTCGAGAACTTTCCGACCCCATCGGCCATCAGTCCTGCGAGCAATGTGCCCCGCCCACTGCCACTTCCACTGCAATTGAATTTCGCTCATAAGTAAACTTAGAAGTGCGAGCAGGAATCGAATCCCCAACCCTCTGCATAGAAGGCGGTAGGTCGAACCACACTAAGCCACCACGGCTTCACGGATATAATTCAATGGATGTAATTACAAGAGTTGTTTTAGTTATGTATCAAAGCCAATTATAGGTTTTTGGGGTTAATTTACATATGCACTTAAATTAGACTCTAACTCCATAGTTAACATAACTTTGTAGGTACCAATATCTATTGTATTCACAATAAAACATCCAAAAGTTCGGTTTATGAAGGAAATTCAGTATAATAATTGATTACACTACAAACAAACAACTACCATTTCTTACCGCCCTAAAACTTGTAGTTGCTATAATTTCCACCTAAATCACAGTAACGAGCAAAAGTTTTCGCATTGAATAAACACAAAGAATTTCTCGATATAACGTGCTCTCGAAGCAGGGAATAGCAAAACAATTCATGTATGAAAATATGTTTGAATAGCTAACACTGAATATTGCACGGGAAAATATTTTTATGAAAAATCTCGGCGAGCTCCACGCCACTCGCTGATCTTTAATCTCTTAATTACATGAGAGCTGGGCGCGCGGTATTTCACCGAAATAACTACCTATGCAAAGTGGATGCCCCCCCCCCCAACCCCCTCCCTTCCTCAATATGAATTATTCTTTCGCTGTTACAGCTTGGACGCATATTTTCATTTTATATGAGCGGCCGCCTACAGCACAGAATATTTAATAGTACTACATACAGAATGGCCACGAAATCACCCGCCTGAATGTAGAGATCTTCTACTATCTAAAGTCCCGCGCCTTCACCTTTCAAAACGCATCGATGTATTTAAAAAACACCACCAACACTCTCAACACATGTGTGCGTGCTGAGACAGCCATCAACTATGCGTTGAGAGTGTTGGTGGTGCTTTTTAAATAATGATAAAAAAATTGAAGCGTTTTGAAATGTGAAGGCGCGGGACTTTAGATAGTAGAAGATCTCTAGCCGCGCGCAATTCGCCGTGAACTCGCCTCACCTCCATCCGGACCATGGTCCAGCTATCCGACATGAAAAGAATAAAAATAAATTCAAAAGATTATTAAAAAAGCACTACATTGATATTATATAAAAACTTATCCTAATATTAATATTATTATATAGCCTAGTAATTATTGGCTAATATATTAATGTATAATTGATTAATATTCCTGATCCCGCAGTCAAACTGTACTCCAGTTTTGTGGGACTATTTTTGTTCATTCAATTGTATTTGTTCTCAATAAATAAATAAATAAATAAGAAAACAAGGTCTGGTGCTCCGGGTCGCGTGACACCAGTACATCCAAGTCGAGTTGCCACTTTATTGCAATAAATCAAAAATGAAGGAAATAGGTATTTTCTGTCGTTATAATGCAAAATAAATTATTTGCACAAAGCACAGAAAATGGGACAAGTAAAAAACGAGTGAACGCAATAATTTAATGAAACACTCACAAGATACATGGGAGTCGGGGATTATTTCAATACACCACTTGCAAACACACAGCAGTGAATGACGTTTGGGTAGACGACAGCTTCTCGTGTTGTGAAACAAATTAATTACTAGATGCAGTTTACTTTCCTTGATATTATATAAAATTCTCGTTTTTATCGTTAAATTGCTTCTATTAAACGGGATCAAAAAGTTAGTGAGAATTAACGGCATTAATCTACAAAGCTGACGAGAAATTTGAAAATTTAAATAAACACAAAAGAAGGGTCAGAGGGAATATAAACTTTTCTCTTTTCCTTGTGTTATCGTTATAATGGCGTAAGTAGAAAAGTTTTTTCAGTGGAATTTATGTTACATCTAGTCAGTAATTTTTTCAATTTTATAATTTTTTTTTTGGGTAGCGTGCGATATCCATACTAATATTATAAATGCGAAAGTAACTCTGTCTCTCTGTCTGTTACCTTCTCGCGCTTAAACCGCTGGACCAATTGAGATGAAACTTGGCATTGAGGTTATTTCAGTCCCAGGAACGGACATAGGAAAAACGTATAGTACCCGAGGGAATGCGATAACCGAATTCCACGCAGGCCAAATTGCGGACATAAGCTAGTACTTAATATTATCTGCAATAATTCAATTTAAAATCTTTGAATATTATTTTATCCCTATGACGCACTACGCAGCGAGCTCATTGCGAATGCCACTTAATTTGCGATCCCCAAGACAACCCGTACCCTTTCTGTACGAATCTGAACCTTACAGGCGCCATTTGTCTCCAAAATGGTTAGTTTGGACCATTTTTGGACTGTTACTAAGCACTTTGATGACAAGTAGCGCACAAAAGAAGCTTCCAGAAACTTGATCCGCACTACAGTTGCTTAGTATTTCCACCATTATCTATCTATACTGTGGTAGGTACATATTTCCAAGAAAACAGTGCTACCAACATTAGGTAAGGTAATCGAGAAAGTCAGTAAAGCCAGAGACAAAGGTTGTCTTTCGCAATTATATTCTTATTTATTATTCTATTTTGTTTTGTGTTTCTTTTAGGGAGTAATAAAAGAGTTCTCCAGTTACCAATTACTTAAATGAACGCGACGTTGTACAGCCCCTACAAAGGCAGCCGTCGCTGAATAATGACATGCCATTCTCGTAAATTTTGATCAGAAAACGTAAAAATAATGTTTTGATTTTGCTATTCATTCAGTTCAATTATCTGACTTCGTCGTCGAAATTTATGGGTTTACTATCCGTTGCCCGCGACTTCGTCTCGCGTAGACTAGAATTGGCGTACCCGATGATACTATACATAATATAGATGGTTATAGTTATAGAAGTATTGATATAACTAGGTTGACTCTTAGAAACCCGTAGAAATATCGAGATAAAAATCCTATGTTATCCAGGGTCTCAAACTATACCTATCCATACCAAATTTCATTCAAATCGGTCCAGTCCTTACGACGTGAAGGAAGGACAAACAAACACACTTTCACATTTTTAATATTAGTAATGAAAGCATATAGTATATATAGTATAGTATGGATAGTCTGGATAGTATATATGTATAGTGTAGTATGGATATGGGTTTATCCTTATTTAGTTTTCAAGATACTACTAAAATCTCTAGTGACCCGAAATTTTGCCTTCGAATCTATACTTAACAAGTCGTGTATAGAATCTACAGTTATAATTGACTATAGTAAGAAGAGACATACAGATATTTCATTGAAGGAAATACTATATTCATCTCTATGTATCGGAAGACACAGTGTTAGTAATGCCTTGAACAAATCTATCCGATGCGGACGGCGCAGAACTACTCTGGGCGCGGTTTTGCTCATATTTCAGAAGCAATGAATGAACAGTAGTACTTTAAACCAACGAGCATGTATGCGGAACGGAATGAAAGTTGAAGAAGCGAGCAAGGTATGTAGGAATCGTAGTAAATGGAAGGAAGTGGTATCTGCCTACCCCTATGGAAAAAGGCGCGATCTTATGTATGTATGAATGAACAATTATTTTCAGTGAGGCTTTAAAAATTGTTTCGGTAATCTAAATATTGTCTATTTCCTAGTGGAAGACAACGTGCTGTCTCACACGGCTCGTCAGCTGACGCCAGCCCGAATAGGGGGCTCCGTGGTGCTTCGGTGTGAAGTGTCGCCTCAAATCGGGCTGGTCGACGTCACTTGGCTCCAAGACGGCCTGCCGCTCACCCCTGGGTATCTGGGACCGGGTAAGAGATTCACATTATCAGCCACTAAAAGGGGGGCTGTGCATTAGTTGCATCAAACTGTCCCTGAGCTCAGCTAAGCTCGTTTTTACGCTTTGGTGATGATGACTTTATGGAGTGAAAGTTCGGAGGCCATAGGGTTGGAAATTCCTTCAAAAGGTGATGGATTACAGGCTTAACATGGGATTTCTCATTTGCTCCTATCTAACTTGCGTCCAAACGTAAGTTCATTTTTATCCTAAGTACCTAGTTAGACTTTAGTTAGTGGACTGTGATGAATTTTGTATTATCTAATGCTTAAAATAACACTTGAACGTTCTCGTGTTAAGTTCGTAGTTTATATTTAATAATCAATAAGCCTGAAGTGACATGAAATGGTATATGCATGATTGTTTTTAGATACCCGCTGGATAGCAGGCGCTGGCATTCTTCTGGGTCTGGATTTGATCCAAGCCGACATTCAAGCAGAGTATTCCTGCGTCGCCCTCGACACTCCAAGCCCTCCGCTGAAGCTCACCATAGATGGTAGGTTATGTGAGGTCTGTTAATGATAGTAAAAAACAGCTAAAAAACAATAACTTTGAATGGCAATACGAAGTTCACCGAGTCAACTAGTAAGATATAACATATGTACACGTCCGAGTCGGTGTAATAAACATACAGTTCTCGATATTGCAATGAGATTCGGCTTTAAGTATACCAGCTGCTTCCTCTTAACAATGCTTGTTTGCACAATAAGTAGAGACCCGTTGTACTCTGGCATTTGGTGTATTTCGCTTGGCACTGTACAGACAGCAGCTGGCTGGAAAATATCGAGCTCACTTCGGTGGAGACAAGAGCCGGAGAGACTGCCATACTACCCTGCATAATACGGCACATGAGCGGACATACCATCAGGTAACTGTCTCCTTAAAATATTTATACAATGGATTTAATTTCTTAGCCGATTTTTTTAAGAGATACGACGTGTCCCCATTTTCCTGTAAAGGCTTTCCTTAGAGAATCGGCCAAGCTTCAGTCAGTTCAAACATTATCATTAACTAGTTACTCCTAACCATTATATTTATTTATCAAGAGGAAACCGATTTTTCAGAAGATAAAAATATGCTTTGTGAAAATGTCAACCATATATAACCGTATGATATCATCATTTATCTATACCCCAAAGTAATAATTTGCGGTTACAACGCAAGATAGAGCCCTGAGATTGCCTATTAGCCACCCAATCAGCTCTAACCGCTCCTGTACTCGGTATTTGGCCAAAATCTGTATATATAATTATATAGGGCAGGCAACACTTCCATCACCTATAAGTAGATTTGGCTTCGAAAGTTCTATTCATAAACATCTGCAGGTATTCAAGTAAGATTAAAAAAGAAAAAATACAATTTGGTATAAGTACGTGCGTGCGATTTTTTTTATAAAAAAAAAAAATCGGTACCATAATACCGAAATTCGAATAGTGAGATAGGATCTGTGGGACTCTGTCATTATGATGACAGAGTCCCACAGATCCTATCCCACTATTCGAATATTTATTGATTTAACTCTCTCGTATACGTTTCTCAAATACATTTTAATAAATCGCCAGTTGGCAGCGGCAGGACGCGGGTGGGGCGTGGTCGGCGGTCGCGGGGGAGGGGATGGTGCGAGGCGGCGCGTTGGTGCTGCCGAATGCGCGTACGCACCACGCGTCGCGATACGCCTGCTTCCCCGGAGCGGACTCGTCGCCCCGGGTCATGATACGTCTGGTGGTCTTTGAACCTCTGACTGTTACCATTTCACCTAACCCTTTGGTAAGATTTCTTTCGATGAGAAGATTTTAAGGGCTGCCGAGACTGGTGTACCATGAAGGGGTAAATGCACTGTGCAATAAATATTTACCTTACTCTATTGTACCGTAACTGTGGTGTAAACATGTTAATTATTTCTAGATGCTCGGCACAGGCGGCACCGGTCATTTCAACTGTTCCGTATCCGGTGGCCGAGGAGGCGGAGTCACTTTAAGCTGGCAACACGAAGCAAGACCGTTACATGCCCCCCAATCTCGACTCACCGTTGGCCCAGTCCGCTCCCACCACGCTGGACTATATCAATGTACAGCCCACGATCATTCCGATTCTGCGGTTGCTGGTGCAGAATTAATTATTGCTGGTAACTTTTCCATCACAACTAATCCTCTGTCAAATAAATTCATAGTCTTCTTCAATTTTTCATTCGTCGATCATGTTTCAGATAGACCGCCTAGATTGGTGTCCACATTCAGTGAAGCAGTTACGAGGATAGGTCAGAGCATAGCATTGAGATGCGCCGCGACAGGGATTCCACCGCCGCGAATTCTTTGGACTTTAGATGACAGACCGCTGCCTTCAGCTCCTGATAAGTGCGAAATTTACTAAGTAACATCAAGTGTGCATTACAGATGCCACGAGAATCGTTTTGAAGTGGTTTGTTCATTCTAGGTACAGTGTAAACACAAGAGCGGAGCCCATACCTGGTAATGAAGAAGGGGCGATTGTATCAACACTAAGCGTTACAATTCGCACAGCCGATGAAGGTGGCCGATATGGGTGCAACGCTACTAATTCTCGCGGTTCTCAGGCACACCATGCAAGATTAAACGTATTTGGTAAGTCGGCTAAAGCAAGAATAAATAAAGATCCGAAAAATAAAGACATCTAGATTCAAATAAGATTAATGGTTCCAGGTCCTCCCAATATCAGATATTTATCATCGATACATGTCAAAGCTGATACTGATGTTGTTTTACATTGTCCATACTCTGGGTATCCCATTAAGTAAGTATTCATCCAATTAAAAATGACATTTGACAAAATGTTTGTTTAGTAAATGCAAATTCAACATTGATATTTTACAGAGAAGTAGTTTGGCGCCGTGAGGATGGATCCGTAGTGGACGCTGTAATTGAATCGAATGATGAAAGAGGAATGCTCAAATTGTCTTCCGTACGGAGCACGTCAACAGGAAGTTACACTTGCGAAGTACGAGCTGAGAGTGGAGAACTTGCAAGGAGGACTGTTCGTATAGAAGTACACAGTAAGTAAGCTCATAATAATCTGGTTCTTTATAGTACACCTACAAATGTGTTTTACTTGTTATAATTCATTAAAGAAAAATCATTTCCCTCCCACAGAACCTCCAAAAATAGCGCCTTTTCTGTTTCCTGAAGAACTTGAAGTGGGAGGCAGTACGCAAGCAACTTGTAGTTTAGTGTCTGGTGATAAACCAATTCAATTTACGTGGCATAAAGATAATCTGCCTATTCCATCCATTTTGAAAGTAGGTACTCTATTTATAAGGAAATACTCATGAACAATTTGAGCACAAAAATTTAAATTTTGCTTCTTGCATTCTAGGTCGAGCAAAAGAACATGGACTTTTTTACAATACTAATTATACAGGACCTTACGTCAGCGCACAGCGGTGATTACACATGCAAAGCTTCAAACGAATATGGAACTGTAAGCCACACCGCAACATTGAGCGTCAAAGGTACAACAACACAAAATGTCTAATATTGCTTGCTACATTTTAATTAAGACATGGTTAATGAATGGCGTAACATAATACACAGTTGTATCGCGCAGAGTCACCGACGTGGGTTTGGCGGGCTCAGAACACCTCAGTGTCAGCTGGTGCCTCTCTGTTGCTACCTTGCTCTGCGAAGGGACAACCATCACCAAGGGTGTCTTGGGAGTATTCTTTAGGTATGTCATGGACAACTATTTCTTAATCAGGTACTGCTTGGCTTTTCTATCTATTAGTATAGTAAACCTTCTCAGATGGAGAGAACTGGCGACATGTACTATTCAGTCAAGAGGCTAGTGATGCTGAAGGAGGTTCCATCCTGTCTGACGGATCTGTCTGGCTAAAATCTGCTACTCCTGAACACGAAGGATGGTATCGATGCGTAGCACGGGCCCAACATGCCTCAATACACCACTCCTTTTATTTGGATGTTAGAGGTTAGTTGTAGCCTACTTTGCCTACCCATGTAAATGACGAACAAGAACTGTACGGAACCCTGGCATGATGTTATTTCCATGATAATAACATACATTGATATTTAATGTAATTATTTATCTTTTTGTACAGAACCTCCCAGACTGAATAGGGGTGGTAGTGGAGGGGAAACTCGATGGGTAGTCAGAGGATCTACAGCAAGGCTGATATGCGCTGTGAGCGGAGAACCCGAGATCCATCTTCATTGGACGCATGATTCCAGACCATTAGCTTTACAGTAAGGTTTATAATTAATTATAAATTACGACTATTTCCATAAGGTCACATTTTGTAGGTAATCTGATGTTTATTATTTTCTCAGTGGAGCCGGAGGCATTGAAACCAGAGACACTGGTAATGGAGGCATGATATCTGAAATAACAATAACACACGCGGGACCCGAGCACGCCGGCGAGTATCGATGTCTCGCGAGAAATCTCTATGGCAATGACGAATTGGTGTATCGGTTGTATGTAAAAGGTAAATTATGAAAGGGCTCCTTAATAAAATTCATTAAAACTCTACTGAGTGTCCCAGAGTGTCCACCCTGGAAGATTTCACCCAAGTTAATTTTTCGTTTTAGAGAGGCCAAACATCCCCGAAGAGGTTAGAATATCGGAAGTATGGTCTCGAAGAGCTCGTGTCACTTGGAGGATAGCTAGAGGAGCCATGGTGTCTCATTATTCTCTCCAGTTCAGGGCACTGAAACGCGAACTGACTGCCCCACTGGACACTCCACTGATCGCCTTACTTGACAACTGGGACTCGCCTGAAGTCCTCAATTTGACGCTTGCTAATTCAGATTTGCTGCATGTTGCGTAAGTTCCTTTTTTAGTGTTTCCTTTACATGTAAAAAAAAGCATTTTATGCACGAGTAATTTGCCTTTCATCATTCTGTCGCCTTTAACAAAATGAAGTGACGACCTGGTGATGATCGTGGGAGTGCGGTGTATGCAAGTAGCACAAGACCGGTCGGGGAGTGAGTACTACTCACTGGCTAACACTAGAACTTGGCCTTGGAGAGCGCTTATGTCTAGCACGGGACGTCTTTCGACCGACATGATTTTACTGGCGTATTTTTTGTATTGTACGTATATAGTCTTGTAGTGCAAAATTACGTCACTTTGCATTCAACGCATTCTGCATGTATGTTAATCACCGAATTGTAGCAGCGGCGGTGCACCGCATTTGGAGCATCCGTATGTAATTATGGGCCAGTAAAAGCTTGAGCACGGCTCATTTGGTAAATTCGACTAGCGACCATAATTACTTTCCCATTACTTAAGTGGCCTCCCCCAAGGCGCGGCACTCAGACCGGGCCTGTGCCACTCGCATCCACCGCGTTCCCGCGACCTTTACAAGGTCGTCACTCCATCTTGTTGGAGGCCTACCGACAGCTCGTCTACCGGTTCGCGGACGCCACTCCAGGACTTATAATATATTCAACAACAATATATTCAATATATAACAGATAATATATTCAAGTTAATTTACTTATTTATTATTGATCCTCTGTTATCTATCACTCTCTCTTAATTCGAGCTCTTGGTATATTTTACTGAAAGTAGGTACAATACCTAGTACATATTTGCCATATTCAGGTTTTGGAGGACACGAGTGTAAAAAGGTACCCCATAGCAATGATGAGCGATACATAAAGCAAAAGTAAGGGATGATGCTGCCGATGATAAATTATTATCATTAATACGACATGTTGTAGAAGGCCCTAGGCCGCGCCAGTGCGTCGGGGCCGGATCTGGCGCCCGACTTGCCGCATCGTTGCGGAACCCGATGATTATAATGTTGGCGATGATGATGATGATGGTGATAATGTTGGTGAATATGATAATGATTATGATGATTCCTCAGGTCGGAAGGCCCAGGGCGCGCGGGTGCCTCTGTGCCGGGCCTGGCGCCCGACACGCGGTACGCACTCCGACTCGCCGCCTTCAATGACGTCGGCGCCTCTCCCTACACCTCGCCCCTGCATTTCACCACCAGAGAAGAAGGTTAGTAAAGGAGTCCATATTAATATTATAAATGCGAGAGCAACTCTGTCATCTGTTTCTTAACTTTTCACGCGTAAACTGCTGCACCGATTTTGATGAAATTTGCTATGGAGATAGTTGGAGTCCCGGGGAAGGATATAGGCTCGTTTTATCCCGAAAAAATAAAAAGCACATGTTTCTAAGTTAGCCCTTAGGGTCTATGTTTGACACAGTGTGACAGTGACGTTACATCTGTACCTACATAATCCATTTTTTTCAACCAACGGCTATTATAGTACCGTCAGCAGCAGAAGTAGATAAGCTGTCCAGGTGTTCAAAATGACCTACACACGACCTTATTCTTAAGACGTTAAGGGCGTGTGTAGGTCATTTTGAACACCTGGACAGCTTATCTACTTCTGCTGCTGACTGTACCTTAACACGTCGGATAGCCTGTAAGGTACGTTTCTGAACCCTGCTTGGATCGTTAAAATGTTCCTCATTTGGTTTACTGCGATTGTACTACAATTTATAGGCGACCCATAACGAGGTCGTGACGTCTATAATAAAATAATGGACTGGGGTCATCGTTAATGTTACCATAAATACGCCGTTCAGTATTTATGTTGCACATGATATTGTTATGTGGTCGTAAAGTGTTATTTTGACACCATGCTTCGTTGATTGGTCAGCTCCGGGCGGCGCGCCGCGGGACGTCACAGTGCGAGCGTTAAGACCCCGTGAACTGCATGTCACTTGGCAGGTATGTAATGTAACCAAGGGAAAACACGTAAAAATTAAATTTTACAAGGATACAATGAGCCAATTAAAACTAGTACTTCTAAATAAAGTTGGAAAGCGTTGGGGAAATGTGTTATTAATAATTTTGTTGTTATCAATAAATATGATTTCTATGACGTTTTTAGTATTTTTGATATCCAGCCACGCTTCTTTGCGACATATTGTTTGTGCCACCTAGGTAGGTACCTATTTAGGTAAATACCTAGTGGATATGAATAAAGTTTTAATCAATCAATCCATTGGAAAACTGGCCACAGTGTAAGTAATTTGTGTTGAAAATTGTAGCCTCCTCCAAGGGAAACGTGGCACGGTACGCTGCTGGGCTACACGATCCGCTGGTGGGTCTCGGATGAGGCGGGTAGCGTCGACAGCGTCGGCGCGGAGAGCGGCGCCGGCGCCGAAGCCACCAGCGCGACCCTGCGCGGACTTAAAGCTGCCACGCGGTATGGCGTCACCGTCCGCGCCTACAACGCCGCCGGCACCGGCCCGGTCTCACCGCCGCACTATCGGCACACGCAAGAATCACGTAAGATCACTTATGCCGACTTGCAGCAACGCCGCTAACCTCGGCTTACCGCTCGGCCCCGACTTCCCACGACAGCGGCAGCGGCGAGCGTTTTACGGACACATTTTGCGGTCGGGGCCGAGCCGTTAGACTTGTGGGTAGAGTTGTTGTTAAAACTAAATCTGAGCTTTAGGTCGGCCCTAGACCTACAATAAAATTGCGCAATAACATTGATGCGTCTGCCGCTGCCCTCAAGAATATAGTGCAATACTAACCCTAAACGGTCAATAACATTGCACAATTCGAAATATTGTGCAATGTTATTGATCTTCTAGGGCCGGCCTAACGGCTTGGTGAAAATGGGCCTTTGTAACTATCCCAAATTGGAGGTTTCAGAACAAATCTTGGTAAATTAGCAGTGGGTAGGTACGAAACTAGATCATAATTTTAAACATGCGCCATCGACGTAATTTTTTGTTCGTTTTAAATTCTAAACCTCATATGAACATTGAAAAGTATTTAAACCTTAAATAGCGAACTCACTGTAATTATAAAAGCAAATTTCTCAATATTATGCAAAGCCAATCCATTAATTTACATCACTCGCACCACGAAGCGGCTTTCACCGCAAAGTTGGATTTAAAGTTTTGTTTTCAACTTTTGTCAATGCACTTCGAATAAATCCGCATTGCGCTGTTATCGACGGGAAGCGGCGATCGTAAATTTTCACATCAAAATGCAAAATGGTTTAATTGGACCGTGGCCCCTATATAGGCCGAACGGTTCGGAATAAATTGATGGCACTTGTGAAAGTTGACTTTGTTAGCATTTTCGATGCTCAAAAGGAATACGGGAAGTTCGCTGCAGAAAAATGCACTTTCACGTTTGTTTTGTTTGATAATTTAGCTCCGACCGGAGGGCCCGAGGGGTTGACTTGTAAATCGAGCGGCGCGACTTCGTTGAGGGCTGCTTGGCGGCCGCCCGCTGCGGACACTCGAGGCGGCATCATCACTCATTACACGTTACAATATACAAGATACGACGCGGATCCTTTGCTACCGACTCAAGAGGCGTATCTACGCATTCAGGTGAGAACTGTCAGTGAACACATCGATCGATTATATAATAATGTTTACTCACATAATAAACCATGGTAATTGGATGACCTCATTAAGTGAAGTGTGCATTGTCGGTGAAATAGGGCGACGAAGCGACAATATCCCGGTTAACGCCGTACGCTGAGTACGAGATACGGGTGCGCGCCCACAACGCGGCCGGCGACGGGCCGCTGTCGGCGCCTCAAGTCTGTCGCACAGATGAAGACGGTAATTCACACTATGTATTTAAAATATACCTAGGTCCTAAAATTCTTTCTAGGTCTAGGTACCTATGACCTACCGCAGACAGCCGTGAGTTCGAGTCCGGCTAGCACCCCAGAGTTTAATATTTACGAAATACAATTTTAATATACAACTGAGATTTTCGGTGAAGGAAGACATTGTGAGGAAATGTGCACACATCAGCGAAGTACTTACTTCATTTAAGAATTTGTGCGTCCCCAAGTCCCCAATCCGCACTGGGTGCGTGGGAACTATAGTCCAAACCTTAGTGCCCAGCAATGGAACGTAAATATGCTGTTGTGGTGGTGAACTCTAAAAGTCGACATTGCAGTTGGATTTTCAAGTTTATTGCTCCTTTATTTGTGTCACACCACGTCACACTTCTTAGTCGTACACTACAGAATAGACTTTTTGAATCACAATATGCGCTTTCTGTGCCATATGGCTGTGTCATCCTTGAATGGTCATAAATATGAAGGTAGTAAATAGACTTGATTGTTTGCAGTCCCAAGCGCGCCCGGAGGCATGAAGCTGATCGCACTCACGGAGCGCTCCCTGCGAGCGTCGTGGCTGCCGCCGCCGGAACCAAACGGGAAACTGACGCATTACATATTATACGTCAAAGATTTGTCCGGGTCAGTCCAATCAACCTACTAAGCAAACCTTAAGTTTCACTTAAATACTTTCCATAGATATATTACTGGAAAAAAATTAAATAAAAAAATAAAAACCGCCTTCAAACTCCGACAAACTGCGATGTCAATGTCAAGTTCACTATATGATTAGCATTTCTTTGGGTCGGTTCACTTGACACCGACTTCGCAGTCTGTCGGATTTTGAAGGCGGTTTTTTATTTTCTATAAAAAATTTTTTCGGCTAGTTTCCAAACATTACTATAGAAATACAGAAGTAACTCTGAAGTCTTCGAAATTGACACCAAAATCATCTACGTGCTAGCAAATTTTGAGGAGTTCCCTCATTTTATCATGGAACTCATCATTAGAACTGAACCAAATTAATATGGAACCAACTTGGAAGTACCAACTTTCGAACAAAAAAAGAATCATCGAAATCGGTTCACGTTTACTATTTATTTTTGGCGAACATACATAAAAAAGAAAGATTCCGACGAATTGAGAACCTCCTCCTTTTCTGAAGTCGGTTAGTAAGATTCATACTCGCTTCGTTGCTTAGATAAATACTTGCACAGGTCACAGGAACCAAACGCGACCCGCATCAATGCTTGTATCGAAGGCGATGGAGTTTACGTGGAGTGCATGAGAACGCTGCGAGGGTTGAGGGCTGGCAGGACTTACGAGGCATGGGTTAGAGCTGCGACTACTGCCGGCGAGGGGCCACCGTCTCCTGCCGTCGCTTGCCAAACCAGTGCTTTGGGTAAGAAGTTTGCAGCACGCAATTCGGTAACGTATAAAGTGAATTAGCAATTCCCATATCCCAATTCAGCGTATCATCTTCCAATTTGCAGACACTGCAATTTGCGAAAGAAAACGTCCGTCCCTATTCGGTCTGACTCAAAGTAGACCCTTTGAGTCAGACCGAATTCTCAATTAGATGCCACTTGTGCCATCCCGAATATCAGTTTGAGCTCAAAAACACCTTTGACAACTAGGTACTTACTATGCAATAACTCAATGTTAACGAATGTAAACGTGACAGCACAGAGCGATATGTATGACATATTTTCAGAATAACCTAGGTCTGACAAGAGCGTCCTTAATAATCGACGTGCGTTTTATTTTAGCTCCAGCACGCATATCCTCGTTCGGTGACGTGGCAGTAGGGGCTGCGGGCGGTTCGTTGTCGCTGAGGTGCGTTGTCGGAGGCACTCCACCACCAGCCAAGAGATGGCTCCGAGGAGGAAGTCCTCTGCACCCTCGGGCGCCGTTCCATCTCGATGGAGACGCACTTTTGATACGAGGTGAGTTCCACAATCTATGAGGTCAGTCGGGGCAAGTGCGCCAGTGTGGTAAAGTCCACCCACACCACACCCATATTACAAGGGTTGCTTAGTTTGGGACTAGGTAAATTTGTGTGAAATACAATGTAGGTACCAAGTTAAAAAACTAGGTAGGTGCCTAACACCTAGTGAACAGAGTCAATTGTGTATTGCAGTGGCATTGTTTCATGGGTTGCATGGATGTAAGAAGTTGAGTAACAAGTGGACGGTGACTCCCCTGATGCACTTACCCCAACTGACCTTACCTAATATCCTTGTGCAGAATATTCATATAACACATGTTACCTCTACTAGGTTTGGAATTAGCACATGCGGATAATTACACATGCGTCGCCGAAAACCCTCACGGCTCTGATTCGGCGACATGGAGGGTTGTTGTGTTGAGACCACCCACGCCACCAGCTTTGGCGTTGTTGGAAGCCCGTTCAAGAGAACTGGAACTTGAAATGCGTCCAGCTCCCAGAACTCCTGGGCATGCACTGCCCAAATCTTATACTTTACATTGGAGATTGGCTGCTCCTGAGGTAGGTAACAAGCTTTTTATCTGTTCTCGTTATTCAAAATCCAAGGTAATTTGAAATTGGTTTGATTTTAGGGAGAATGGAGGCTGCAAGCCGCCAGTCCTGGACCGTTGACGTTGTCAGGTCTTCGCTGTGGCTCAGCGTACAGAGCTTACGGCTCGGCCGGGGGTCCCCCCGGGACTGAACTCGCTGTCCGAACGACGGGTGGACCCCCAGTCGCTCCCCCGGACTCAAGGTGGATTCGAGTCAATGCTACACACGCGCGATTCGATACCAGCATTTGGAGCGACGGTGGATGTGGCCCTGTGGCTTTGAGACTAGAATGGGCTGGTTCAGGAGTGGCTGGTGCCAGGGATGTGCCTGTGGGCGGAGAAGTTATTTTAGGAGGTAAGTTGAAGTAAAACAAGACAGTTTAATACCTTGACGGATACGTAAACGGGAGACGTAAAAAAATTACTTCGTGATGTGGCAAAGGTATGATGAAGGTGATTAGATACCAAAAATAGAACCCCGTCCGTGTCTGCCTATTTCTCATGTAATTTATAGGAAGCACGAGACTCTTCTGTTGACGTGACGTATTAAAGAAGTGATTCTACTTTGTATGGGAATTGAACCACCCCTGATTTATCAGTCTTATCCGTGAACGTGTTGAAAGATAAGGAATACAAACGGGTATATTGCAGGCTTGACGCCTGGTTCGAGGTACCGCGTGGCAGCGCGCGCGTCGAACGAAGCTGGTTGGACGCGTGAGGTGTACGAGTTCACCACCACCCCGGCGGAGGGGGGGTACGCCGAGGAGGTGGACGCGCCGTTCCCGGCCACGGCCGGCGAGCTGGCGCTGCTGCTGGCCCTCTGCGCGGCGCTGTCGGTCGCCGCTCTGACCATTCTAGCTATCCTTCTTAGGAGGAAAAGGTAAGACGAAGACATAAAAAGAGTATTAGAAATACTCTTACAGGTGCTCAAAAAGTAAACATTTCGATACCTGTTTAACGTGCCAAAAGTTTGTCATTTCCGAATGAGCGTTTTTTGTTTTTTGAAAGCTAGAGAGCGTGCCTAAAGTTGTTTTTACGAGCTAGTGCGTAAAGTTTTTTGAGCTTCATCCTGTTCGTTTATTTCTTTATTCTTTTTTTTCGCAAATGTGTTAATATTACATTATTGCCGTGGCCGGGAAAGTAGGTATTTGCAGGCTGAGTACTGGTTTAAAGGGCCGAGGCTTCGCCGAGGCCCTTTAATATGTACGAAGCCTGCAAAGCCTTTCACGTGCCGAGGCTTATATAGTGCTTTTCTCAAAAATGAAAAAAAACCTTGATATTAGGTATTCATAATACAGCATTGACACGCACGCAAAGGTAGTCAAGTACTTACAACAAATCCAATGGAACGCCAGTCTTATTTCGTATTCACCGATATTTGACTTTAACAGACACACTAACACGGCAAGTTAAAAACTCGCATGTAGATTTCTCGTTTTTTATAAAAATTAAGACCTTTTATTAATTTTTAAACCAAACTAGTAAACTATTTTCATGAAATTTAGCTAAATAAATCTGATACAAGACAAGAACTCCCGCCCGCTCTTTATGGATCATTCTTTTTTTAAATTCCGTTCTGAAATACATTGCGCTGTTTCAGACACGGATAAAAACGTTTGGTTTCGCGTCAATTAACAGATACAGAACATGCAGACTTGGCTGTTTGGGAATTCCTTCGCGTATTTATCAGTTAAAAAAAAAAGTACCTGTACGATAATGAAATTTCATACAACATTCCCTGCGCTTATACATGCCGCGGAAGTAAATTCATATAAATTTCCGGGGCATGCAGTTGAGTTTTTTTTTAATTTTTGACTGATCGTCAATGACGCACTTTGCGGTCTGATAGAAAGCAGACAATGACGAGTTTCCCGGCCATTTTTGAGAAAAAAATGCTATTTGCTACACGTGCAAAATTGTCATTTTCAAAAATAAAATTGTAGGTATCTGCGGTAAAAATAGTCGCGGCACTGTTATGTTATACGTTTACTGTTATGTTGTTACGAGTTTCAATGTTTTCTTAATTTTAAGATAATAGTTCAGTACAATATCCTTTATAAGTATTGTCACACTGGATTTGATTCAGGAGTCATTAATTTTAAGTACATATTAAAATTGCACTCACTTTAGTCTGATATTTCTCTGTAAAGTCTAAAGTGCTTACGTCTGCAATTACTGATTGAACTGGGAGCAAAAATATTCAAATAAAAGTACCTGGATCGTTAGGCTTCGTGATCTGCCGGTGACAAGTTGCTGACAGAAGGCCTCTTTGCTGACAATTAAACCCGACCTCCACCGACCCTCCTCACTCGCGCGTTGACTACTACGTATGACACGAGTTTTAATATCGCCCTTCAGACTGCAAAATATTAAAGTAATAACGGCGCTATAGATCACGCCGTGTTTTCATTATACGACCTCTGAAACAAGACAAGATTTGTGAGATGACAAGTAACATGTTGTTGAGATATACGAGTGTAGGTCGACTGTTGAAGTGACAGCAAAATTGAGATATTTAGTATAGGGACCCACCTAACTTACTAGCTTGGGACGTGGCATATTTATTTTCTATGCTTTAACTAGTCTCCATCAAACAGTCATATAAGTATAAAGCCATTCCCGCCCTCTGCCAACATAACGGGATACTAAGATGCAAAATATATTCCCCCGTGGAAAAATAGTGAAGTTAACCACCACGCTGCAGAAGCCGCTATCACAAATAATTTATAGCAACGAGCGAACGCTTCGCGACTTGTTCGCCTATTTTCACGTTTCACACTCCATAAAATACGAAACGGTTTACTACATTTTTAAATTGAAGTTGTACTTATAAACTATCATTTTGCAGCTCTTCTTGAGTGTATGTGATGTTTAATGTTTGTATGAGTTTTGTTTATGACTTTTATTAGGCATTGCTTCTTTAGATTAGAAAATAAAAAGCAAAATATGTCGCGTAGTTAGGGTAGGTTAGGTTAGTAACTAAATATTTAACCTTTTGAACGCCATGTCAAATACAAAATCCGGTGGCTGTTGGCTAAAGGGAATATGAATGTTGCGCATACGTATTTAAATCCAATCCGTTGCATGCCATGACGCATATAGGCATGTCGTTGGCGTTAGACCTGCGATGCCGATATTGCGTCGTTGGCGTAGAAAATGTTAATATGGCGATTTCAAATTGTCAAACCTGCAGAATTTGCTGTGCCGTAAATCCGCTTAGTTGATTTATTACAACGAATTTAAATTGTGACAAATGATGATGATGATGTGATGTGATGAGAAACAATTAATTCCATGTGTTTTGGACAGGAGTGACGGCGGCGCGGCTCGTGTCACCACGAGCGCCGAGAAGCCACCTTGCGGCACCTACCGGGCGCCGCCGCACCAGACACCTAAGCTGCCGCCCGATCCTCCAGGTAACATTGAGGCCTTCCAAAAAGATGTGCGGTTGGATTAACTATTTTTAGAAGTGACAACTTCTTTAGCGGCGCTGTGCACTTTTTGTGATAGGGAAAAAATGTTAAACTCGCGACAGATCACATGACGAAGCCAGTAGACCTCTGGCGCGGCGTAGGAGAGGAAGTTTAGTATCCCCCTCTCTTTATACCGCGCGGCGAAATTACCTATGCCTGTGCAAGCTTTCACTTCTGCTGGCACTCCCGGAGTGCAACCCGTTGATTTTTTTTAGTACAGGATGTAATAAATCACTAGTGGCACCAAAGGCTTGCCTTTGTTAATTTGAATGTTACACCGACTATCGAAGTGTATTTTTTTGCCGCAAACTAGACCTAATAATCGCAATGTTAGGTTATGTACAATAATAATAAAAACATCAACAACAAACGTCCAGGCCGTAAACAATGCATTTAAAATCTCAGCTCTACTTATATGTTAGAGATGAAAGCACGGAATATCATTTGAAGTTAGTTTCGACATAAACACAACACGACCGCTCTAACCCTCCCGTTATTTGTGAATGGGATTTCGCGACCTCATCGCAGGGTCATTGGGCAAATGAAGGGTAAAACGACCTTGATTTTAATTAAGTTGCCCAAAACAGTCGATTTATCAAGGGACAGAATTTAACGACCACACAGAGAAAGTTTGTTTCCGCTATGATTACAGTTTTCAACTTTTCCTACCAACTTGTATCGTCCCTTTGTTTCGCAGAATACTACTTGAGTTGTATTCATGTTAACTTTAATAACATAGCATATTCAGTGATACATTCAATGGATATTACAAATGATGAGAAATTATTTGTGAAATAAGTAATTTAGTTTTGTTTAATGCTACTTAGCGGCTGTATTGATTCTCTACACCATTTTTGATACTTTTCTTCATTTGTTATAGAAGTTTTCATTAATTTTGTTTCTCTGCCGCATATAATTATATTTTGTTATTTCACATGGTCTGATTCCCACGGGACAGGCTCAGCCTAATGTGGGGATCACACTAACCTATTAAAATATTGTATTTAATTTGAAGATAAATAAATAAAATTCATTTCATTTCAAAAGTTGTTACTGACTTATTTTCTCGTGTCGACTGTGCCTTTAAAATATCTTATGACAAAATCCGAGGAAGACAAGTTTTACGAGCTTTAGCTGTCTGGGGCGTGGCAGCTCTCAACTTTCATTATTAGTAGGTATTTCTATTTTCTTTGAAAGCTTATTTGAATTATTTTCCTTGTTTAAAATCAGCAAAGGAGAGAAATTTGCGCCACCTGGGTTAAGAATTAAGTTTTATTACGGAGTCAAAACTTAAACACCTTAAATAAGTGAATCTAAATTACATTATAAGGCTTAAAATATATATTTTGAAAACTTGAAAACTTTATGCTTTTAGCTTTTAGTCAAGGATTGAATAGCGATATTTACTAATTTTATGATAGATTAATTAAATATTGGAATCATCTGAAGAGCTTATCTTCCTATGAATATCATTGTTAGCCGCGGTGAAATTTTAAACGGTGTGGTCGAATAGATGTGTACGAGATCAGTCCGTACGCGACGTTTGCCGGGCCGGCGGGCGATTCACGCGCGTACACGCTGCAGCTACGCGCACTGGCGCGCCACGACGACGACGCCGTGCCGCCACCGCTGCAGAACTGCTGTGAAGGTAACCATAATCACGAACACATACATAAACACATACATACACACACACACACACACACTCACTCAACACGTGAACCGGAGGTCAATTACAAACAATATGTGTAAGTAGCTGGAGGTCTTAACCTTTTCAACTCCATGTCGAGTATAAAAGTTGTGACTGACACGCCAAGGGTTACTGACGTCTAAAGCGAATATGGATCTTACGCATACGTGTTTAACTCACTAATCATAGTTGGATTAACCCATCGTTGGAGTTTAACATACGTTGCGTATAAATGGATATGCAGTTGATATCGAAAAGGTTAACAAGCACATCGAAAGATTTTATGCTCTTTTCTCTCCCTTAACAACAATGTTTTGTCGATGGTATACCTAATTTTCTTGCAGAAGAAACATGCGTCGACGCGTGCGACCCTCAGCGGCGGCGCAGGCGCCGGCGCCACTACTGCCCTGACCACGGGAACTATAATGGTAATCTTATGTTAATTTTAATTAGAATTTTACACAAAGAATGTTTTTCGAAAACATCTAGTCTAGTAGACTTACCCCATTTAGGCCCACTTGGACCAAGCTCGAGTTAGCCTTTTAACTCAGACCTACAATGACAACCTTCATACACATCAGCTTACGCCCGAAGCCGTTCCTATACCCAGCTCAGCCGTCACTGTCACTCGTGCAACGAGTGAAAGAGAAAGCGCTACGCACAGAATGCCCGATTTAGTTAGTATTTAACACGTTTTAATTTCTATAAAAATACTGTCTAAAAACATGGCATTTATTAAGCTAATGCATATAATATGGATAATTAATAATGTATATAATATGGATATTTTTCTGTTATATTTGTTTGATATAATAAACTGGATTAATAGTACATTATTGCAGAGGTCGCCAAGTAGCGCATTGCCGGACGAGTCAGTTAGAAGGCTGAGCGAAGCGAAGCCTTCTATTAGTACGAGTCCGGCAATCGCAATTGCGGCCGAGGTATATATAATGCTTTTCTCAAACAGCGAGGAAATACGTAAGGTCAGTCGGGGCAAGTGCGCCAGGATGGGGTAAGTGCGCCTAATATAAATATATCGAAACCCATAAATATTACTCAACTAGTAGTTGGCTGTTTACAAGGCATAGGGGGGAAATAAATTTAGGCGCACTTACCCCACATCAGTATTTACTACTTCCATGATCGTGGATGATTTGGCCATGGAAGTTGTACTTATTACCTCCATGGATTTGTCAGTTTCGGGGCAAGTGCGCCAGGATGGGGTAAGTGCGCCTAACATAAATATATCGAAACCTATAAATATTACTCAACTAGTAGTTGGCTGTTTACAAGGCATAGGGGCGAAATAAATTTAGGCGCACTTACCCCACATCAGTATTTACTACGTCCATGATCGTGAATGATTTGGCCATGGAAGTTGTACTTATTACCTCCATGGATTTGTCAGTTTCTAGAGGTGTCTCAAATAGCAAGCGAATTAAAAAAAAACACACACGACAATAATGTTTTTGCTGGCCAAGGCCGGCAATGGACAGCCTCGCGTCTTCTTTATTTGAAAGTAACACGAACATTTCCGAGCATGTTTGAGAAAAGTTGGATTAAAGGTCCGAGTTAGAGGTTACTTTGGAATTGAATTGTATCGAGCGAAGTTTCGTGAAATGTGTAACGAAAGCTGTCAATGTAAGGATGACATAATCAAATATAACATTTGTTTTTTTTCATATTTTTATTTTTTAACATTTCTTAGGAAAGTATGATCTTACATGAGCAATTTGACGATGCTGGGTCAGGGCAGGGAACGGCCTAAAATTCGATAATAGATGTCGCTGCCTCTGATAGCCTGTATGAAAATTTGAACTCCCATGAGCAATATCTAGGGGTGCTTTAAATTATCATACAGGCTACGTGTGGAAACTTGAGGCGCCCCATGGTAATTTGTCACAAAACAGAACTTTTCCGATATACGCTGCAATGTAGGCAATTTCCTTGTCTCTGGTTGTATCAACCCGAGGTTAGCAGCGTTGGTGCAAGTATGCCTTAACTCTGCGTATAACGGAGCTGACGTAGCACATAACTGTTCATCTAATAATATTATCGTTCCCACGGGAATTGACTTTCTCCGGGATAAAAAGTAGCCGATATGTTGACCCGTGTTGTAATCTACCCCCATGCCAAATTTTGTTGCAATCCTCTCAGTAGTTCTCGAGTTATAAACCCTTATAATATTGACCGATTGTCGACAGGTTGTTCGCAAGACTCGGGGAGTTGAGGACAGAATCTCCCATCTACTGCCAAATCAACGTAAATATTATCTAGTCAGTGTAATTAGTTAATTCGATTAAACATATTGATATGTATACAAGAATTTATACAATAATATTGTTTATTTATACAAACGTGGTTTTATTTTAGCTGTTGTAGGAAATTAAAGTAGATAAGTACAATGAGGGTAATCTAGTATTAACACGCGTTTATTGAAGTTTTACAAATTCCTAAGTAGATGATCTTGTAACTATTTCCAAACATTGGCATATAAGGTCATAAGTAACACTATTCACGAAATTGATGCCAAAATGAAACGCGTCCCAATCTTATTTAAAAAGGACGAGTACATTTTAGAAATCGGTCCATAAACGAGACGGAGAATCTGAGTTACTAACAAGAAATAACAAAAACATACAGCCGAATTCAGCACCTCCTGGATTTTTTGAAGTTGCTTGAAAAAGACGTCACTTCTAGGGTCACTTCTACGTGAAACAATCCGGAAAGGTAGATCAATCACAATTTCACTTTTATTGTCGCTGGCAAAAAGATCGGACGGAAAAATGGGCTCATAAATATCTTATAAATAACTAGTATTCTTCACCTGTGTGACACATTGTATGGTTTATCACATCCAATACTTGCCGATAACGGTAACACACTGAGCTTTCATTATTGTTTTCACTCTCGTATTTATTTCATGTCGAAATCATGCTTATACATACATTTAGGGTGAAATTAAATCAATTAACATTGAACAAAATGTTAGCACTAACATTCTAACATCGCCTGTAAACAATACACCAATTAAATAAAGGTTGTCTCAAGACGTCAACTCAAACAAACTTCTTTGCAATTAGATATCAATATCAATATTAGGTCTTCCTTCAAATACGGCGCACGATTCTGAGCTCAATTTTTATTGTTTTGATATTGGTAGTACTCGTTGCAGAGATACTATGTCACAACGGTAAATCGCAGATTAGCCTACAATGCTGAAAGCAATTAGAGCAGAAGCCGAGTGCAGTTGGCCTGAGATTAACGTATCGATCTGTACCTACGTAATTAATATTGCAACACAATAAGCCGATTTTATCCGAACCCGGTAATCTCCTTATGTAGAAACGAATTATTAGTCACATAATATTTTAGAAAAAATAATGATTATTATAGGTGTCTTTATAGGTACAAGAGGTCAGTATTTTCAGCGCATGGTACCATTTTAGCTCAATACCTACAGAACAGTTAGAACTTAACTAAGCAGACACTTTTAGCTAGGAAATTAAAAAATCTAATATATAAAATTCTCGTGTCACAGTGTTTGTAACCAAACTCGTCCGAAACGGCTCGACCTATGAAATTTGGTGTGTATGTTCAGTAGGTCTGAGAATAGGATGTAAGCTATTTTTCATACTCATCCAAAAATAAATCTAAGGCGGTATGCAGTCCGCTGGGTCAGCTAAAATGATTCCTGTGAGTCACAACAATTTTAGCCTGAGACATGTTCGCTGTAGCGTACGGGAGGAATTTCTTTTGTAGTTTTATTACGGCCCTTAGCGGGCAGCTCTGTTCAGAGCTGTTAAGGGTAACGACGTGTACACAAAGCACATCTTAACAAGGTCCTCGCTCGAATGTGTTACAGAGTCCATGGGAATTATAGCATTAGTTGCCCCACCCACTGTCTACACACCACAGCTTAGTACAATAAGTTACAGTTGCTCATAAAAACAAATTGGAGTTATAAAAGGTTTCCACAGTGTATTTTTTTACCTTAGAATTCGATCTTGTGTAACAACTCGATTTTTGAAAAACGAAAAAAAAACGACTGACAAACTTTTGATTTACTCTCACAATCAACGATACCGTAGAAGCTAAAATACATCAAGCCATTTTAGCAACAGAGCGTGCCAAAGATGTAACATGCACTCGTAAAACCTAACCCCCTTCTGCCGCAATCGGGTAAAAATGAGAGTCTGATTTACAAAGACAAGCTCTCATTGGAAAATACCAGTATACAGGTTTAGCAACTTAGAAGGCGCGTGGATTATGCAAAAATGGACTCTGCGTCAACGGCTTAAGTGCTTCGCCGCGCGCCTTCCAAGTTGTGTCGTGCTGTATCAGTTTTGAAAACTTGTCAAAACTACTGGGCGACCAAAATTCAAAATTCAATCATTTATTCAGCAAATTGGCCACATAGGGGCACTTTTACACGTCAGAAAAAGAATTTACCAGCGCTTCCTAGACCCATTGCTTGAGAAGAAGCGCCGCAACAAACTCAAGCAGAAGGCCTTTTTTCAAGCTTTGCTCGGGTTAAAATAGCTAAAACCGAGTTTTCTCAGATATGAAACCCAGCTAGATCGATTTGTCGGCCTCGTAAACCCCTATATTCCAAATTTCGTCTAAATCGTTAGAGCCGTTTCTGAGATCGCTTGGATAAATAAATAAACAGAGAAATAGGTAAACAAGTTTAGCGCGTTTAAAGTATGACATTACAATGTTAGAAATAAGAGACGGCGTACACTTTATAATTAAAATCGTTAGCGTACTGCGTAGTTTTTGCCTGCAGCCCGCAATCCCCAAAAGGACCGAGCTGTAACACTAACTTTCACCTATCGCGTTACCCCGCTCCGGCCGCGTCATAATATAATACCGTTTTATTTAACGGCGTGTTTGCGGACGCTACGAAGACGATTTTTCGGTTATACTAATATTTGTAACTACTACTACAGCCTATTTGCGTCCCACTGCTGGGCACAGGCCTCCTCTCATCACGAGAGGGTTTGGGCTATAGTCCCCACGTGGGCCCAGTGCGGATTGGGGACTTCACACACCTCTTTGAATTACTTCGCAGATGCGTGCAGGTTTCCTCACGATGTTTTCCTTCACCGAAAAGCTCAGTGGTAAATTCAAATTTAATTTCGCACATATTATTATTATTATTTGGGTTTTGTAGGGCCATATGTGTGTCACCTCGACCATAGCTGATCTATTGTGACGGCCCTTCTGAGTTTTGTTATAATTCACCTGAGATACCCGTTGAGTCCAGGAATTTCCAGATTCTTTGGGCGGTGATGTTTTGTATCTCCTTTGGGAGCATAATATGCCTCCCTAGGTAGATACTACGCTTTTGCATGAAAGGTCCGCACTCACAGAGGATATGCAGGGGCGTTTCCTCTGCTTCGTGGCAGAATCTGCACGTCGTGCTTTCTTTCATTCCCATTTGGGCTAGGTGTTTGTTCAGTTTGCAGTGTCCGGTCAAGCTTCTGGTTACTGCACACGTTTTATATCTTTTGAGACGTAGTATCTCTCTAGATAGTTTTGTCGCATAGCCCTTAATGAGAGCTTTCGAGTGTTTTTGTCCAGGTACAGACTTCCACAGCTCAATAGCTTTCGATTTGTGTTCATTTTCGAGAATTTGGTAAGCTCCTTGTTTGGTAACTCCACAGAAAGGTTCGGGGCCAACCTGGGGGTTGTCGGCTCCGTTTCTGGCGAGCTCGTCCGCTTTCTCGTTTCCATCTATGTTGGAATGCCCAGGGACCCATCTAAGAATTACTTTGTTGGAGCTTCCTAGGGCGTTTAGATTTTCTCTACATGTCTGTACTAGCTTTGAGTTAAGCTCAAAAGAGTCTAGTGCCAGGATAGCCGCTTGGCTATCTGAGTTGATGTAGATTGTTTGGTGTTTAAGTTTTCTATCCAGGTTGATTTCTGCACATCTATTGATGGCGAAAACCTCCGCTTGAAAGATTGAGGCTTCAGTGCCCAAATTTATGCTGATTTTAAATTTTGGCCTCTGTCCGAAAACACCGCAGCCTACATCTTGTCCTTTTTTGGATCCATCTGTATACCAAATGTGGCTGCCCTCCTTGAAATCTATTTGGTTGTTCAACCATATGTCCCGAGGTGGCAACTCTGCTGAGAAGAGTTTTGTGAAGTTGCATACAGTATGCATGTCATCATTGGGCATATTCATGACCCTGTGTTCAAGCGTTGAATTCTTGAAATTTTTCAGTGCTTGTGAGCGCCATTTTGTATTCGTCTGTGAGCATAATCTATAAATGCACCGTTTGGCTTCCTTTTGCACTTGTAGGTGCAGTGGTGTCAGGTCCAATAGTGCATTTAGTGCTGCTCCCGGGGTCGAAGATAGCGCTCCTGTTGCCAGAATGCATGCAGTACGTTGGAGAACATCAAGTCTTGCCATCGTAGTTATTTGGTTGGCTTTATTCGCCCAAACGGCGGAGGCATATGTGATGATTGGCCTCGCGATTGCTGTGTAAAGCCATAAGGCGATGTGGGGTTTAAGTCCCCATCTCGCGCCTGCCATACGGCAGCTTGTCCATAAAGCCATTTTAGCTTTTTGAACAATGTTGTTCAGATGTGGGGTCCAGGTGAGTTTTGAGTCCAAGGTCACCCCCAGGTATTTTGTTTCATTTGATAGTGTTAGAGTTTTCCCGTTTAGCTTAGGGCATGAGAGCTTTTCGAGATTTCTCTTCCTAGTGAAAGGTATTATTGCGGTTTTTTCCGCATTGATTGATAGGTCATTTTCTTTACACCATTTGCAAATTGTGTTTAGAGCTGCTTGCATTAGATTTGAGATTACGTCATGGCAGGGGCCTCTGATAATGACCACTATATCGTCGGCGTAACCCTGTATGTCGATGTCTAGGTTGCTCATTAATGCAAGTAGTTGGTCCACTGCTAGTGTCCACAAAAGAGGTGAGAGTACACCTCCTTGTGGACATCCTCTAGTGGTGTGGAATTCATGCGTGGTCGCATTGAGAGTCAAAATTTCGCACATAAGTACCTAATAGTAATATTTGTAAAAATCTCAACATAAAAACCCTTTTAAAAAGCGCAAGAACAAAGGCAAGTAACTTTGTACAACAAAGGTTAATATCGGTCTTTCGTTACCTTTATTAAGGCGCGTAAGGTGAAATACTACATTTTAGTCGCGTTTAAAGTACTAAAACTAAAAACTGGCCCAAGATATAGGTCTCGAAAACATAAATATGAAGAATTGATATGTCCTCTTTAATCTGAGCTGCGGAATTTGCGATACGTCCAGGTTGTCCGTGCAAAAAAAAAACATCAGGTAAGGCATTTTCAACCTTTTAAATCGCTACTGCTCAATATCTAGACCATTATTTTACACGGGATGTCCAGAAAATGAAACTTTGTAAAATAATCATTACTTTGGTCAAAAACCGTAAATAACTACCATTTCCGTCATAAAAGTTGCGGTGGGTACCTACGTGCGCGGACGACGCTTGTGCAAGTACCGACCGTAACTTTTGAAGAGCACATATCAATAGGGATGACGACAGGGTGAAGAAATCGAAATTATAATTAGTCCGTCAGTCAGGTAATAAAAAAATATTAGACACGTATTTTTTGTTTTATCAAATTAACAAAGAATGACTAAGTTAAAACGCATTAAAGTTGGAGAGTGGGGGCTAACTATGTCACCGTTAGGTATAAATCGTACCTAACCGTGACGTCACGTGACATTTCAACTCAATATATCTCCGTATTAGTTTGATTATGTGAAAAAAGAAGAAATACGTGTCCAATACTTTTCAATAATCTTCCTGATAGACTAAGGAAATAGTTATTTGTTATGCAAGGCTGCAAAGTTGTTGTTTGCTGTGAGTGCGTGATTGAGACCCGAGTGAACGAAGGATTCTAGGGTTGAACCACGAGCGAAGCGAGTGGTTCAAATATAGAATCCTGAGTGTAACGAGGGTTTCAAGGCACGAGACAGCAAACGACTTTGCTGCTGAGCGCAACACAAAATTTTTCACCTCACGCGCGATTTTTCGGGAAGAAGACTTAGTTCGGCGTCACGTACAGTTTGTGCTAACTCTGGAGGAGTTAAATTCGTATCTTCATCGCTAGAATCGCTCATATTTTCTTTATTACTTCGTATAGGTATTCTAAATTACAAAACCAGCAATCTAAAACTTTTTTTTTTTAAATTTAAAGTTTTTTTCCGGGGGTTGCGTTCCAAATCACTCCTACTCGTACTTCAAGATTCAATTATTCATTGAATACAGTTAAAATATACACATATTTAAGTATTTTTGTGATAAAACATAGTGAAATAATGAAATACATCTGAAAGGGTGTATTATTAATATAATTTTATTAATGATGATATTAAGTAAATTGAACCTTTATTTTATTAAAACTCTCACGACGAATTGCGTTTCAGAACGTATCGTTGTTTTTTTATTGTGACAGAGTGGCGTCATGCGTCGTTCGAATTTCAAAAACACTTTCCACGCTAGCGGATAAAAACAACTTTTGCGCTCGGATATCAAGCTGCAAAACGACTACTTTCGAGCCAGTGAGGTGAAAAAAAAGTTGTCGTCATCCCTATTGTCAAATGTATTTTTTCAAGACCTATATTTCGGCCTAATTTTTAGTTTTATATCTTCAAACGTGCCCAAATTGGGTTTTTGACCTTACTACGCAACTTAATTATACCCTTTTTCCGAATCCAAAGGCATTTGAATTGAAGACATAATAATACTAATCAGGTGTACCCACGCTCCCACTGTTCCACAGATTTTTCTCCTTCAATAAAATTTACTTAGTCATTATTTCAGCCCACCACTCTTTGCTGTAGAACCGATCAGTCAAAAATTATCCCAAGTATGCCATTAGTATAACTACACAATTATCTTTCACCACCACAGCAGCCTATTTACGTCCCACTAGTTGTGCCCAGTAGCCTCCTCTCATTGGGCTTGTTGCATAGTCCCCACGCGGGCCCAGTGCGCATTGGGGACTTCACACACATCCTTAAATTGCTTCGCAGATGCGTGCAGGTTTCCTCACGATGTTTTCCTTCACCGAAAATCTCAGTGGTAAATTCAAATTGAATTTCGCACATAAGAAAACTTAGAGATGCGATCCGGATTCGAACCCCCGACTCTCTGCACAAGGTTATATCACTTAGGCTAGTTTGATTTAGCTTTCCCTGTCGCCGGCCGTTTACCCGCGAACATTGATTTACGAATCCCGCTTAAATCTCGCCGAATCAAGTGCGGGGGGCCCTCCTCTAAGCACCTGCTTTTACAGTCGGCTACATCTCGGCGCTTATTATACGGGTCAGAGACATAAACCCCTCGCCCTCTAGTTATTAACTTTCGAGTCATGTCACCTTCACGGTTCAACTAAAGTTCACACTCATTTTTGCGAACTTATCACAGAAATAGCTTCTGCTCGCTACTTCGCTCACGTGGATTTCGGTTAAGCCTAATGCAATGTCCTTCCCCAGGACTCTAACTAAACACCAAATGTAATTTAAATCGGTCAAGCGATTAAATCGTGAAGAGGCAACAGATAACTACTTTCGCATTTATAATATTACTTAGTATGGAAAGGTAACTTAACAAGTCGATACTTTCCCGAAACGAATACGTCTTTAATAGTTCTGAAACGAGTTTCCCAATATTACCTCACATAAAACGTTTGTATGCAAATTTTATTCGAGAAATCCGGAGTGATGGGAGCGGCCTATGTATGTAGTGTTATCGGGGCGACAGACCCGCAAACTTTTGGGTCGACTTGATAACGCGTCCCTAAATAAGTACAAGCTCTATGTTGACTACCTTATCATATAAACGAAATTATTAGAATATTGAATTTACATGGGCCTTATTTATTTTAAATCTCCGGGGATTTGAGTCGGGATTGATTCGGAGCGAGGTAGGGTTTTTTTTACGATGGATTTAGGTCGGATGGAAAACAATCAGAGTGAGTGGACATTAAAACATGCGGAACCAACCGACGGCGTTTAAATAAATTAGTCCGTGGGGGGACTCGGGCACCTAAATCAATATATGTTTTTCAGATGAATCTTTTTGATCACTTTATTTACAAAAATGCAAATGTTATTTGCAAAAATTTGAAAGCCGTGGTGGCCTAGTGGTTCGACCTACCGCCTCCCATGCAGAGGGTCGGGGGTTCGATTCCGGCTCGCACCTCTAAGTTTACTTATGTGCGAAATTCACTTTGAATTTACCACTGAGCTTTTCGGTGAAGGAAAACATCGTGAGGAAACCTGCACGCATCTGCGAAGTAATTCAAAGATGTGTGGGAAGTCCCCAATCCGCACTGGGCCCGCGTGGGGACTATAGCCCAAACCCTCTCGTGATGAGAGGAGGCCTGTGCCCAGCAGTGGGACGCAAATAGGCTGTAGTAGTAGTAGTAGTAGTAGTAAATGTTATTTTGGTGGGGAAAAAAACTCAATCAAGTTTTCAGGTGTGTGTATCAGATTAGTTATAGGTTACTATTTGTTTGTTTTTTTCTTCTAGTATGACATTTGTCAACGGTGTTGCCGTATAAAATGCTCGGGTTCATTCCATTTTATAATTTATTTTGGTGTTATTTGTTTTTTGTATGTAAATAAGATAAGTTGTAAGTATTCTTCTTCTATAAATGTACCGTGCGTAGCCGGTCGTGGTCTCACCAAATGGCCCCAACGGAAGACCAGCGCTGGCATTTAATGCTAGCACAAGCTGAGTTGGGACCGTTTCATGACAGGCCACAGCACTTTTTCTTTTGTGCTGTATAAATGTTGCTCTTTTTTGTCTTTTGTGTGTGTGTGTTGTGGAATGTCATGAATAAATGTTTTCTTTCTTTTCTTTTTTCTAGATGTCTGATCTCGTCCCTCCATACAATGTTAGTTAGCACTGTTAAGAATTACCGTTTCTGTGATAATCTGGTTATATCTACATGGTAATAAATAAGAAATTAAGCATTACCTTATTTAAAAACACGATGTCATAATTGGGCATGTTTTTTATGTGTAAGTAGGTATAAATTATTTATATTCCCACAGCTTACTAGCTTCTTCCCGCGACTTCGCCCGCGTGGAATTCGGTTATCGCGCTCCCGCGGAAACTATGCGTTTTCCGGGATAAAAAGTAGCCTATGTCCTTTCCCGGGACCCTAACTATCTGCATACCAAATTTCATCGCAATCGGTCCAGCGGTTGAAGCATGAAGAGGTAACAGACAGACAGACAGACAGAGTTACTTTCGCATTTATAATATTAATATAGATAATATTATGTACGTAATTTGAATCAGCACATTGACTACCTAGTACATCTACAGTCATATAATGAAATTAATTATGAAACCGCAACCTAAAGCGGTTAGTTAGCAAATTACTAGGTACATGCTTGACGTATGTATCGCATATTTATAGATACCTATGTTTCTGCTTCATGAGTAAAGGAATACCTTATAACATACTACTACTACTACAGCCTATTTGCGTCCCACTGCTGGGCACAGGCCTCCTCTCATCACAAGAGGGTTTGGGCTATAGTCCTCACGCTGGCCCAGTGCGGATTGGGGACTTCACACACATCTTTGAATTACTGCGCAGAACATACAATTGATATTAAATTTAAATACCAAAAATATCCCATACATTTTGCGTGTCAAATAAACTACATCTAAATTCGTGCCACGCGCAAAAAGTTTTTCGGTAACCGCCTAGTGTTTTCACCAATCGCCTTTCATGAAGACGGCCGGAGTTTAAATCCAGCTATCACCTCCCAGTGTAGGTACGAAATTCAATTAGAATTTACTTCCTTACTTAAATATGGTGAGGTACGTACTTGTACGCATTTCTTTAAGAAAATTAGAAGAACGTGTAGTCCCCAAATCACAGTCGGCCCGCGCGGGGATCAAACCGTCTAATCTAATGATGAAAGGAGGCCTGGCATGCAGCAGCATGACATGAACGTTTAAGAATTTAGCGTGAGTAAGTGACTGATAAACAAACTTTGACTGTTATTGTAAAGTTATTAATAACATATGTTCTGTATGTGTCTCTTATGAAATAAGCGCATCCAACTAGTTGGCATCACACGCGAGCTGTGCCAGGGTAATTAGAAAAGAGCTAGTAACTGGAAACAGGTAAACTTTTCTCGTTAATGTATTTTAGCTTTCAGTTCTCGAGATGTAGGTATGCAATTAATGCAGCTTTACATAAATGTAAATGGATAAAGTACGTATTTTCGAAAGTTTTCCCGTAAAGTAGGTACTTTATGCTGGTGTATAATACACTCAACAGCAATAAATACGGCTCATTTTGTATGGGTGTATATGGGACTAAAGAATATAGGTAGTTAAAAAGTATAATAAAAAGCACATAACAAAACTTTGGAAGGGATTTCTTAGTTGCTTGAAAAATAAGGATTTATGATTTTTAAAACACACTATAGAAGACACAAGTATGCTAAATGCATCGTGTCATAATACAATACGAAAAATAAAATCGAAATACGACTTTAAACACAGTCAATATTCATAAAGGTTGAATTTTAATAAAATGTCGTAGACAGTTTTATGAAACGTGGTCCCCGAGCGTGCGTCTCGGCGCCGCGGACACCTCCATATTTGATGGGAGTATTGCGGTGCGGTACCCCATTTTGTTACCTCGTAAATTTTAATAATGTGGCAACTTGAGAAAACATCAAAGGTTTATTTTAATGCTATAATATTTCCTGTTCTATAACTATATGAATGTTTTGGGCTCTTGCTATGGTAATGTTACTGAAAATAACCACTATAGCTACATTATTATTCGAGAAACTGACATAAATGGTCAGACAGAAAAAATAACATCTGTCAGCTTCACCTTTTTAGGGTTCCGAAGTCCACAAGGAACCCTTTATAGTTTCGCCATGTCCGTCCGTCTGTCCGCACTATTTCTCGGAGATGCTTAGGTCTAGAGAGCTGTAATTTGGCATGAATATGCATATTAGTTACGCTGACAAAGTGGTACAATAAAATTTTGAAATATATTTTTTTATAGGGTACCTCCCCTACTCGTAAAGTGGGGATGTAATTTTTTTTTCTTGCGTACCCCATGGTGCGGCATATCGTTGAATAGGTCTTAAAAAAATATTGTGGGTTTGTTAAAACCATTTTTTGATTAAGTGATGCGTTTGTGAAATATTAAGCTTTAAAGTGCTATTTTTTGTTAGAGTCACGTGTCCCCCCCCCCCCCCTGCCAGCTAAATGGTGGTATTTGGATGGCTGAAAAAAATCACGGTTGTGGCATATATAACGTAGTTGAAAGGAAAACTATCACAGCTAAGTAGGGTGTACAAACTTACGAGTAATAGTCGACCAACTTATAATGATGATTTTTCTCGAGCGGCAGGGGCGTCGGGCGGGCACGTCATACCACAGGCTAGCTAGATGCTACTAAGTCTTAGAAAGGTACTGTGGGCATCCTCAACTTCGGAACCCTATAATTTGCGCGTGGCCCGACACGCACTTGGCCGGTTTTTACATTATTACAATCAACCCCGAACTTATCTTCTATGACTCCTATCCAGTTAAAGTGAATTCGTAACATGGCTATCCTTTTCTTTATATTCTTTTACACTACTCAGAAAACGCTTAAGTAATAACTAAGTTTAGTAACTGGATCTCAGTGAAGCCCGATACGAGTCCTTTAACTGCATTGTACAACTTCCATCGTACCGGTGCGGTATTTATCAAAGTGAGCACTTCGCTTAATGGGGACGTTCTTAAGGAGACTTTCTAGGTACACTAGTGTACCTAAGTAGCGAAGCTTCGCCCACGTAATGTAAGGTCATGCATAAAGTAACCAGTTTTGGATACTGTACTCCTCGCAAGCCTGATGAACTGCTCGTCGATGATTGACTTTAAATTGTATTTTACTTACTACTACTACTACTACAGCCTATTTGCGTCTCACTGCTGAGCACAGGGCTCCCATCATCATGAGAGGGTTTGGGCTATAGTGCCCACGCGGCCTCAGTGCGGACTGGGGACTTCACACACATCTTTGAATTACTTCGCAGATGCGTGTAGGTTTCCTCACGATGTTTTCCTTCACCGAAAAGCTCATAGTAAATTCGAATTGAATTTCGCACGTAAGTAAACGAGATGCGAGCCGGAATCGAACCCCCGACCCTCGGGATAAGAGGCGGTAGGTCGAACCACTAGGCCACCACGGCTTACAATAATAGTTTTACAGTGTATTAGTGCTGATACCCAATTATCATTGGTATCTACAACTGTGGTATGTGAAAGAAAAACAAAAATGCGTAAAGTACCGAGGTTGTCCCGGTTGCTGAAGCTACTTTAAAAAAAAAATATCGTAGGTAACTGATTTATTAATTTTACAAAATAATGTAGAGGTACGTACCTACATCATACACAATTCCTACACAAGTATATCGTTCCATCTACTATGAATTCGCTAATACCTGCATGTAACTATGTAATGTAATCTTGCAAGTTAAATTTGACTCACTTTCCGATTTCCGATTGACCTGAAATTTTGCACGAATATATAAATCGCGTGACAATGCAATATTATGATGACGTGGAGCTGATCTGATGATGGAGCTGGAAGGTGGCCATAGGAACTCTGTAATAAAACTACATAAACCCATCGAATTTGGGCTCGTTTGATTCGTCTTGAAGGGTAAATGAAGGATTTACATAGAAAAGTACAGTCAGCAATAAAAGCGTGTCCCGAAAATTTCATTTTTGAAAAAAACTTATTCATGTCAAACATTTGTGAGGCTTTCCCATTAGAAGCGGGCATAATTTAATTCTATGGTCGGTTACTTTCTCCTTTGAAACATTTTATTTGTAGGTCTCTGGCAGAGATATCCGGGTACAAAAAGTGTTGTCCGCCTGGTAATTAGATCCGACGTCGCCGGCGACGGAGTCTCGATCAATTTGCCCTCCATTTATAGCCTTTTACGGAGCACTATCGACTTTGATATTTCATTGTGCTCCAAGATATTGTTACCCGTGACGTATCTTGACACTCCCTCGGGAGGAAATAAGGCCGAATATTATTGTACCCAATTTAAGAATTTAGTTTGAAAGACACAAACCCTGGGGGAGGAACAGGTCAGGATAAAAAGGTAGTTCAGCTGGTGTCAAATATCCCTCCAAATACTGACAGTGGGTCAAAAATCACAGAAAAATATGTCTGAAATAAAATTATTAAATATTTAAAAAGCCGTTCAGAAAACCCGGGTATTGAAATATACTTATTTTCTCTTGTCAATTTACTCCAATAAAAACACTGAAATGAGCAAAGTTTGTTTTGGAACGGCTCAAATTCGCTTCAAATAACGTCGGTCGCATTAACGAGTATTTTTCGATACGCTCACTCCTTGCCGAGCCGAAAAGATTAATTGCGGAATCGACAGTTTTAATTAGTTTCGTAATTAACAGCGTGGCGCCTTCCACGCGAACTAAAATAAATTACCTTTTAATGCAATCACTCGGCGGACTTTGATTAAATTGTTAGTCCGCAGCGACACGGGCGGTTTGCAGATTCTTTGAGATTTTACTGAAATTAAACGCATACTTCTTTAGCAGGAATTTGTGTTCGACTGAATTTCAAATAGGCGAGACTTTGAGCTCGGGGATTCTTAAGAAAGCGTTTGTTTATTCGCTATAAATATTTATTTCAAGTCGGTACGTCCGACCTAAGTACGTAGTAGTTTAGGTAGGTACCTTACATTACAACCTTAAATTAAATACAGTAAAAGAAATATTTTTAAATACAGTATTTTAGAATAGAAGTGGCAGCAATAAATCAAATGTTCTCCGGCTGCGCCGTTAGAATGGCGCTGGCGTGATTTCACGTCCATTTTAAAAAGCGGACAAAAAAAACCGTTAAATCCATTTTATTTAATTCCAAAAAGAATGCGGCACATTGTAGCAGGCGTAATTCGTCACAATCGGAATGGTGACAATTCTCTTGGGAGAGCTTTGAGAAAAATTGTCGCTAACGAGCTTGTTCCCCCCGCACCCCCCCTCTTTTAATCCGTTCCCTTTATCCGCACCACTTTAAAACCTCTTTTGCCATTTTCTGCACGAAAGAATTATCAATAAAGTGAGGAGGACAATTTTAATCATTGTCTACTTACTTTTCAATTATTTCAAAGAATTATTAATTTGTTTTATTTATCCGACTGCCAGCCTGGCTTTATTACTTTTCGAAGCCCTAACAAAACAACAAAGGTGTAGGTAGCCACTACTAGGGTATGTTTGCATACCTAGCCACGTCGACAGTTCTTGAAATGATCTCTAAAATTTTTACAACCCTCTGGAGAGGAAAAGACGTTGAAATAGGCAAATTTGTTCACCGAGTGCGCGCTCTTTTCGATAGCATTCAGCATCATTAGCGATTTTCCATTCGAACGAGTCGCCAGAAAGACGGCGAAAGATGCTGGCAACTCTTATTCTCATAATAAGGCAGCGAGAAGCTCGCTGAATTCGGTAAAATGGCGTCTTCAATGGTACCCCCGGTTTTGTTCGGCTGGAAAATCATGTATCTATTGTCAGCACTCGGCAGCTAGTTTAAAGGTTAGGTATACAGTGTTTGCCGCGTACAAAAAAGGAGCAATAAATGTGGGACAACTCGCGACGCGCACACAATAGCTCGGTATTTGTCATTTTATGACAAACGTAAGATATTTTCGTCATTTTTTTACAAAGATGCACCTCAATGAGAATGAACTGTAAAGGTTTTTATTAAATACACCATAAAATAGTGAAATGGCAAATAAAACGTAAAAAATCGAATAAAGGAACCGAATTCTGCACATAAACCCGAAGCACCTGGCAGTCGCAGGAAACAGACCATGCGACCTTCATTTCGTTTGATAAGGACGCTGTCAATGAAAAATGTTGGACAAAGAATTTTTAATCACGCAATCAGTGCTGCCTCTTTTATTTAGGTACAGTTAGTGGGACCATCAGCGTTAGTTAATCTCCGGTTTGAGTCGACGGCCCGGGGCGTAATCATAAAGGCTCAACTTTCCAGTGAGTGGTAATTGTAATCGACCACTTTCCATTCATTAGCCAGGAAGAGACGCGGGTAGGCACGCACTGCAGACTAAGCCGGGACGGATGTAGGCATTTGGTTATCTTTGGCCAACAGATTCGTGCGGTATCCTCAGAAATGACGTAAGTGCCTATCTACTCGTAAACAGTTGTGCTTATCATGTGAAGAGATATATATTGAAGAGCCTTGACTTATTGACACCGTTTCACTCTGGTTAAGTTAATATAAGTAAACCTGAGTTAAGAGGGTTACCCAAGATTAGTGGCTTGGTGGCGGGCCAAAGAGTATTTATGTGCACAATGATATGCTCGTTGCCCATTTAAAGAGACATTTTTGATACTTCATGGACAGAAGTTACATCGAGAAGCGTAAACAACGACTTTTGTGATATAGCATTACCGCCATAGAAGGTGCTGGTTTAAATTGTACCGAACCTGGAATTTCGTCCATCCATACCCGACTATTTCCCACAGCTTTACCGTACAAAGCACGAGATTGTGCTGTTTGAGGCGTCCCCAGACGTGATTCCAATAATTATTGCTAAATATTGTTTTTATCATCATCATCATCAGCCTGCATCAGTCCACTGCTGGACGTAGACCTCTCCTATTGATCGCCACTTAGCTCGGTCTTCAGCTATTAGCTTCCAGTTTCTGCCACCAACCCTGCGTAAGTCATCGCCCCATCTAGCCACAGGGCGTCCTACGCTTCTTTTACCGATTCATGGTCTCCACTCGAGAACTCGTCTGCTCCAGCGTTCGTCGGTCCTTCGGCAAATATTGTGTTCGTGAAGTTTAATGTTAAATATTTCTTTTACAATTGCAAACGTAATAATCGTAAAATTGGTATTAAGGGCAGTGTACACTATCGGTGTCGGTCGGCTGGAGAGGACGCACTTTAGAGAACGGCCGGTCGCGGCGTTCTGCACACCGCCCCCGCTCAGAATGATAATAAAGCACACATTAACATTTATACGGTTTGTTCTCGATACTTGAAGTGAGCTTTTGAAAATGGTTTAGCTCCTTTTATGATAGAGTTGTTCCAACGTTAAGAGTTTTTTTTTCTGCATGAAGTGTAAAACTTGCTTCTTCTTTTTTCCTACGCTACTGAAACTTTCATGAGTGATCCTTTTAGAGGTGAACTTAGTGAAAGCATAAAAGTTGACAAAACATGAAAACAGTTGAGATTTGAGATAATCCTCGTTCACGACGTTTTGCAATATTTAGTTTGTTTTTACTGCATTTCCTTCATGTTCCCAGTTACTGTAGGGTACACTCGTACTACTACTACTACAGCCTATTTGCGTCCCACTGCTGGGCACAGGCCTCCTCTCATCACGAGAGGGTTTGGGCTATAGTCCCCACGCGGGCCCAGTGCGGATTGGGGACTTCACACACATCTTTGAATTAATTCGCAGATGCGTGCAGGTTTCCTCACGATGTTTTCCTTCGCCGAAAAGCACAGTGGTTAATTCAAATTGAATTGCCTACACTCGTAACTATTGTTAAAAGTTCCCCGGTACTTTTTACCGTCATTTAAACCGTTGTTAACGGCCAGTCTCCAGAGACCGCAAACGCACATAAATCCGTGTGCACGCTGCATGCGGGCCGCGACGCGCGGGACCGCAGCGTGACAGCGTGTCGTTGTCGTTAGTCACGTCGCGTCACGCTCCGTGCGTGCCTGCGAATGCCTGCGTCGACGCTCGGACCAACAAACTGCACCCGCTTTCATTTGCATGCCAAAAAAACATACATAGGTACCTACATAATCATCACGCCTATGTTCCTTTGCGGGGTAGGCAAAGCGTAGGTGGCACGCCACTTGACAAAGTTTCGAGGGTAATGAGATCATCAACATTGACATGTAGTAACAGGTTGTCAGCATCGGAGTATGTAGTATAGTGGAGCATCATATGTATTTCCATATTTTTTGCAGTTTAGAATAGAACGCGTTTATACATAGGTTCAGAATTTTACAAGAAAAATGCACAAAAAGAAACGAAAAGAAATATTAGGAACTCTGTGTCGAACGAGTTTACTATTATTATCACTATCATAATTGGACGCAGTTCTGCAAACCAGATCCAACCCACACACCTGTCAAAATTGAGTTAAATATGCAGATAGGTTTTAAAACGCACCTTACACCTTCCCTATAAAAATCAAAATGATCTGACCACTGTAACCTATCAAAACAATATGTTGACAAAGTTACCATTCCACAAAACAGCAAAACCATATTTTATAAACAAGATTCATGTCACATGGTACCTCATAGACGTATAATTTTATAACTCTATAAGAGACCAAGTGCGGTTGGATCCCGTTTGCAAAATAAAGATTGACAAATTATAGGAACCATGTATCTTGAATCTTGTTTGCATATTAAAAGTAGCCTAAATTTTTCAATTTTATGAGGGTTCATGTGACTTGGTTCCATATTGAAAATATTTTAACATATGGAAGTATTTTTACGTAATCTTTTTCACCAAATAGAGTTGTGGATTATGACATAACAGAGTTGTGGATTTATGATATTCTTCTGCGAAAAGTATTAATTACCTGATTTATGGTAAATAAAAGGGGATTGTTCTTTTCAATAAAAAAGGAAGAATGTTGAATGTGGGTTGAATCCTTGTTGATTTACAGGGTCTTAAACTTTTAATAAAAAATAAGGGAAAAACACTTAAACGGTTTTTTTATGGAGAAAAATAGCAAGAATACAAAGGCAACAATAGCAAAAAATGTGGAATTAAAAAAATCCAGCAAAAATAAAGTATTTACCTATTTTGTACAAAAAACAGACCAAAAAAGGAATTCGAAAAAACGTATATATTAATCTGTAAATTATTTTCTAGATTTTTCAGTTTTCATTATTGAAAATGTCTTCTACTTCAAAGTCAGGTTGTCCTGAACATTCTTCCAGGTCATCATCCTCCGGGGCGTTCTTCTGGAATAAGTTTAGTGTAAAAAATGTGGTATGCCTGTGGAATCAGATGAAAGAGCTTTTAAGTCTTTTAACTTGGCCTCGGGAATAGGTTTTCTCATAGGCCAAAGTACTTCCATTATTTCATTTGTGAGAGTAGCCCCCGAACGAACTTCTTTTTTTATATCTGCGACCACAAACTTTTCGTCGAGGTTGGTTGTCATGTAAATTTTGAACATAGGACCTACCTATGTTCAAAATTTGGATTTTGGATTTGTAAGGATACCTATACTGTTATTTTATCTCTATTTTCTTAATCTGCAGCCTTATTCTCGTCTATAAGTAGTTTCTCCCTATTTAGTTATACAACACAACAACAACTAGGAACAACTAGGAAGAAACCTATAGGCGGGAATAAGCTGCCACGGCGACAGATTAGGGATATAGTTAAAATACAGGATATGTTCAAAATTTACAGGCGAGCAACCTTGACGAAGAGTTGGTGGACGAATATATTTAAAAAAAACGTGCGCTTAGGGGCTATTCTCACAAAAAAGAAGTACAGGTACTTTGACCTGTGGGAAATCTATTCTCGAAGCCAAGTTAAAGGGCTTGAAAACTCTCCTTCATCTGATTCCACAGGAATACCACCTTTTTTACACTGAACTTATTCCAGACCAAAGGTTGAAGGATGATGACCTGGAAGGGTTTCCAGGACAACCTGACTTTGAAGTAGAAGACATTTACTAAGACGAAAACTGGAAATTCTATATAACTTTACAGATTAATTCATACGCTTTGTTCGAATTCTCTTCATGATTAAAGTATTGCAGTTTTCGTCTCTGTTGAAAATTTTGTATGAAATATTTTGTTTTTGCTAGAATCTTTTCACGCTACAAGTTATGCTATTATTGCCTTAGTATTTGTGCCTTTTTGGATTAAAATTCATTAAAAAAAAACGTGCAAATATAATTTTCCTTATTTTTTTATTAAATGAACAAAGATCCAACCCACATTCGCATTTTTATTAAAAAGATCCATCCCCTTTTATTGGTTCTAAATCAGGTACTTAATGAATGCTTTCTGCAGCAGATTAACATAAAAAATAATAGAGCTAGCCATCTTCTATAATTGTGCATTCAAACTTTATCAAAAATATTTATAGAAAATTTTGTACACACATTTTTAACAAAAACGGCTTTTTCTCAAAACTGTCATGATGTGGGTTGGATCTGGTTTGCAGAACTGCGTCCAATTATCTGGGTTAACTTTTGAATCAATACATTTTACGATTAACATGGATGAAATGTTATTCACGAAACGTATTTTGTGTTAGTTTTATTGATTTTCAGCTGGTATTTGAAAACTAGCCTTTATGTAAACCGTAGAAGTAAACAAAGTTGTCATTCCGTAAGCACACATCGCCCTAACCTGACGGTATCGTAGTTAATCATAAAGACACCCAAATGTACTCCGAAATTAAATCATTTCGAATATTTATAGTGATAGAATATATTTTAGGACTCTACAGGTCATATTTTACTTTTCGCTATTTCACAAAAGTGTTAATAATTATCCGTATTACTACGGAGTTTTTGTTTACTATTTATATCTTGCACGCTAGAATTTCCTGTTGGAAGGATAGCTATGTATTAATAAATAATCTATTCACATTAAGTTTGATGGTTTTGGCATGCTGCAGTTCAAGATCGTTCGTGGTGTTTATAAAGAGCATCAACAGGAGCCATAATACTTTTAAAAATGACGAAACATATTCTAGAAACATGAAGTGGTGTTTGATAGTGTCCATTTCTCTGTTGGCGATGTACTTTATAGCGTATGTTATATTGATTGTTGCTTTTGTCCGAATTAATTATCATTCAATGTTGAAAGGATCGCCATTTCGGGACGGTGTCGTTGTGTTTAGCAAGATGATGAACAATTACCGACTGCACTTTGAACAAGTGTTCCACTATTGCATAATTTATACTATATCAGAGCAACTTCGATGTGTCATCCGCGCAGTCCAAAGAGCAGATTTTATTGTTTCCATGTCAACGCAGGACAACGAAAATGATCATGACAACATAAGAATTGAAAAGTGGCGTCAAGCTTACATGAATATAAAAGAAAGTTTAAATATCTTCAATGAATTTTGTGGAATTCAGGTAAGTGTGTACCTACATACATGTGTACACTAAATAATTAATTTCCATGGTGACAATATTAACTTGCATAAGTCGTATCTCGTCATTCACCTATAATAAGTAATAACATATGGACGAATAGTGCCTAACAGAATATTTCAAAATATAGCAAAGTGACATTAGAAAATACGTTCCAATCCAAACGGGTGCCCCAGCTGTTCGGGCACCAGTTTTGACGGGACCATTTTTCTCCGGCTGATTGTGAATATCCTTTATCTAGTGCAGTCTTTCAGCAGTGTACTTTATGTGATTGACACGGTGATAATGATGATAGTCAGGCTACATAATCATCGCTTTCAGAACCACTAGACTATAATGTTCTAATTTTCTTTAAATATTGCAGATCGCCATGTCATTGGCCGTTGAAGTAATATACTATATCACATTATTTTACTCTGTGGTTTCTTTGGGACTTATTGTAAGTAATGGTTGTTACACCTTCAGAAATTGAACGAATTTCCAATCATTATAATATTGTTTCTCCGCATGAAATAGAGATTATAAGGCCCTCCTGATGTTATGAGGTCACCGTCGCCTATGGAAGCTTGTAACACTACCAGAGTTGGTTTAAAACTAATAAACAAACATGAAATACTTATAAACCACTCTGTGAAAATATATTTTAATCAGGGAATCAGTATATTTAATTAGGTGAAGTTAAGTATTTTTTTCTTAAAATTTGTCTGATAAGAAAACTTACGAGTAAGTTTCTACATGAAATATTTTATATTCCATCGTCTTTTTATGTATGAAAGACTAAACCATACGTCATTAAATACAAGCACAGTATATCTAATAGTAGCTACTACGTATCAGTAGCGTCACGCACCGCCCCGCACCAACACAAGTTACCTCACACCGCCCGCGGCGGACGTGCGCGGCTTACTACAACAGCCTATTTACGGCCCACTGCTGGGCACAGGCCTCCTCTCATCACGAGAGGGTTTGAGCTAATAGTCCCCACGCGGGCCCAGTGCGAATTGGGGACTTCACACACATCTTTGAATTACTTCGTAGATGCGTGCAGGTTTCCTCGCGATGTTTTCCATCACCGAAAAGCTCAGTGGTAAATTCAAATTGAATTTCGCACATAAGTAAACTTAGAGGTGCGAGCCGGAATCGAACCCCCGACCCTCTGCATGAGAGGCGGTAGGTCGAACCACTAGGCCACCACGGCTTCATCATTTCGTGCGCGGCTTACCATGACAAAAGAGTATGCCCTCTCGCACACACGCGCACGTATTTGTACAAGATAATATTTTAGTGTGCAGATTAAGTTCAGTTTGTATGGAGTGTCGTGGGTGTGATACAAGCATAAGTAGCGCTACATACATTTTCTGGGCGTAACTAAACACAAAAAAAAACACCAGGAAAGCATTTTCATAAAAGTATCCGAAGTTGAGCTTTATAGCAGTTTACACAACATCTTATGTTATCACTTCCTATGTATGAACAAATGATTAAAAATGCTACGCCGAGCGCCATCTACGTATCGTCATGGGTAACAATAACTTCTTTCTTTCTTTCAAAACTGGTACAAGGGTTTCATCTTCATATCATCTACTTTTAGGGCGGCTACAGGCTATACGGCGCGATTTCGTTTGCGGTTGGCCTGTCGCTCTCCTTGCTGATAACATGTTTGGTTTCGCGCGCGGCACACCGGTTGGAGAGCAGCGCTTGCGCATTGGTCATCACCCTACGACGACGCCTTATTCACATAAATCCAGGTTAACAAGACAATTCATTCTACAGCTGGGCTTATATACTATTCTTTTTATGACCGTATTTCTTTCTCTGTGCACTTATTCATCTTTGTTTAGTCCCGAGATTGACTGGTAGAGAATGCCTTCAGGCATTAAGTCCGCCAATAGTATAATATTTTTGTGCAATAAAGTTTAAATCAATAGATATACTAATTCGAGTTCTGTGCGATGCAACATCCTTTCATGGCCCAGCATAGTATTGATCCAGTTACTTAAGTCCAGTCCAGATCGATGTCGCATTTTTTTGGGCATTCATGCCATACTACTACAGCCTATTTGCGTCCCATTGCTGGGCACAGGCCTCCTCTCATCACGAGAGTGCTTGGGCTATCGTCCCCACGCGGGCCCAGTGCGGATTGGGGACTTCACACACATCTTTGAATTACTTCGCAGATGCGTGCAGGTTTCCTCACGATGTTTTCCTTCACCGAAAAGCTCAGTGATAAATTCAAATTGAATTTCGCACATTAAGTAAACTTAGAGGTGCGAGCCGGAATCGCACCCCCGACCCTCTGCATGAGAGGGGGTAGGTCGAACCACTAGGCCACCACGGCTGCCACTGATCGTAAAATAGTTATAATTGTTTCCGTCGCGCTATGACATGGGGGTCTTCAAGAAGCGAGTGAATAGAGCTCTTAAAGGCCGGCAACGCATTGGCAACTCCTCTGGTGTTGCACTTGTCCATGGGCGACGATGACTACCTCCCATCAAGTAGCTCGTCTGCTCGTTTGCCCCCCTATAGTATAAAAAAAAAAAAAAAAAAAATTGTTTTCTTATCTGTAGATGATCGCAGCTACAAAGCAGTAAAGAACTTCCTCAGAGTGTTATCTACTCAGGCGATCTCGATGAAGGTGCTCGGCGGGATCAGTCTGAACATGACGCTGCTCCCCGCGTGCTTCGCTCTGGCCACGTCATACACCGTCACTATGTTGCAATTGAATAATGTGCTATAATACCTAACAACATGATTTCCTGATCTTTTTGTTCTGTCCTTTTTTTTCACTATTGTGTGGTGTTCAATAAAGAGTATTTGTATTGCTGGTGCCGCGGCGGAGTTTGCTGCGGTAAAAAAACGGGAAAAGTATTCTGCACTGGGCAGTAACTACTTTTTCACCTCACTGGCTCGAAAGTGGTCGTTTTGCAGCTTGATATCCGAGCGCAAAAGTTGATTTTATCCGCTAGCGTGGAAAGTGTTTTTGAAATTCGAACGACGCATGACGCCACTGTCACAATAAAAAAACAACGATACGTTCTGAAACGCAATTCGTCGTGAGAGTTTTATTAAAATAAAGGTTCAATTTACTTAATATCATCATTAATAAAATTATATTAATAATACACGGTTTCAGATGTATTTCATTATTTGACTATGTTTTATCACAAAAATACTTAAATATGTGTATATTTTATCTGTATTCAATGAATAATTGAATCTTGAAGTACGAGTAGGAGTGATTTGGAACGCAACCCCGGAGGTTGCGTTCCAAATCACAAAAAAAAACATTAAAAAAATAAAAAGAAAGTTTTAGATTGCTGGTTTTGTAATTTAGAATACCTATACGAAGTAATAAAGAAAATATGAGCGATTCTAGCGATGAAGATACGAATTTAACTCCTCCAGAGTTAGCACAAACTGTACGTGACGCCGAACTAAGTCTTCTTCCCGAACAATCGCGCGTGAGGTGAAAAATTTTGTGTTGCGCTCTGCAGCAAAGTCGTTTGCTGTCTCGTGCCTTGAAACCCTCGTTACACTCAGGATTCTATATTTGAACCACTCGCTTCGCTCGTGGTTCAACCCTAGAATCCTTCGTTCACTCGGGTCTCAATCACGCACTCACAGCAAACAACAACTTTGCAGCCTTGCATAACAAATAACTATTTCACCTCACTGGCTCGAAAGTGGTCGTTTTGCAGCTTGATATCCGAGCGCAAAAGTTGTTTTTATCCGCTAGCGTGGAAAGTGTTTTTGAAATTCGAACGACGCATGACGCCACTGTCACAATAAAAAAACAACGATACGTTCTGAAACGCAATTCGTCGTGAGAGTTTTATTAAAATAAAGGTTCAATTTACTTAATATCATCATTAATAAAATTATATTAATAATACACCGTTTCAGATGTATTTCATTATTTCACTATGTTTTATCACAAAAATACTTAAATATGTGTATATTTTAACTGTATTCAACGAATAATTTAATCCTGAAGTACCTACGAGTAGGAGTGATTTGGAACGCAACCTCCGGAAAAAAAAAACATAAAAAAAAAGTTTTAGATTGCTGGTTTTGTAATTTAGAATACCTATTACGAAGTAATAAAGAAAATATGAACGATTCTAGCGATGAAGATACGAATTTAACTCCTCCAGAGTTAGCACAAACTGTACGTGACGCCTAACTAAGTCTTCTTTCCGAAAAATCGCGCGTGAGGTGAAAAATTTTGTGTTGCGCTCAGCAGCAAAGTCGTTTGCTGTCTCGTGCCTTGAAACCCTCGTTACACTCAGGATTCTATATTTGAACCACTCGCTTCGCTCGTGGTTCAACCCTAGAATCCTTCGTTCACTCGGGTCTCAATCACGCACTCACAGCAAACAACAACTTTGCAGCCTTGCATAACAAATAACTATTTTGTACCACTCGCTTTGGAGGCTACTGGGTGCTGGGGGTCGGAGGCTATTGCCTTCGTTCGGGAAGTGGGACGTCGCATTAGGGAGAGGGGGTCTGACGCCCGCGCAGGTACGTACCTGGTGCAAAGGCTATCCATCGCCATTCAACGTGGTAACGCGGCCAGTGTGATGGGCACCTTCGCTCCAGGTACAACTCGAGGGGACCTTTTCGATTAGGCTTAAGCTATTATTATTATTATTATTTCTTTTTATTATTGTATTTCTTTTTCTTTTATAAGTGTGTTATAATTATGTTATTATAAACAAATGAATAAATTTACTACATTTTTTTTTTAATTGCTGAATAAATGAATAATAATAAAAAATTGTATTGTATTGTATTGTATAATAATAACTAAAGAAAAAGCAAGGTACAGTACGACACAATTTAGAAGGCGCGCGGTGAAGCACTTAAGCCGTTGACGCAGAGTCTATTATTGCTTAATCCACGCGCCTTATTGATATCTTCTGTCCGCGACTTCGTCCGCGTTGAATTCGTTTATAACGTTCCCGCGGGAACTATGCGTTTTTCCGGAATAAAAAGTAGCCTATATGTTGACCTTTTTTATATCATTGGTATAGGCAAAAGAGCGCAAAGCTGATGGTAAGTGGTCACTGCGGCCCGTGGACACCGAAATCTTAGATCCCCATTAAGAAACTATAAGATCTCGATTGCGTTGCCTACCCTGAGGCCTAAGATGGAATGCCTCTATGCCAGAAATTTCACAGGCTGCCTTAATCCCCTACCGTAACACAACAGTGCGAGCACTTCTATTACTCGTAGCGGTACAAGACGGTGGTATCAACCCGGATGGACCTAGCACCAAGCCCTACCACTACAATAGGCTAATTCATTCCTTTCACACACTTTAAGTAACCACGACAATAGCCGATTTACGTCCCGCTTCTTCCGCTTCATGAGAGGCCTGCAGGCAGGTACCTACCTACAGGCCTCATCTCATCATGAGAAGGTTTGGGCTTATATGGCTTCAAAACACAGCTCCATGTAAGTATGTTCTAAATGAACATACAATATAGTGGTTTGTTAGCATTTGGAATTGTACTCATCTTAGGGCCGTAACACAAAACCGATACGACGTCGCATGGTGGCACGGTGCTACGTCGCGCTACGTTGCGTTGGAAAACTACGTGAGTCGATACTTCTTCTTCTTTTCTTTACATAATGGCTTCTGTCTATAAATACGTCATTATTTAAAGAGAAGAAGAAGAAGTATCGATACTTACGACACGACGTCGCTCCGTGTCACGACGCGACGCTATCGTGTATATATTTGTACTAGCTTCTGCCCGCGACTTCACCCGCGTGGAATTCGGTTATCGCATTCCCTCGGGAACTATGCGCTTTTCCGGGATAAAGAGTGGCCTATGGCCTTTCTCGGGACCCCAAGTATCTCCATGACAATATTCATCTCAATCAGTCCAGCGGTTGAAGCGTGAAGAGGTAACAGACAGACAGACAGACAGAGTTACTTTCGCTTTTATAATATTAATCCATATTAATATTATAAAAGCGAAAGTAACTCTAAGGGCCAATATCCATATATTGGCCCTTAGTCAGCACTTGGCAGGTCGCGGCAAAATTAAACATTTTTAATGTCAATCAGCCAAATTAGTGAAATCGCTTTGTAATTCAAGCAATAAAACGTGACCAATCATCAAATTGCATTTAGCGTGTTTATTAGTTCGCAATCATCGTCGATCGACGCGGCATGATGCGATTAACGGGAATTTATTAATTGAATGGATTCAGATTCGTGATCATTCGTGATTGGCCCCCTGGGCTCTCTGATAGCGTTTTTAAACCAAATTTAGATTATACAATATACAGGATTATACGAGTTTGTATTCAGTTGGACGATAAATTCTAGAGTATGATTATATATAACTTCGTTAGTGTATAAATATTACCAGTGAGATAAGTTTAAGGAAACAACTCTGCTGTATTTCTGTACAGTATACAACATCCATAATAGGTATAAATAAATAATATAGGCATATTTCTCCTTTCACCATGAAAGGATCAGAGTTATTAGTCTCCGCGTAAGACGTGTAGAGTTTGGAGAATTTACACACAACTTTGATGAGTGCAGATTTGGTTTTTACTTCATTATGTTTTCAACCGATTTCCAGTCCTTTTAATAAATTTTAAGCCGCAGAAAATCACAGCTTTTTTCACTATTAGAGTTCCCAGTGAAAAATAAAGTCGGTTTTATGCAAATGTAGATATGCATATTTGGAAAGTTGATGCCTTTTCCCATTAGGTTTTAACCACGTTTTAGTAATCGTGTCAAAGGATATCCGTTTCACATAAGTATGAAAGTGGTAACCGAATCACATTAGTTTAACGTTAAGGCACTTGGCAGTTCTGAAAAAGGAATGAACGTTCCGTCGAGGGGGAGGAGCGGCGATAAAATGAAAATGAGGGGGCGGGGGTCTCGTTAGCGAGCGGTCTTCGCGGGATTGTCACCAGCTCACTATAGTATCCCGACCAAAAACAATACCTAACCTTCCCTGCAATCACACAAAGTCCAACTTTCAACGACTGAAACCCCTTTTAAAAACGCTGACAGAACAAAGAACGCGTAAAATTTTGTAATACAAAGGATTTTCAGGAGTGAAACAGACGTAATGTCTAATTAGATGATTCGCCGCTTTCGAAAGCGTATTCGGAATTTAAAGAGTACTTACTGAGTTAAAATATAATATGAATTTTTCGTTATTTCTGTAATATCTTTATACATAGTATGATATGTATAGCATGTAAACAATCCTTTGTTGTTCCTAATTAGTCACAGTGAAGTTCACAGTTTCCATTTCCTTGATATCGTCGGCCCCTACTTAAATAATCGAAAGTAATTTTAGCTATTTTTCAGTACAGCGTTTTAAAGTTTATTTTTTGCATAACTTTAAAAATATGTGTTTCTTAATAACCGTACAATACATTCAATTATGAAAATCTGTTTCAGTTTATTGAAAAACCGAGTTATGAATATTATTATGTACCTATTGTAAAGAGAAAATACAGGATCTTAAAAATGTTGCATTTAGCTAGCGTGTACTAATGTTTCACAATTGTCTATCTTTTTTTTTCAAGTTAGTCCATGACGTGTTATCTTGGCTCTGTCATAACATAATCATATGTACATGAGTTCGCCAATATATACACACTTTTGCACCTTACCACGTTGTAATAAGGTCTAAAAGTGTACACATATTAATGAACTCGACTGTACGAGTATTTAATAGCGTGATTGAAATCATATGAAAAATTTATTTTAAACTTAGTAGTAATATCTCAACTTACGATATTGTTTTATTGCTATCGCTGTCAAAAACAAATACTTAAGTAAACAAACTTTACTAAACTTTTTTTGAAAACCATTACAAAAAAGTATTGGTAGGTCATAAAATATCGACGAACAAGTGTTAAAAAGATAATCCAGTCCAGCCCTGTTTATTAATCCATACTAATCTATACTAATATTATAATTGCGGAAGTAGCTCTGTCTGTCTGTCTGTTACCTCTTCACGCTTCAACCACTGGACCGATTTGGATGAAATTTGGTATGGACATAGTTGGAGTCCCGGGAAAGGACCTAGGCTACTTTTCCTCCCGGAAAAACGCATAGTTCCTGCGGGAACGCCATAACCAAATTCCACCCGGGCGAAGTTGCGGGCAGAAGCTAGTAATAAATTAATTAATAGTTTAAACTAAAACAACGCTTTGATATTTCCGCGCCCATTTCCAAGCTTCATCACCAGTTCATTATTTGGTATTATTTATTGTATTGTCATCCAAGTTACAAATATGTACATATTGACAATACTGCCAAGTTTCATCATGAATTATTTCATGATAATTAGAAGTGGGCTAAATTCAACCTTAAAGATTTCTTATAGTGTTGATTGTGGTTGTTAGTTACACGATGACCTTAATAAAAGCGTTGTAAAAATACTAAGTTCAAACAAAAATATGACAAAGTCGTCTTCAAACTTGAAAGCGTCTAATTAGCCCGGTATAAAACAACAAACAGCATGCAATCAAGATGGCGTAAATGAGAACCGGCGCGATTTAATCTCGGAGGCAACGACGCTGTCTGTATGCTATCTGTATCTGTGGCAAACAGTCGCGAGGTGTCGACGCACGCACACATAGTTTCGCGGAGCCACCGAGCTACGTACTGCGGAAACTGGCCGAGTATAATCGGTGAGTTGACACATTTTCTTTCAAATTTAGGTATTTTTAAGCGTAGAATTGTCTAGTTTCAATTTAGTTAGTTTTGATAGTTCTTATAAAGTAATTATCTCAGAATACAATACCATGAATTCAAGCAAAGTCTTATTATTATTTATTAATTTGGGAAGTGATAGGACAGTGTTAAGGCCAGTCAGCGAGTTTTAGATTTCTTTATTAACTAGACATCATCCTGATGCCCAGCGAGTCTCCGTGCCACCGGGTCTCCGTGTCTTCAACTTACACTGCTGATCTCCGTGTCTACAGCAACTACGCGAGCTAGCATAAACCGCCTGCTACGGTACTTAGAGAGTTGCTATTCTTAACCACCGCGGCACAGAAAAAAGGGATGTTAAATACAAATTTGAAGTGTGTGACTGCGTATCTGTGTGTTTGTAGCCTTGTAGCTCGGGAATTAATGAACCGCTTTAGATTTTTATTATAACCTAAAATATTTGGGTACCTCGAATATTCTCGCTTATAAATGTATAGTTTTGACTCAAGACTTAATGAGACTCGAAAAAGGACTCAGACTCAAAAGACTTTGAAGTCTTTTGTTACTCACAAGATATTTATTTTAAGCTCTGGAGTATCTTTAAATAGGTATGAGTCGATTTCTTTAATTTAGACTCGAAATACTTAAATCTTTACCAACACTAAACTCGCCCATGATCTCGGAGAAAACGAGCTACCTGTACAATACAGAACAGCATTAGTCAATTTCTCGCGAAAACCAACTTAATTTTTTATTTACTTTCAGTGTATCATTTCATTAATTAAGTAATTTTATCTTCACTGTATCATTTCTAGTGCAATGCCGTGTACAATTATTATTGTGTTGTTACCACTTAAGTATTTTTTGTAAACTACTCGTATAACCTATGTTCAATGTTTGGTTCTCAACATGTTATTTGTTTAAACTTAACTAAATAAAATAAAAATATAATACAATACAATATTCTTTATTGAACACCACACATGAAAGAAGGTACAAAAAATGTAAATGATTACAATACATCAGAGGTATGGTATACAGCAGGCAGTCTTATCGCTAGATAGCGATCTTTACCAGACCTTTGGATAGTGAAGAGGAAGAAAGCGAATCGAGGTTGGTAAGCAGTGCTCCATAACAAGAATAAGCAAATAAAAAATATATTAAACATACACAGATATGTTTTAATATAACGCGGGAACGCGATAACCGAATTCCACGCGGGCGAAGTCGCGGGCAGAAGCTAGTACTAAAATAATCACACTTTCCAGAAACTCCTTAAGAACGCGAATCCACTTGGAAAACAATGAATTTCGGAAAGAAACTTAGTTTTGGAAGCAGTGAATGAGCAAACCTCTCCATCCAAACACGCGTAAAGTGATTAAAAAAGCATTAAAGAAATCTCGTATTTTATCTATAGCTCCTCCAAAAAGATTCTTAGCTTGCGGGACACACACTCGCGACCAATGAAAGAGCTCTCTCGGGGCAAACGTCGGACCTTTTAATGGCAACTGCTCAGACAATAACTGCTCGCAGACTGCTCCGGCTCAAAAACAGCTCAAAAGATGCAATCTCAGCGTAATTATTTATGTACGAGAATTTGCAAGGGGACTGGGGACTCAATGGAATAATTTGACACGTCTTTAAAGTGTGTGTGATATTATGTGTGTTGAAATTTATTTTTCACTCACTCTTTTTTACTGCTCATGTTTATTTAATTAAATAATTATAATATATTACCTAATATGCCGGTACCCTGCGGTTATGGACAGTACGGTTATGGTATTTGGTCGAAACGTCGGGACAAGCAAAAAAGGAAAATAATAGCCTTTTTCGAGAGTTTATCGCGTGACGGATCGTCATACCTATATAGTGTGTATAATGTGGTTATGGATCATTGATCTATTATAAGATTTATAAGTAAAGATTTACAATCAGCCGGAGAAAAATGGCCCGTCAAAACGTTTGGCGCTCAGTAAATTTGGCACTTAAGTCCTGTAGTGTTTGGTTTACAATACAATACAAATACTCTTTATTGAACACCACACAATAGATAAAAAAAGGACAGAACAAAAAGATCAGGAAAACATGTTGTTAGGTATACAGCAGGCGGTCTTATCGCTAATATAGCGATCTCTCCCAGACAACCTTTGGGTAGTGGATATCAAGTAAAAGAGATAAATTGGTTTACTTTTGTATAAAATATTTATCTTGACACATATTATAAAGAGGCGTTATTAGCATATTGGAACGTATTTAAAATCGATAGCCTAGTTAGTTAATGGGTCAACTCCGCGGCCGGTGTCGAGTCAAATTACGCGCGCGCGCCGATGCCGTGTGAACGAGTTATGCAAATCCAGTTATCTGTTTTGCAACGTCCAGTTAATTCAGTTCTTTCTCGTTTGGTCCGGCCGGTGCAGGGAAATTGCGCTGCTTTGCATTTTGATGAACAATTTTGCTTCTAACCGAGCGCTGCGTGCATAGACGCAAAAATTTGTATTTATGAATTTTCATAACAGTTCGCCATACAAATACCTGTGATGTTTATTCCTTGGAAACTCATTATATTTGAGTGTACGAAAAACGCAAAATGAGCATCATTAACAACATATTCTCAATTTCTCACTGCGATAATCTTTCAACGACATACTGTGGAGGCGTAGCCGCTCTACGAGTTTTCGTAGCACAAGGCTACGTCGTAGCACATAGCTACGTCGCAAACGAGTGTTTGAGTATAAAAAGTATAAAGGGTTAATTCAATAATACCCAATGGCAAGCAAACCATATAGGTAAGCTCAGATAATTTTAGGTCTTACTGATTCTGGCACGTTAGTTGGACTATTTACATATATACCCTATTTTTAAACATCTGAACTTTCAGGAGGGCCCTTTTTAAAACAGGATCTTCTAAACGCGACATCATTATCCTTTTTATAACGGTAACTCATTGCCATATAGGTTATAAAAAAACGAACATGTCTCAATGTTTCGACGCAAACCATACATAGTTTTAAAAATGAAAAATATATCTTTATCGCAAACAGCCGTAAAGCAGGGGTCGTAAAGCGGGCCATTATCCCCCAGATGCTATCGCGACATAAAACGCCAAAATTAAAACCTATAAAATAACGAGGTTTGCGGTGATTTACGTCGAACACGTTGGAATAACCGCCGTTATTGGACGTCGTAAAGGATTGCCGGCCGGCGCACGGTCAGCAGCGAAAGTGACTGAGCAGTCGAAGCGTTCAAAACTACCTTCAAATGCTCTTATCATATACTAGTACCATTGTTGCCCGCAACTTCGAATGATTATCATTAAAATGTTTTCGTGGGAGCTTCGGGAAATCCAATGAACCTTCATGTCAAAATTAAGATTCCTACGATCAGTAGTTTCGGCTGTGCGCTGTCATCAGTCATTCCGTCAGTCAGTAACAGTAGAGTTTTATATAATATTGATAAATAAATAGAATACCTTGGAATATTTCACACATTGACCTAGCCCCAAACTAAGCAAAGCTGGAAATTCATTCCCTGATTAGTTCAATATAGGGGTGGGAGAATAATCCAGGTAAACGGTAATGCTTAAAAATGGGTAGGTATATAATTAAAAGCCGTGGTGGCCTAGTGGTTCGAACTACCGTCTCTCATGCAGAGGGTCGGGGGTTCGATTCCGGCTCGAACCTCTAAGTTTACTTATGTGCGAAATTAAATTTTGAATTTACCACTGAGCTTGTCGGTGAAGGAAAACATCGTAAGAAAACCTGCACGCATCTGCGAAGTAATTCAAAGATGTGTATGAAGTCCCCAATCCGCACTGGGCTGTAGTAGTAGGTATATTATAAGTAGGTAGTCCTCTCTATACCTATCGATTACTCACCTTCCAACTTCATAGTTTTGAAGGGTTAAGGGAATTTGCAAGTGAATTAGCAGCTCGATACGTCGGTGGCGGCGGCCGGGACAGAAACTTCGTCCTCTATGGACAGCGCGGTCTCTGATACGGCCGAGCCCCGTTCACAGCTGCTTCGTTTATTTACGCACCTTGAGAATAGATTTATTATATTCTTAACCGCTAGGCAATAGGGTTATATGGCTAAACTAGAGGCAGCAGTAGATAAAGATTCGGTTAACCGCCATACACTAAGTAAAATACGAGATGGTATCTCCTTTATTGCTGTAAGAGGCAAATGGAAAAAAATACCTACTTAACAGCTGCCAAGTTTTCAACATCAAAGGTATCACCACAAAATATTAACTTTTACCACATAAAGGTAAAAATTAAAGCCTAGATTAGATTAAGTCCTTAACTACGTTTTTTTTCCCTACCCCATAGCCTGCTGAGTTTCAAGCGATAAGTATGCATGTATAAATTCAGAATTATCACATAAAAATCTTACATAAAACCAACAAAAAAATCATCGTCGGTATTAATTAAGGATAGAATATCAATTTTATTGGGCTCCGACCCTCAGTTTTATGATTCGAATTATTTGACGTTCACCATTACTACAGCTCCCTCGCGTCGTTACCGTAAGATTGAAGCATCTCATTATCCTGCCCATTGTGTCGAGGTGGTGTAAGCAGGTATAGAAATTCATTTCCTTTTACCGTGTTGGAGCAAAAGTTTTGAATGCATGACAACAAATGGCTGTTTTAAGCATCTAGTGCCTTGCATACGAGGAAATTAAGCTCCCTTGATAGGTATATTGGTCATTTGAGACAGCACAGAAATGTACACTTTAAGCTGAAGATGACGTTGTAAATTTCACTGGAGACATATTTCAAAAACTGTATTTTCATTTAAATATATTATTAGGTCATGATGTTGGAGCTAGAATATTCATTACTAGTTAAATTGTACTTGGAATTGTGAGAACATGAACAATTGAACACAAAAGCTGTTGAATTTGTGTGGCTTCTCCTCAGAAAATAATTATTTCCATAGCACTGGTAACTGAGGTGCAAAAGCTCCTTGGATTTTATAATTTACATAGTAAAGTAAATAGGTATAGAACGACATAACTTAGAAGGCGCGTGGCGAAGCACTTAAGCCGTTGATGCAGAATCTATTATTGCTTAATCCGTGCGCCGTCTAGGTTGTATCATGCTATAATATGGACATATCCATTCAAGTTTACTCGTAAATTTGATTCTCAAACCAATTCTTCGCGAATCTTCATAAGGTATCCAGATATTTCCCATTCATGTTAAGTCGAACTAAACAGTTTGCAAGGCGAGTAGCGATTCGAGTGGCATTAGACGACGAAACAGTCTGGTTCGAGTAGCACTACCTACTTCTAAAGCAGCTACTCATCCAAAGCGGAAAACTTCTGATGGGGACCCACCGCAAAGTCAACTTGCCCCCAATTTACAAAGTTAGCGTTTGAGGGTTACATTAGTTGTATGAAGCCTGAGTAAATGGATGTACACATTTACTTTTACTTAAGGCGCTCAAATTACTCATTTAATGTATGCAACTAACCTGTTTACTAGCTTTATGATTATTACCATATTATTTAATCCTTTTTGCGCATGTTAATAAATATAGATTCACGTAAATTTAAGAGGTTTTGTGTAGATTATTAAATTGAATCTAATTTAAAGCTTATTGTTTTTCAGTACATTTAAGGTTTAAGTATTTTAAAGTTCTCCAAAACCGAGCATCTCGCCATGATTCCCATAACTCGCAGTAGTTTCAACACGGATTTATGGTGTACGCCGTAATGAAAATATCAAACAAGGAAATCCGAGGGTAAAACAAACACGGGCCCCGACGCGAGAAGCGCTCGCCCCAAATAGATGCGACGACGGAATCGAGGCGCGGATCGCCGCGTGCCGTTCAATATTTGTGTTTGTTGCATTCTGGGGCACTTACACAAGGTAGGTTCCTTGAACAATGTTATTCATGTAAATGCAAACTAGGCGTAGTATGACTACAATATCGTCGGCAAATCGAAGGTGAGAGATGTACTCGCCATTAACATTGATGCCTCGACCTTTCCAGTCCAGCACCTTGAAAGCATCCTCCAATGCAGCGGTGAACAGCTTCGGAGAGATCACATCTCCTTGTCTGACTCCCCGCTGCAGTGGAATAGGCTTCGTGGTCTGGTCCTGTAGTCGGACGGACATGGTGGCATTTTCGTACAAACACTTCAACACTTCGATGTACCGGTAGTCAACTTGGCACCTCTGGAGAGACTGCAGCACAGCCCAAGTCTCGATCGAATCGAAGGCTTTCTCGTAGTCCACAAATGCAAGGCAAAGGGGGAGGTTATACTCTTCGGTCTTCTGTACAACCTGCCGCAACGCATGTATGTGGTCTACGGTACTATAGCCTTTTCGGAAACCGGCTTGTTCGGGAGGCTGGAATTCGTCAAACCTGCGCGCGAGACGGTTCGTAATGACTCTCGAAAACAGCTTGTAAACATGGCTCAGAAGTGAGATGGGTCTATAATTCTTCAACAAGGTGTTATCACCTTTTTTGAAGAAGAGCACCACCACACTTCTGTTCCATGCTCGCGGCGTTCTCCCTTCATGAATGACGGAATTAAACAGCGTCTGAAGGGCCTTAAGGACTGGTTTACCACCCGCCTTCAGGAGTTCGGCTGTAATTCCGTCGTCACCAGGGGCTTTGCCGTTCTTAAGCTGTTTGAGAGCCATACTAATCTCGTACAGGCTGACGTCCGGGATATCTTCGGTATAGTGTCGGGTTAATCTAGCTCTAGGGTCTTTAGCTGGATCAGCGACGGGTGTTCGGGTTGTCGTGTATAACTGTCCGTAGAACTTCTCGACTTCTCCCAACAGCTCCGGTTTGGATGAAATGATCCTGCCGTCTTCGGTCTTCAGCTTTGTCAATTGGCTTTGGCCAATAGACAGATCTTTGGCAAACACCTTCGAGCCTCTGTTACGCTCAATAGCCTTTTCAATACTGTTGGTATTGAATCGGCGTACATCACGCTTCAGAGACTTCGAGATCCGTCTATTGAGCTGCCGATAATGACAAGCGTCACCTGAAGACTGCAGAATCATTTTACTTCTCACTTCCATGAGCTTAAGGGTTGGGTCTGAGATTTTCTTGGTTCTTATACGGCGGGTCTTGAAGAACTTAGACCCAACCGTATGAACAGCTTCCACAAACCCGTCGTTATAATCGTCCACGTCGCTTTCTAGGCATGCAAAACGGTTATGGAGTTCGAGCTGAAAGCTCTCGGGGTTTTGGAGCTGGGCCGGTGCCGGGCGGAGCGTAGACTTTATCAGTCGAGATCTCTCAAGCTTTACTTGGATATTCAATGTGCCTCGTACCATACGGTGATCGCTCCCGGACTTAACCGAATTGATCACTGAGACATCATCGAATATCTGCTTCCTCGTCGACATGATAAAGTCTATCTCATTCCTCGTTACACCATCAGGGCTCATCCAGGTCCACTTTCTGTGCTCCCGTTTCTTGAAGAAGGAGTTCATCATATAGAGTCCCTCCTTCTCCATGAAACCAGCCAGTAGGTGGCCCCGGTGATTCCTGCGCCCTACTCCAAATTGCCCCACTCTCAGCTCTTCACCGTCTTGTTTGCCTAGTTTCGCGTTGAAGTCCCCCATAACAACTGTGAAGTAAGTTCTGGAGCTATGCATGGCTCTGGAAATGTCCTCATACATAGCCTCCACCTCATCGTCGGAGTGCGTCGAGGTCGGAGCGTAAACCTGTATAACCTTCAACGAATATCGTTGTGTTATTCTGAGTACAAGGCACGCTACCCTGGTCGACACACTCTCGATCTTCACCACATTGTTTGCGAGGGACTTGTGGACGATAAACCTGACACCTCCTTGGGACTGTTGGTCGCCCTCCCGGAAATAGAACAGGTTACCGGACTTCAGGGTTATCATGTCCTCCCCCTCTCTCCGGACTTCTGATAACCCTATGATTCCCCAACGTAACCTGCTCAATTCTTCCTCCAGTTCCAGTACCTTTTCGTCGGTCCGCAGTGTACGGCAGTTATATGTTGCCAGGGCCAAGGGTCGTCGTTTTTGGTAGCCGGGTCTCTGCCGGGGATTAACTTTAGCACCCCCTGCCCCGCCGTTACCATGGCCGCTACCGGAGCCAGGAATAGCGGGGCCGCCGGGGACTGGGGGTCTGGGCATTGGTTGTGGCACTTTCTTGATCCCAAGTATATAGATCCCTTGGGGGGGATTGCCATAGTCGCCACGCTTGGCAGGCGGGTTGGCGACCGCAGTTTGATGAAGGTAGTTCTCGGAGGACGCTGCTGCCCATCCTCCGGTTTGCCGACGCCAGGCCAGGCCTTCGATTTGCCGACGATATTGTAGTCATGGCTGAGACCATGGAGGACCTCAGTATTATGCTCGCTGACCTCAGCAGAGTTTCCGATCGAGTTGGTCTTAAAATGAACATGGACAAGACGAAAATTATGTCTAATGTCCATGTTGTGCCAACTCCCGTAATAATCGGAGGCTCTGCGCTCGAAGTTGTTGACCATTATGTATACCTGGGACAAACAGTCCAGTTAGGTAGGTCCAACTTCGAGAAAGAGGTCAATCGTCGAATCCGACTCGGTTGGGCAGCGTTCGGGAAGCTTCGCAGTGTCTTTTCGTCCAAATTACCGCAGTGTCTCAAGTCGAAAGTCTTCGACCAGTGTGTGTTGCCAGTGATGACTTATGGTTCCGAGACGTGGGCGCTTACGATGGGCCTCATAAGAAGGCTCAAAGTCACTCAGAGGGCAATGGAGAGGGTCGGTAGGCCTCCAACAAGATGGAGCGACGACCTCGTGAAGGTCGCGGGAAACCGGTGGAAGCAAGTAGCACAGGACCGGTCTGAGTGGCGAGCCTTGGGGGAGGCCTATGTCCAGCAGTGGACGTCTTTCGGCTGAAATGATGATGATGATGATGATGAAATTAGGCGGCCTGGTTTAAAATACAAGAGATGGCATATCGAGACAGATCGAGATGGAGACTTACTGTGGACACCCTCTGCCCCACCTAAAGAAGATCCTAACTGATCCTATGTATGTCCCTTCCATAGGATCAATTAGGATTTTTCTTTTTTTTATTGGTGGTTTTGTAGGACTATATGTGTGTCACCTCGACCATGGCTGATCTATTGTGACGGCCCTTTTGAGCTTGGTTACAGTTCACCTGAATGCCCGTTGAGTCCGGGAATTTCCGGATTCTTTGTGCGGTGATATTTTGTATCTCTTTTGGGTATATAATATGCCTCCCTAGGTAGATACTACGTTTATGTATGAAAGGTCCGCACTCACAGAGGATATGCAGAGGCATTTCCTCTGCTTCATGGCAGAATCTGTACATTGTGATTTCTTTCATTCCCATTTGGGCTAAGTGCTTGTTAAGTTTGCAGTGTCCAGTCAGGCTTCTGGTTACTGCACACGTTTTATATCTTTTGAGTCGTAGAAGCTCTTTAGATAGTTTTGTCGCATTGCCCTTGATCAGAGCTTTTGAGTGTTGTTGTCCATGTACAGACTTCCACAGCTCGATAGCCTTATTAGGATCTTAAGTCAAAGTCAAGTCGAAGTGGTTCGGTAAGCATGACGGTGTTACGTTTTCGAATTACGATCGATTGATTTTTTTGCTCTCATGTAAGCAGATTCCATCATAAAATAATAAACCAGCAGTGAATTTGGCAGCCGGTGATATTTCTGGCACAGAGGCATTCCATCTTAGGCATGGGCCGCAGTGACCACTTACCATCAGGTGGGCTGTGCGCTCGTTTGACTATACCATTGATATATTTAAAAAAACAATAAGTTTAAATTCCCTTAACACAGTGCTTACAACTCTAATAATAGCAAAGACATTTGTTGCTCCAAGCAGGACCTAAAATTAACGTTCACGGGGTCACGGAGCAAGCAAAGCGAGCCGCGAACCAACGAGCAATAAAGATCGCACAATATGACGCGTTGAGTGTAACGTGCCGTGTCGATGCATTGCGCTCCGTTTTATTTGAGCTATTGCCACAGTATAACGATAATACAGTAGTTTGACGCATTTATTTTCATGAAAAATTTGAACGATTTGAGCGAGCGAAGGAGCTACATACGAACTTAATAGCTCGAAACCGCTGTTCCCACACCATCACCACCACCACCACAACAGCTTATTTGCGGCCCACAGCTGGGCAAAGGTCTCCTCTCATCACGAGAGGGTGTGAGCTATAGTCCCCGCGCGGGCCCAACGTGGATTGGGGACTTCACACACATACTTGAATTATTTTGTAGATCCATGCAGGCTTCATCACGATGTTTTCCTTCGCCGAAAAGCTCGACGGTAAATTAAAATTGAATTTTGCACATAAATAAAATTTCAGAGGTGCGAGCCGGACTCGAACCCCGATCCTCTGCATGAGTGGCGGTAGGTCAAACTACTAGGCTACCACGGCATTCCACACACGTCTACTTAATAGCTAGTTAGAAAATTTGAAAAAAATTAAAGGACACGTATTATTCCTTTCTTTCACAGTCGTACATTTCATGCACATAATTGAAATTAAAAAACTTGACATTCTAAAAGGGCATTAGTTGAAAAGTACGTACTAACTCGTCTTGCGCATGAATAATTCTATGCGTAGGTGCATAGTGCCTAGTGCCAATCCCCGAGCCGCTCTTCTGCGGGAGTGGCTTATGTCGTCGCGCACCAGTTTTCAGTAAACACGATTTCGTCTGAACGCAATGAACACAAAAATCTGAAACTTTTTTATTGAATGCGTAAACAATATGCCTGTATAATACTAAACTGTGCAATATTCAATCCCGGGTCACCCTTAAATATTGGTACTGTATTAATATTACATCTCTCACGAAAACATAGGTAAATCCCGCCCGGCTCATCTTTCTTTTGACTAGCTGTAACTGTATCGTGTTGATTCACGTATCTTTAAAACCTTTTATAGAAACTGCAAGAGCTCCGTTTAATATGAAATGGAGCAGAAATAAGCTCAACTTGAATTTATCACGGAAAGTGTAAAACGTGCCCGTCCCGCGTGTTCTACCCTGATATGTGATACACCGACGCAAAATACTAAAAGGGGTTAATACTCAGTTACCCTTATAGGACTTTCAGACGGTTGCATAAAAATATCCAAGCCTATTAGACCCCTTTAACGTAATATTTAGATAGGAAATATTCATTTTTATAAACGTGTTTTTAGATAAGGGTTGTCAATTTTCCAAAATTTTGGTCACTTTAGTGTTTGGTATTTTGGTGACATATGATGTGGACGGTTTTAGTTAGACACACAATAGGCAAAAAATAGAACACTTAACCTACTATAACCGTTACGGTTCACGTTACCTCCCTCCCTGAGCGACGCCCACCTTCAATGAGACCTACTAACAATAGAAAGATAAAGCATAAGTATTTTTTAGTCCATGTTGAAGTAAACCCGGTTGTAAATGGTGGAATAACGATAAAGCTCTTATAAATATTAATGCAATATCGGGGGGGAGGGGGGGGGGGTTATATTTGACTTCGTTTCTGCTACGCCAAAACATGCACAACTAATAAGCGAAATCTCACATTTAATAACACCTAGCACACCTAATTCGAAGGGACAAAGTATCCTTTTTGTCCAAGTTGAAGTAAACGGGTTGTAAATGGTGATATAACGATAAAGGTCTTACAAATATTAATGCAATATCGGGCCAGTTTCTATTTGACATCGTTTCTGCTACGCCAAAACATGCACCACTAATTAACGTCTCAAATTTAATAACAGCTAGCACACCTAATTTGAAAGGACATTATCATTACCGGGCGAGTAAATCACTCCCAATACCGGTGACGTCAGAATTTGATGATGACGCATCACAATGTGCCGCCGAGAGGTCACCGCCGCCATCAATCTCCATTTAACCACCGGATTACCTGAAGCTGAAAGCCTTCTACATTATTGCAACGTACCCGATGTTAAAACGGGCCTGATTAAATTGATGCCCCACACAGCGAGCCGCGCTCCAAAGTATCTAATGAAATTAATAGACACGGATTCCGTTAAGCCTGGAAAAGTCGGTGGGATCGACATGGGAAGCTTGGCGGGGAGCTGCGACCGCTTTTTTATGTCTGCGTGCGACTTGATCGTTTTATAAAACGTTAAAATTTGATGAAATCTAAGGATGAAATTTAAACAACCTAGATGTTTTTATAACTGTCAATTCAAATATGTACCATACCGTCGTACAATGATGACATGTCATAAACAACCCGCATCTTTCTAGGCAAAACAAACTTACCTAATAGAAAATCAAACGTCGATAATATATTCAAATAGTTTCAGTGCAGTCAAACAGCAAGAGGAGACACAAATTAAGAAGTTGAGCGGCGGTAATACCGACAGAGCCGGCATAGCCGCGCAGTCTCTAATGAATAACGTTAGCTATGAACTTGAATGGGCTTTGATTTAATTCTCTGGAGTGTGGAGCGTCTCTTTGATATAGCGCTGAACTAAATAACGCAGACCATCCCATCCCCCCACCCCCACTCTCAGATTAATCGCCGGCATACCTCAATGTCAACCGCTCTTGCAAATGACGCAAAAAATAGTGACAAATAACGGTAAATATGAACACAGCGGTTTTGAAATCACTGTCGTTATTTATGGTGAATTTATTATACTAATGGTGACATGCAGACGCCATTACGGCCCGGGAATCATAATGTAAGTACGGTATTTATTTTAATCTGTTTGCCTTATTACGTAGCGTATGGGGGTCGTGGCATTCGTGAGCAAATTTATACGCTCACGATATAGGAATATTGAAGGTGGCTAAAAGGGTCACTTGCACCAAGCTGTTAACTTTGGGTTAGCTGCTTAACTCAGATTTATTTGTATGAATTGGACGTGGGCTAAGAGGCTAACCCGAGGTTAGCGGCTTGGTGCAAATGGGCCTAAGTGAGTATAAGTGTGTCAGTTATTCCCATTAGGTACTCGCCATGGGGTCAACCCCGTCTAGAGGTAAGTAGTTCTACATTTGTATCATTAGTAAAGACTCGTTTTTATGTCAGATAATAACTTGAGAACTACTTGACCGATTGCCACAAAATCTGATATGGGGATATATCGTAGTGCCGTTCAATATTTATGTAGTTTAAGGTACTTTTTATCCCAACAAAATATCCTATGGTACAAAATGCAATTTCAAATGCACGCAAATAAAGTAACAGCTAATTATATAATATCTAAATATATAAAACTCAAAGGTGACTGACTGACTGACTGACTGATATAGTGATCTATCAACGCACAGCCCAAACCACTGGACGGATCGGGATGAAATTTGGCATGCAGGTAGATGTTATGACGTAGGCATCCGCTAAGAAAGGATTTTTCGAAATTCTCACGGGAACGGGAAAAAAACGGGATTTTACATTTTAATATTTCTGCGCATACGAAGTTGCGGGGAAAAGCTAGTAGGTATATAAAACTCAAAGGTGACTGACTGACATAGTGATCTATCAACGCACAGCCCAAACCACTGAACGGATCGGGCTGAAATTTGGCATGTAGGTAGATGTTATGACGTAGGCATCCACTAAGAAAGGATTTTGCAAAATTCCCACGGGAACGGGAAAAATCGGGATTTTACTTTTTAATATTTCTGCGCATACGAAGTTGCGGGGAAAAGCTAGTCTAATATATAACATTCTCGTGTCACAGTGTTTGTAACCAAACTCCTCCGAAGCGGCTCGACCGATTCTTATGAAATTTGGGGTGTGTGTTCAGTAAGTCTGAGAATAGGACGTAAGCTATTTTTCATACGCAAAAAAAATCTAAGTCAGTACGAAGTCCACGGGGTCAGCCAGTTTTATATATTTTAATTATGTACGTTGATAACATTAAAGTTCAGCCACATAAAGCATCACGCTCAAAATATTTATACAACTTGGAAGGCTTACCTCCACTTCATGCTCTAAGGAAATTATGAATACTTTAACTCAAGTACTCGTCCCCCTTGTTCAACTACCTTGTCTGCAAGAATCGCCGGAAACTTTTACACGAAGCGGCGTTTCCAGAAAACTTCAGTAAACAGTGTAATAATTATATTCCTATAAGCTTTGAGCATAAAAGCCGAATCCTTGCCGTTAGGCGCACGCGCACGGTGGAATAATTCGCGAGTGTTAATAATAGATAACCGTCGCGCAATGAGCTGTGATGAGCAAAACGAAATCAATGTTAGCTATTTTGTTCCGGGTGTTAAGCTGAATCCACAGAAGGAACGGGGAAGCTAACTCATCCTAAGTAAACATGATCATAACTTAAGTATTACTTAAATACGTTATCGTTACATTTCTGAGTACCTCATTATATTATAGAACCCCTAATATTTTAATTTTGAAAGAAACACTAATTTAGAAATAGTCACCATCGTCAAAATTGAATCAAAGCTGAAAATGATGTCAACCAAAAGACTTCCGCTTCTGAACACAGGCCAACCCCACAGATCGCCACATAGACCGGTCCTTCGCCGCACTCATCCATCGGATTCCCGCGACCTTCACCAGGCCATCGCCTGATCTTGGTAGAGGCGTACCGACTACGCGTCTTCCGGTCCGCGGACGCCAATCGAGAACTTTCTGGCCTCACCGGATATGTGACCCCCATTAACACTTAAAATTGGAGATTCTTCGGACAGCATAATGAAGTAAAATTAATTAAGGCCGTTCCTATACTCAGCTCAGTCGTCAGTGTCACTCGTGCAACGAGTGAAAGAGAAAGCCCTACGCACAGAACGCCCGATTTAGTAAGTAGGTATTTAACACGTTTTAATTTCTATAAAAATACCGTTTAAAAACATGGCATTTATAAAGCTGTCAATGTATGCGTATAATATGGATATTTTTTCTGTTATATTTAGTTTTACACTGTTTGATATAATAAACTGGAGTAAATTTGGATTAAAGGTCCGAGTTAGAGGTTACTTTGGAATTAAATTGTATCGAGCGAAGTTTCGTGAAACGTGTAACGAAAGCTGTCAATGTAAGGATGATTGATCAAATATAACATGTGTGTTTTTTTTCATATTTTTAACTTTTAACATTTCTTAGAAAAGTATGGTCTTACATGAGCAATTTGTCGATGCTGGGTCAGGGAACGGCCTTAATTAGTAACCATAATTCCAAAGTGCGTTATCTACCGCGTGGTCTGTGCGCCGTCGGTGTTCGTCGGCACCCGCGCCGATTTGACTCCGCGCCAGACCAATATTCAGCGGAGCGACAAATCAGCACTTCGATATTGCCTCCATTTGCTATCCAAATCAATATTATGGAAAATCGGATTTTTCATCGCGCCAAACCGCGAGCAGTTACTGAACCGAAAATGCTACATGTAATACGCAAAATAAACATACAGAAAAAGTGAGCGAATGAAAGAATTAAATGAACGATTGATCAGATATGGTTCAATGAGTGACTCATTTGTAACCTCATTTATTCGTGATTCAAGAATGTTTACATTTCTACTGAACGGTAGAAACTGGTAGAAACCTACAAAATGTAGATACTTATGCAATCTTTATCACTCAAAAAAATATACCAGGCGAAACATTGAAGTTCAGATTGAATTCATCATTTAATTAATTTAAAGACACTTTCATCATGTTGTATTGTTTTTAACTATTCAAGTCTTTTAAAGTAGAGGATTACATTAATCATTGCAAAATAATAGGCAAGTCTGTGGGAATCGAGTTATGTGGACACCCCACCGGTACGGACTATAATATAAGCGACTTGGTTTTTTATCATTAGGTACTACAGCTCGAAACTGTTTTGTTTTAAGGAAACTGCGCGTTGCGAGACTTGCATGTTTTTACATGTAATGATTTTTATGGGATACATTAAAGTCATGATTCCATTAATAGTTCATGTTACACATTAACTACTAATTTACTAGATAATTCTGGTTTTGGTATAGTTAATAGATTGACCTTTTCCGTGTACAATACTGTACAAACAAAGTAAATAAATCCTACCAATATCATTAGTGCACACACAACGTACTTTAATAGTACTGAAATCTTATACATACTTTAATCCAAGCTACTTCAGAAACGGCTCTAACGATTTGGATGAAACTTGGAATATGGGGGGTTTACGGGGGCCATAAATCGATCTTGCTAGGTCTCATATCTGTGAAAACTAAGAGGTTTTAAATCTGTTTTCACCCGATCAAAGCTCGGTCGACCAGGTACTAATGATAATATGTAGACAGTTCAAGTATTCAAGAAACGAATATATATTCATTTCACACTAAACTTTATTCATGACGTAAAATAATTGTAACACATACTTAAATATAACAATATAAGTATTTCTTTAAATTATATGGTTATGCGAGCGAAAAGAATATTAGACCTGTCGCTAATGCTTTGTTGAGCTTCTGGGAAAAAAGGCAAAATGTTTATCCAGGAATCCAGGTTAAGAGTAAGGATGCTGACCTAGAAACAGACAATGAGTTTCATTATTACTAAGAAGAAACTCAGGCACTTAAATGAAAAAAAAAACATTGTACACAAATTCATCCGGCTCAAGTTAGCATCTATACAAACTTCAAAATTCAGTTTTTGGCTGTAATTTAATTGCGTTTTATTTTACCACGACATTTACTAATTTCGGACACCCACAATAATGATGTTATTATGTGTACCAAGTTTCGAGTCAATCTGTTTAGTAATTTGGTAATAAAAGCGAAACTACGTTTGTATAAAAAGTTGAGAAACGCCTTAATGAACTAACATGACAGGAAGTGACATGAACAACCTATACATATTAATACCTATTTAACTTAGTTACGCTCAGCTGTTATGAGCTACGCGCTAAAATCACACAAGAAGAGCCCAAGCTCCGTTAATCAGAGCCAACTTTTCAAGCCGACTATTCTTTCTCCGTGAATAGGCATGTAATTAACCGGCTACAGGGATCCGCGGAACTCTGACGCGAGTGAATTCCACGGGGATGTTACGGAGTTCAGATTCTAGTTACGAAAAGTCGGAACTTCCGATTGACTACACTTCGATTTTGTCACATTTACCTCTAAGTAACGGCATATTCTTGACGTTTTAATCGGAGGTTGGTTGAATCACAGTGGGAACGTTTTGGATTAACTTCATTCATAATTTACAATTATCTAAATATTTACTATTTGTAAGTTTCAATCTTTGCAAAGCTCAGAATGGTGTATAGGTTTTTTTTTTAATTGAAAAGGACGAAGTTATTATAATGCCACTTGTTTACTACTAATAACTATCATACTTATATAACACATCTATCTCCTTAGTTCGGTTCCGGTTCCGATTCCGACAAACTAAATTTTTAAACTCTGACTCCGACTTCGCTTTCGGCAAAACCACATCCGTAACATCCCTATCACCATACCCTGATTGTGTTCTATCCCGCATTATTGCTTTCCTTTACCCGTAGAACCTTTTGTGTAGGTTTTCGGAGTGTACCTAATAGTACAAGAAGCTGTCAATTCCAAGGGATGATTGCGTCTAGTCTGATTTGATCTTATACATGAACATGAATTTATATGACTCGTATATTCTTAAAGTGAGAGTTCATTTGGGTCACCTGGGTTTTAGATATAGGCGGAAAAAAATCTGAAGACATATTTGTGTATATTTACTTATTAACATATTATAACGACTCACTCTCGAGCGATAAGACTGTCTATTGTGTACCTTCTACTTGTTATTCTTTGTAAAATTCTTTCGTAAATCCCGATGTCCGGCCGATTTTCAGCTGGTTCTCGTTTACATGTCGCATTTCTCGACAGATTCTCGTAAAATTTTGTGACCAAGTTCAAAAAACATAAAGATTTTTGTCTATTCAGTTTTTGGAAAAATATCAAAGCATTTGCAGAATTAAAAAAAACAAGATATGCAAAAATAGGCTCGCGAGGTCTACAGCTCTCGGAGCTACTAGTAAAAATCTTTTCTTGTTCGCACTGCTAAACTTTGGAATTCCCTCCCTGCGTTTGTGTTTCCCAGTTCCTATAATCTTGGTGTATTCAAGTCTAGAGTGAATAGGCATCTTCATTTCTGGGTGAGCGTATTCCACCTTAGACCCTATCATTACTTTCCATCAGGTGTGATTAGGGTCAAACGCAAGCCCATTCGTAATAAAAAAGAGTTCTATTTACTTACCTTCGTCTCAGCTCTGTAAGAGAAGCAGTGGCTGACACCTCGCGTGAGCCCTTGCAAAATCCCGAAGACGTCTCCAGCTCGCAGCAGCTCGTGCGTGGTCTCCGTCAGGTCTGACCTCACAGACACGACAGACACCGTCCCGGATGACACCCAGTGCATTCGCGCGTCGCAGTCGCCTACTACCACTATGTAGTTACCTGTAATAACACTCGTAGATACAATATACCTCTACGTAGACGGCATTTCAGGGGAGCAATAGAGACAAGCAAATGAGATGGCTTTACTTTGAAAGTGATAATGGCTTTTTATCCACTCGAAAGTCGAACTAATTTAATAAAAAACTTTGAACACTCGCGTACCTATTAAACTTCATAGTTTTTATAATTGCCTTTGGTTTGAACACTTAATTTAATAAAAGCTAGCGAAAAGTGCTGGCTTTACAACACATTAGGAAAATGAAAACTTGTTAAAAAAAAGTAAAATGTTCAGAGATGAGAAAGAGGACCAGGACTTTTCGAAACTCTAAACGGCCTTTTCAGACGTATGTAAAAGTTTTATAAAGGAAAGTGATTTAATTGCAAAGCGATATGGGAAATCTCACAATGGTGGTCTGCAAATATGGAAAGGTGAACCTGGTGGTTCACCTTTCAACAGCCAATTTTCAGTATGATTATTTTTAAAATGATAATTCTTCGTCTTATTTTCCACTTGAAATGATGTTTTATTACTCTTACATGAGAGTGGTAGGTTACTTGTTCTGTCTTGTTACTATACTGTTCTGTCATAAGTGGCTTATAAAAAATATGACATAAGAGTTGCGTAACTTAATAGGCAGTTAATGCACAAAGATTGTCTGCAACGATACATCAGTTTGGGCTAAGTATAGGCACTTGCTTATTAAATGAAGAGGTGTTAGACGATGAAGTTATCTAAGCGGTCGGTCAAGAGTTTCCTGTGGTAATTGTGTTACTGGTCCACTCCGCCTCGGTTTACCCTGCTTCGATAAGCTATGTACTTAGCTCGCTATGAGTGTAAGGTTGTATGTGTGAAATTCAATTAAATGGTGCAATATTAATATTAGTATAATATTAGTCTCTATGAAATGTTTTGTTTCGGATCGTCGGGGTCATGACACAAACCCGACAAGACCCATTGATTCATGGTAAAAAAATGGCCATTTTACTAATTATGAAACCCCTCAAAAATATAACCTGACGAATTCTTTGTCTAGGATCGCAACTGCTACGCTTTTACATAGTAACTTTTAGTAGTAGTCCCCAATCCGCACTGGGCCCGAGTGGGGACTATAGCCCAAACCCTCTCGTGATGAGAGGAGGCTTGTTCCCAGCAGTGGGACGCCAATAGGCTATAGTAGTTGTAGTAGTAAAGACATTGAAGCATTAGAGATAGACATACAAGAAATCGTTTTAATGTAACGCTTATTTAATCCAGGTTAACTCAACAGCTAATAAAATATTCATCTTAATATAAACTAAAATTTTAAAGGCAAACAATTATCTTTCAATGAAAATAAACGGTCGTCCTTAAAAAGAACTTTCCAAGATCGCTTCTATTCTTCCCAAACTCACAAATCCCTTTTTAATGAAACCAAAACTTAATTAAACGGGGTTTTACCTGGAAAGAATATCGTGTACTCCATGACAACGGTAAGCTGCCGAAGGAATGCCTCCCCCGCGTTTGCGAAAACGTAACAATTCCTCAAATGTTGGCCGAACATCGCGGACATAAGATCGCATCGCCGCACGTAGGGAGTTTGCGCCAACAGAGCTGGCAACTGGTTTGAACAAACATTTGTTACGAATGTCAGACTTTGCAATGAGTACAATTCAGACACTCGTATTGCCGTCCTACCTGCCGTCCACGTTCCGTCACCCAGAGTTGCTTAATATATTTCCACAACTTTTTCGATTGGTAGTCTAAAAATTAATCAAAAAAGAATTAACGCATTTTCAACTTGCGAAATACAATAGTTACAATAGAAATACTAATTACAAATATTCACTGCTCTGCCTGCTGGCAAATTGTACTCGTGCAATAACCTAATTATTTAGCATCTAAATTTATCTTCACCGAAAATCCCTAAGTGTTGATTACTTAGGGATTTTCGGTGAAGACAAATTTAGTTACCTACATCGTGGTCAAAATACATAAGCTATCGCTTCTTTCTTATACCTACCTACAGGCTTAATAGATACACTAACCTGATAATCCCTGGTTTTTGAGCACGTCCATGAGTTCACCCGAGCCTTTCTCGTACTTGGTCAAGGCATGTTTCGTTGCATAAGTGACCTGCGATAAGAATGTTTAATTATAATTTGATGATACAAGTGCGGAAAGTAAGTCATTCCCGAACGAGTGGCGGTGATCTAAAACACGAGCGTAGCGAGTGTTTTACACCGACACGAGTTAGGAATTACCGATCCGCACGAGTGTTATACAACGTTTTACAATGCATCATGCGAGGAAACACATAAAATATATATTTAAGAAGTAAAAGTTTTATTTATTAAGGCATTAATAATTTTAAAACACCCATAAAAATATATATAACTTTATAATTTTATTGTTCAGATCACTTTAGTTTGGACGCTACAGACATTTTACTTTCCCGCACACTGCAGCGTGCGGGAAAGTAGTTCCTATTTTCATTCCCGCACAGTATGCACAAACGTGCAGGAAAGTAAAACTTTCTGCGATAATGTTTACCAACATAAAGGGGGCTTTCTGAGTATATGCATTGTAAAATATCTTAAAAGGCGTTGAGTCATAAATTAACCAGTCACTTAAAATAACTAGAAAGGAAATCATAGTCCAATTGAAATATTCTAACTGAGATTTTGAATAACATTGAACAATTTTATTTTGTCAGCAGAAAGGTAAGGCCCGGTAAGGGCTCTAGAGTTCAGTTACATAATTTCACCGGTATAACTAAAGATTCCGGTCTTCGATTACACTCGAGTCGAATCGACCTCAGCCGATTTGGGGTCGACATAGAGGACCTCCCCTTATTAAAAATAGCAGGTAGGTGTATGGAGAGAATCCTTGCATTCGCCTTGTGTCCTCCGTCTTTACTTCGGCTCGTATGAACTGCAATAAACGTCAAAATCGGAAGCAAGTAAGTTTACTGATGGTAGGACCTGATGCTTGGTCCGTCCGGGTTGGTACCACTGTCTTACCCGGTAACCTACCGCCAATTTTCAGTGCTTACACTGTTGTGTTGGATTGTAAGGGGTTAAGGCAGCCGGTGAAATTACTGGCATAGAGGCATTCCATCTTAGGCCTCAGCATAGGCAACGCATTCGAGATCTTATGATTTCTCAATTTAAAAAAAAATCGGGGTCCATGTTTCGCAGTGGCACTTACCATAAGGTGGCTGTGTTCTAGTTTACATACCAATTACATAAAAAAACTAATTGTTAAATTTTATCAATACTATTTTTTTTAACCTGCATAGATGTGGCCACGACGACCGCGGCCATAATCTTCCCAGAGAGCATGCAGATGTTCTGTATAGCCCACGGCGTGTACGCCATCACCAGGTACTCGTCGCCGCCCGTTGTCGTCAGTTCCGACGAGATTAGGTAAAAGGACATCGTGTAGTCCCAATACCCGGACGAGCTTTCGCTGGAATACGGTAAGCTCAGTCAGAATAAATAAATAAATAAATATCTTGGGGCATTTCACACATATTGACCTAGCCCCAAACTAAGCAAAGCTTGTACTATGGATGCTGGATAACGATATAAATACATATATTAGAGAAATACATACATAATATATAAATACTAACATCCATGACTCGAGTACAAACATTCGTGTTCATCACACAGAGTTTGCCCCGAGCGGGACTCGAACCCGCGACCATCGGAACAGAAGGCAGGGTCACTACCAACTGGACCAATCCGGAGAATGAATCTAAGTCGCTCATAACACACAGGTTTCATACTCATACTATTCATATTCTACAGCTGTTCATGGTGACAATACAATATTAAATGAATAAGTACGACACGCGTCAACTGTGACGTTGGTTATGCACTTAAAAGCGATAAATTTATTTTTCTCTATAGTAATAAAAAAAATTGTGAAGGTTTTCTTTTATGCTGAAGACGACTTTTTAAAACTGTTACCATACCTACTGTTACTGTGTGGGTATATTTTAAATGACCCATAGAAAATAGCATGAATTTTATTGTATTCCAGTAAATCATTTATTTTAAATGCCCATATGTGGCCAATATGGTTAATAAATAATTTAATCTTGTTCAAAATAGTCATGTATTTAATTTATTTATTTAAACTTTATTGCACATAAAGAAAAAGCGTGTAGTGTACAAAAGGCGGACTTAATGCCTTGAGGCATTCTCTACCAGTCAACCAGTTTTGGTTGTGAAATGGTGCAGATCCACAGAATAATATACTCTACTCAGATACAATGAGTCTACCGAGATATATGTTATAATATTAGGTAGGTACGTTTGGTTTTCATGCTAATGGTTTTTGTCATTATTCGTTCGCCTTTATTTGCCATGAAGATGAAAGTTTCACAGTCGACTGATGGTAGGGTAAGGATTTTTACAGCAACTCGGTATACACATAAAAGTTATATTGTTGTTAAAACCAATATGGCTTTTTGAAAAGATTTAATTTACAAATCATGAAAAAAAATGTATAATTATTCGGGACTTTATTCTCCAGGTACTATTACTACTACCGCAGCCTATTTGCGTCCCACTGCTGGGCACAGGCCTCTTCTCATGACGAGAGGGTTTGGGCTATAGTCCCCACTCGGGCCCAGTGCGGATTGGGCACTTCACACATCTTTGAATTACTTCGCAGATGCATGCAGGTTTCCTCGCGATGTTTTTCTTTACCGAAAAGCTCAGCGGTAAATTCAAATTGAATTTCGCACATAAGTAAACTTAGAGGTGCGAGCCTGGTAAGGGTAAGTTAATAGTTAAGTAGTCATATATAAAATAATAATCAAATAGATAAACATGTCAGCGTAACAAAATGGAGGGTCGATATCCCATTCTAATAAATAAAACCTAGGGTAGCTTGTAATGATACAAACAAGCGCAGATAACTGAACATCCTTGTTAAGGGCTACTGTTTAATTCAACGAAGATTTTCCACGTTTCTGCGTTACTACCTTTCAGGGACTCAATAAATATAGTGATAAGTCATGGTTGTTTGGTTGTGAAATACTCCTAAAGAGATCGGGTGCTTGTTAAACTTTTAAGCAGGTATGTGAGTAAGGTAGGTATTTTCCTTTAGACGCACAATCACAGTTTGAACAGGGGCTATATTTGAAGGAAGCCGTGGTGGCCTTGTGGTTCGACCTACCGCCTCTCATGCTGAGGGTCGGGTCGGGTTCGATTCCGGCTCGCACCTCTAAGTTTACTTATGTGCGAAATTCAATTTGAATTTACCACTGAGCTTTTCGGTGAAGGAAAACATCGTGAGGAAACTTGCACGCACCTGCGAAGTAATTCAAAGATGTGTGTGAAGTCCCCAATCCGACCTGGGCCCGCGTGGGGACTATAGCCCAAACCCTCTCGTGATGAGAGGAGGTCTGTGCCCAGCAGTGGGCCGTAAATAGGCTGTTGTAGTAGTAGTAGTATATTTGAAGTCTTAAAATAGGGATCTCCCCGTTCTCTATAGGATCGCTCACGTGAACTTTAAGCAGCTAGATTTAAAGTTGACCTTGACGCGTGAGCGATCCTATAGGAAACAGGGAGATCCCTATTTAAGACTTGGAATATAGCCCCAGTTGAACAAACAACATTTTAAAAGTAAGAAATTGAAAGTAACAGCTTGAAATGCACAAGCAACGTTAGTCAAGCGTGAATCGACGACGTAAAAGAAAAGTGTATTTCAGAAGGTATGGAAACGTTTTATTTCCTACTTTTAGAATTAGTTCGAATGTCGCCGTCACTGTCAAAAATTGCTGAACGGTTCACCGCCTTTTCGTGTCTAAAATAATTCATGAAAGACAACCTGTCATCTGGAGCGGTGTGTTCGTAATTTCATTTCATTTATTTCAATTATAAGTGTCCCCACGCGGGCCCAGCGCGGATTGGGGATTTCACACACATCCTTGAATTACTTCGCAGATGCGTGCAGGTTTCCTCATGATGTTTTCCTTCACCGAAAAGCTCAGTGGTAAATTCAAATTGAATTTCGCACATAAATAATTTCAGAGGTGCGAGCCGGATTTGAACCTGCGACCCTCTGCATGAGAGGCGGTAGGTCAAACCACTAGGCTACCACTGGCTAGGCTATCCGCGCTGGGCCCGCGTGGGGATTATAGCCTAACCCTCTCGTGATGAGTGGAGGCCTGTGCCCAGCAGTGGGCCGTAAATAGGCTGTAGTAGTAGTAGTAGTAATTATAAGTGTAATGTATTTAGTGGCTGTAGTGTGTTGACTCAGGTACTCATCGACGATGTGCGCCTTGAACGTGCATATGGTGCTGACGGTTTCGATGGAGCTGACCACCAGCTATCACGTAGGCATTGATCTATTATAAGTAAGGATTCACAACCAGCTGAAAAAAAAACGCGTTTGGCGCTCAGTAAAAACACTTAAGTCTTATAGTGTTAGGTTTACTTTTGTATAAAATATTTATCTTGACACATATTATAAAGAGGCGTTGTTAGCATATTGGAACGTATTTTCTAATGTCAGTTTGCTCCATAGGTATATTTTGACATATTCTGTTAGGCACTCGTCCATATATTATTATAGGTCAATGCACGTAGGTATAGTCGGACAGATTCCTTAATCGACATATGACAGTAGGTGGCCCCCATAGAACCTAAAAACATATTACTCATCTACATTTAAATAAAACAACTTATGACATTTAGAAGACAGATCACGTCCTATATCCTTTATTGTTTAAAACCTGTGATGAGGCAAAATATTTTATTTCGATTTCATGACATTTTTGTAATATAATCGAATATTTATATACAAGATAAATTAGATTATGTAAAAATAGATACATAATAAGGAATAATTTATCATTCCCTTTCATATTAATATTTTATAATAGCCCACGATTGTAGGTATTTAAAGTATGTCACATTATTATTATTTACATTTAAAATAATATCTTAATGCGAACTACGATGCTCCTTAGCCCCATCACTATAAACATCAACTAGTAAACGTCATATGTCGATTTAGGAATCTCTCCTACTATGTAGTGTGGAATGTGTCTTGGTAAGGAGCGCGATCTTATATGGCGAAACAGTTGAAAACGTGTCCAGCGGATTTGATAAGCAACAAAACAAAACACACTCTCCTCACAACCGTTTTCGCCTCAGCAGCGCCATCTGAAGGCGCTATTGCAGACTATCCGCCTAGGTGGCTTGACTGGAGTGGCGATCGCAGCGCCCCCAATCTACCCCATTTGGTGTTCACTTTCGGTATTTAAAAGAAATAAAGAGTGCGTTCTTTTACTTCAACCCTCCATATCTCCTACTATAATAGTTAGGCATGAAGCAGTCAATAGAAGCTTTTGGCTTATACATCGACCAACTGCGTCTTGACTGTCCATGAAGAAGTTCATAATGGGGGCTATCGCGTGTGAATTTGCCACTAGAGGCGCTAGTGTCGCGTGAGGTCCAATAACATTCACTTTTCACTGGTTTTGGCAGGCTTCGTGATATAAATTACTAATTTCTTTAAATTACCTGTTGAAAAGTGATCTCCTTCGTGAAATTATCGCAAATATGGATTATTTGGCGATGAATGTGAACGCTTTGAAACAAAAATAAAATTTCCGAACAAAATACTCGATATGATGATAGTTATTTATAATGATTAAAATTAATGAGATTCAAGATTTAAAACTTTGTTTCGGTAACGGTAAACGATAGTCCCCATTATAGTAGTGCAATAGTGTATGAGTAGTGTGTTGACTCACTCATCGACGATGTGCGTCTTGAGCGTGCGGATGGTGCTGACAGGCTCGATGGAGCTCACCACGGCCAGCCACATGCACGTGAACGTGTGCACGAAGAACACGATCGCTAGGATCGTCATAGCCGCCTTTGGAAAGAGATCAGTCTAATGAAGATCAAGGATACCTATTTATTCAATGTCAATTTATTTATTGATAAACTAGCCCGCGACTTTGTCCGCGTGGAATTTGGAAAAAGCATTCCCGCGGGAACTGTGCGTTTTCCCGGGATAAAAAGTAGCCTATATGTTGGCCAGTGTTATAAACTACCCCCACACCTAATTTTGTTGCAATCCATTCAGTAGTTTTCGAGTTAAATCCGGAAATACATACAGAGTTTTTTTCTAAAAATCGTTATTTAGTATCGTTTAGTATCGTTTTACAATCCCCTCGATTCGAAAGTTTCTTTTGATTTTCAAGTTTCCGATGCGACTTCTTCTTTCTACTTATTAATAATAAGTAGAAAGAATAGATCAATCACCGAAGTGAAAAAAAAATAAGATAGGCTATCAGGTTATGGAATAATAACTTGACTTAGTGTAGATTTATAGTGGTCAAGGTTAGGTGCCCAAATTAGGCGGACCCTGGTTTTCGGGTCACTCTGCGGGCAAATTGCGTAAGGCTCAAGGGTAGCGATCTCGTACGAAGTTGAACCTTTATAAGCTCAAAATTCAAATGAGAAAGACTAAAATATACCTACGACGTAGCCGACACTAAATATACGTTCGAACGCCGCAAAAAGATAGGCACGCAAGAAAAATCTAAGCACGTCCATTTTAGGGTATACTACGTACTTATCCATTAGGATAAGTACGTAGTATACCCTAAAATGGACGAGCAACACGACACTGAGTGGAGCGAACCGAGAATTTAGTGGAAAACTGCATTATGCTGACTCTTTAAAAGCTATCCTGATGTATGCAGTAAACACTGATCCAATGCAGCGCGACTATATACGCGATTATCGCGCGAGTAAGCGATGCGACCATCGCGTGTTTGCTGGCGCGCGGTCGCGATTACATGAATTTCAGTTAGGTAAGACACCTATTCTGGTTCAAGATGTTTGATTGCGCATTCGCGTGAGTAAAATTCGCGCAAACTTGCGATGATCGCGTAGTCGCGTTGTATTAGGACGATCCCTTAAAGAGGTCGAACACAAGATCCAGCCGATCGGATCTTGTGTTCGAACTCCGCAGTGAAAACCCGACTTTACACGAACCTGCAGAGCGGTAAGATTATTAGTCAGCTCAGCTGACGTCCTCTTGTAAAACTCGATCAAATATTTCAGGCGAAAGAGCTTGTTTATCCGCAGGTAATGCATTGCAGTTTGTTTTTGCCTTAAAGAAACAAACATTTGATTAATAGCTACTTACACCACAAAAACACCATTTGTACACCATTAAAAGGGTAAAACAAGAATTGGACTTGCTAACTTATATATAACACCGTTTTTTACTCTTGTTTAAACGAATAAATAAATTATCTTATCTACTTCCTTAATGTTTCAGACAATCGGAGCACTTACACAGAGGTGCCATATCTGGCATATTTTTTAGCCGAAACTTTTTACGCATAACAGATTTTGCATAAGTTATTTACGCCGGATCTTAACTATGCCGAATTTTTATTTGGCATAATTCTTAGGGTGTTTACCTGAATACTATGTTGGCATAATGTTGACTTGGCCGAATTTTACTATGCATAATATTGTTTGCCATAAGTACTTGTAATTTAGCGGAATTTCGATACGCCGAAATATTGTCCAAATCTATGTCCGAAACAACAATTTATGCGGTGTGCGGTAACACCAAAGTTTGGAGCAAAGCCGACTCGGATAGATAATTTTCTGCCTAAGCAATATTCGGAATTCGAAAATTATGCGTAAAAGCCATTCGGAGTAAATGTATTATGCGTAACAGAATACGGCAAAAAATCATTAGGTATGCGAGATTAGTTTCAGCGTACGCATTATTATGCCTATACCTACTGATTATGCAATATTGAATTATGCCAAAAAAAATGCATAAACAAGGGGAACATATTACACAGAAACTAACTGTGTGTAACCTTTACGTACGTATTTAGTTCTTTCAAAACATTCGACTCAAGTTAGCAATTCCATTTCAAGTATAGGTATTCATCCAAAACGGCTTTATGGGAAAACTTGTATAATTCTCTTAAACTTGTATATTACTTTGAATATATTACAGGAATATCTACTTAAATAATCGGGAAACTGAAGATTTAGCTTGTAAGATTTATTGTGCTACTATCTCTTGCCTGCGACTTCATATGGGCATAAACATTAACATATGCGATGCAAATGTACCTACAATCCGATTCTTTGCCGTACCCCTGAATTTCGGAAAATCTTCTCTAAGTGCTCCCCTACACTGCCCACATGAAAAAAAAGGGAAGAAAAGGCCATGGTCTCACTGGAAACAGAACCCGAGCAGCATAAACGGGAAGTTGACGAAAATGTCCGAGTAGAACTGCACTCGCTTCTTAAAGTACTGCCGGCGACACTTCACTGCGTCCATCACCAGCTCGCCTCGCTTGCTCGCATAACCCTAACAGACACCAAAAAAATAAATTAATAAAAAAAAACCGACTTCAATCAAACTCCGACAGCCTATGAAGTCGGTGTTAAGTTCACTATAAGATTGATATAGCTTTGGGTCGGTTCACTTGACATCGACTTCACAGGCTATCGGAGTTTGATTGAAGTCGGTTATATTTATGATTTAAAATTTTTTTTCGGCTGCGTTCTCCAAACATGGATACAACGGGACGTAAATATCAATGTAGTCTTTGAAACTGATGCCAAAATCATACACGTGCTTACAAATTTTGAGGAGTTCCCTAATTTTTTCATGGATCCCATCATCAGAACTAAACCAAATTAAAATGGGACCACCACCAATGGAAGTACCACCTTTTGAATAAAAAAAGAATCATCGAAATCGGTTAACAATTGACGAAATTATGCGTGGTCATACATATACGCGTCGAATTGAGAACCTCCTCCGTGTTTTCGTCGGTTAAAAAGCGAAGTGAAGGAGTAGGTAGTAAGGTAATAATATTGTTACAAGGATATCAGCGCCGGCCCACAAAACACCTGAAGACTCGAGGATTGGAAGGAGCGCCCGGCCGGTTCCCGCTAGTCACTTCACCAGACGACTTACGGGCTAAACATTATTTTCACGACTTTATTTTTATACTAGCCGTTTGCCCGCGACTTCGTCCCGCGTAGATTTAATTTTAAAGTTTCAGACGCGATTTCTTCAACAGACTTGGTATTAGTAGTATACCAATAAACATACCTATCTATGGCACTTCACATTAACAGCTTATTAAATAGCATAGCATGTTACCTGGTACATATTCAAGTATATGCCAATGTAGAAGTACACGTCGAACGCCCCCAACGTCCATGTGATGAAATAGCAGTCGTTTAGGGTGACTATGGTGTATAGCACCAACACATAATTCAGGGTCGCCATAAAACATGTCGTATATCCAAATACCTGTGGAACACTCATATTTTATTCGCTAAGCCGGCTTAGGGTGTAAGTAATTATTTAAAAAAGGAAAAGTATCCGGGCTGAAAAGGATTAAGGATGTAATCCGTACGACGACAATGACGAACGGAAGTCATTCATAAATTCAATGAGCGACTGGATTCACTGAGCATTTTTCAGGTTTTAATTATATCATTTTGCGAAAGAAAAAACATTTGGACACTCCGGCAGTAAATTGGGGAGACAGACTAATTTTACAAAGGGGTATACCAGGACGATAATGTTCATTCTGTCACAATCCTAATCTAATGTGTTGTTATTATAGGTAATGCGACAAAAATCACAACTAAAGTGAATATGAAAGTACTTAAGAATGCTTTTTATTCCAAGGGTCATATTGTACCTTGTACCTTTTTACACAATAAACTTTAGAGAGTGCGCCTACGGGTGACTTTTGTCGCCGCGACAAAAAAGTTTCTGTCACCTCAAAAGTCACGACTCCACAGCGAATTGAAGAAAAATCCAAATGTGACAAAAGTCACCTGTGGGCTCTTAGCTTACTCCCAAACAACGCCCAATACAAACAGTCAGTGGAAAAAAAGATTCTTGATATTTCTAAAAAGAAAAAAGTGTATACCTGATAGAGATATGTGCCTGGCCGGAACAGGTTGTATATGTCGAACTCGCTCCGGAAGGTATACGCACTCGCTGACGACTTCGCTTGGCTGACGGCCGAGTGTGAGAGGGAAATCTTGGATGTCGTTGAGTTTTTCAAATTTCCTGTAAGTAATATTATATCAATGGATAAGACTAATGCCCTAGTTAGTTAGGCTTGGGACTTTTGGTCCATACCGTCCGATTACGCATCTGATTTTAATACCAACAATTTTTTTTTAAATATAATTTAAAAGAAAAATACGATTTATTGCTACACACGAAAAAAAAACATTATAAAATAAATGTAAAATTAAAAAAACACAGAAATAAAAAAAAGGTGAAATAGGTACATAGTGGCAATAGACTCGGGACAGGATAGAATCTGCACAGCCCTGGTTTTCAGCCTGCACCCGCTCTCTGACAATTAAATTATAAGAATAAGATTCAAACCATTTGTTAAAGTTAACGTTAAATATTTTACTATGAGATAAAATGACGTTTCTGTATGGAATGACAGCTCGGCGGCCATGTTTAACGACCAGGAGTCCGTCAACTAAGCATGAATCAACTCACCCTAAGTACAGCGAGGAGTACTTAACGTTAAAAGGGTTAGGTACCTGCCACTTCATAGCGGCCGGAACCGCTTCTGGAATCCATCGCGGACTCCAGGGAAACCGCATCAGCTTCTTCATCAGAGTCTTCGTCTAAAAGTAAATATTAAAATTTCAGGGAACGCCGCCGCGCGCGCAGTGGATTCGCACAAGAAAACTCTACTATAAAAACGCTGTCGTGTGCTTAGCCTTAACGTATTTTTTAATACAGTTGCTCAAAAAGTAAGCATTTCAATACCTGTTTAGCGTGCCAAAAGTTTGTCATTTCCGAACGAGCGTTTTTTTTTATTTTTGCAGCTAGTAAGCGTACGCAAAGTTGTTTTTTACGAACTACTCGTAAGTAGTGCGTAATTTTTTTTGAGTTTCATCCTGTTCGTTTATTTCTTTATTCCTTTTTTTGCAAATGTATTAAGAAATGTCGTTTGATACACGTGCGAAATTGACATTTTTACTCGTCCCTAGTATTGACGCTTGCTTTCGCTGGCGCCATGACTAGGGACTTGCATCAAAATATACTATTATAAGCGCAGACAAATGCGTTCACGTCACTGCCTACTCTTATCGTGAGACTTAGTGACTGACATACAACGTACAGCCAAAACTACTGGTCGTACAAAGGTTAAATTCTGCATGTAGGATCCTTGGGGAGTGTATAGAGGAGCAATAAGAGAAGATTCCCCGAAACTCTTACGGGAACGGGAAATAATGGGACCTACGCGGATTTTGCCGCGGAATCCTGCTTGACGATTCTTCTACGCTACATAAGTAGGTAAGTAACTAAATCCATTAATTGTACATGAACCAAATACTGGTATATAAATAATCGGGGGTTCGATTCCGGCTCGCACCTCTAATTTTACTTATGTGCGAAATTCAATTTGAATTTACCACTGAGCTTTTCGGTGAAGAAAAACGTCGTGAGGAAGCGCATCTGCGAAGTAATTCAAAGATGTGTGTGTGAAGTCCCCAATCCGCACTAGGCCCGCGTGGGGACTATAGCCCAAACCCTTTTATGATGAGAGGAGGATTGTGCCCAGCAGTGGGACGCAAATAGGCTGTGGTAGTAGCAGTAGTAGAACACAACACAAATCAGTCTACCCGCGACCACGACCGTTGCAATTTACTAGTTGCCAACTACTTACTAGTTGAGAAAAGCATTATTTTCTCAAACAGCGAGGAAATACGTAAGGTCAGTCGGGGCAAGTTCGCCAGGATGGGGTAAGTGCGCCTAACATAAATATATCGAAACCTATAAACATTACTCAACTAGTAGTTGGCTGTTTACAAGGCATAGGGGCGAAATAAATTTAGGCGCACTTACCCCACATCATTATTTACTACTTCCATTATCGTGGATGATTTGGCTATGGAAGTTGTACTTATTACCTCCATGGATTTGTCAGTTTCTCTACAGAGGTGTCTCAAATAGCAAGCGAATTAAAAAAACACACACGACAATAATGTTTTTGCTGGCCAAGGCCGGCAATGGACAGCCTCGCGTCTTCTTTTTTTGAAAGTAACACGAACATTTCCGAGCATGTTTAAGAAAAGTAAATAATAGCCTTTTTCGAGTGTTTATCGCGTGACGACCCGTCATATAGTGTGTATAATGAACAAAATACGTAATGTAAGAATGAATAAATAATGTAAGAATGAATTATTAACGTGTAATTAAAGCCAATTGACTTTACGAATAAATATGATTATGATTAAGTACCCGTTGAAGTATCGTCCGGAAAATAGACAGTTATCGGCAAGATGTAGTCTTTAGAAACTTGAAAGGCTTTGTTAAGCGGCTCCTGTATCTTCGGGTAGTATTTGACCAGGTTGAAGAAAGTCTGGCTTGGGATGACCAGCAGGTCGAGGCTCCGGCTGGCGCATATTGACACATCTGAACACGATATTGGTTGCTGAAATAAATAAAAAATAAAACTTTATTTCGTTAACTAATTCTAGGAGTTTTACAAGTGTGAGTACATCTTTTTAAGAATTTAGAATTCTTGTAGTAAGATGCACCGCTCTTCTATAGAAATACAGGTTGTCTAGAAATAGAGATCAGTGATAACAAGAAAAATAAAACAAAACAAAAACAAAAATAAAACATATGTTTCACCTATTTTAACGATAAGTACCAATATTATTCTTCACTTTTTTTTTCATGCTAAGTATTTATTTCGGCACAAACTAAAATATTTACAATAAAAATAAAAATAAAAACTAGAACTAAAAATAACTTCTAAATAAAAAAATTGGCACAGATCAGTGTCGCTCGGCAAGGTTCCCAAAAGGCTGGCAACATTGCCGCGCTGGATGGCAATTCTTATTCACGTTTTTTTAGTATTGCCATATTTATATAAAAAATCTAAGTAGAGACAAAGGAGATCAAAAATAATTACTTATTGTCTTTTAAAATATTTTTTAACGTTCTATTGTATTTCTTAGCGATTGTGATAACCAAAGTACTAATTGACTTTGATGAGAGCTTAAACTGAATTTTATAAGCCAGTTAAAATGAGCAACAAATTATAAGTAGGAACTCTATACTCTATGTATCTAGTATCTAAGTATATTCAGTAATGTTGGGATTTTTTGGCACCGCCCCTAATCATTTTCTGCTTTGCTTAAAGGTTGACTGGCAGAGAATGCCTCGAGGCATTAAGTCCGCCTTTTGTACACTAAGTTTTTTTGTGTGCAATAAAGTTTAAATAAATAAATAAACTCCCAAACGCAAGAAAAGACTTACCCCGCTGAAGTTTCCAAACATACCACCCGGTCCCATGCAAGTAATCATTTCATTGTATGAACTCATAACGTCAACCTGCGAAAAATATAAGCGAGCACTATCATATTTAAGAAACGGTTACCTTCCTCGGCTCAGCTTCTAAGTAATAAATTGCGGACCCGCCGTCAAATTTTCCTTACCTTTCCTCGATAAATAATGTAAATATAGGGTTGTACATCTTTGCATTGTATCACGGTCTCGTGCCTGAGAAAGTACATCTCGTGGAGGTGCTGTGTGATGACCCTGATGAAAGACCGCTCGACTTTGCCGAAAAGCGGCACTTCGCGTAATGTCTTCTCGTACATAAATACGAGTGTGTCCTCCATTAACGCCGAATTTAGACGCCGGCAAATTTGCTGGGAAAAGGTTTGATCATTTTATACCGCCGCGTGAAGCTTTTAATGAGGGATTATGTTACGAATCGCTTCTGTCCCTTTTAAACGATGATGACAGAACGCTTATCGTACAGTCCAGGTCGTTGAGGTCGTGGCCGTAAACAGGCTTTCAGTAATCTCAATTATGAAGCATTTTAAAACTCCAACGAAGTCGCATATTGTTTAGAGTTTAACTCACCAGATTTTTACAATTACCTACCTATATTTTTCAGCTGAAAGACGTTCAATTTTAGTATTCATTCTTATTTACAAAGAATGTCTTTATACTTGTATCAAAACTTGAAACAGCTCTATGTTATGACTATGCTCATACTATTTTCTTATATATTGTCTCGAAAAATTGAGTTCATGTCACCTCCGAAGGGTTAAAATATAGACCGTTTTATGACTCACTTGTGGATTGCTTCCGTTGGTCCTCTTCCACAAATATTCAAAATATTTCATCGTCTTTGTTGTCAGTATGGGATCAACGTTTTCTTGATACAAAAAGTTTGCCAGGTCCGATGTTTTTTCCTGAAACAATCATCTAAGGTTACATAGAAATTTCCGATATATTTAGCCGTAAAAGTAAAATAAACAGTCTCGGGCACACTAAAGTCTAAGGTGTGGATTTTTTTTAATAAATATTCGTGTAGATATTGTGCCATTCCCATAGTGGTGTTTCCAAGTTAACATCTGATGACCTTCACAAAAAGGGAGTTTCAGCCAAAAGCAGTCGTGTTTCCCCAGTCCCGTAAGACTTATAACCAGGGCTTGTAACCGGTTAATTAAAAAAACCCCGAAATAGCCAAATATTTAGAATTATTTTATACTCTTTATGAGGAACTCCATAGTGTATTTAGGTTATTACTTCGTATTATTTTATAGCGTTATTAAACATGAAAAAGCAAACGAAAGAACGATAAGCAAACCGGTTTATTTGTATGGGGGCAAAAACCGGTTTCAAGCCCTGCTTATAACAGTTATAACTGATTTCAGAATGCGCCATATGTCGTCGAAAATAGTCATGCTAAGCGTGAATGAAAACACCGCAGTACGTAAGATGGTAGCGTGTATTTGAGTGTGTTTGTATGTGAGCATGCGATAGCAAGACTAAGCGTGTATAGTGTGAATTTTTATTTGCGTTTTTAAGTGTGCATGATTGTGTGCTGCTAAATGAACCGCGTACACCGCAGTGTACGTACGATGTGGTAGAGCAGCGCGTACCCAGTAGCACTGAAAACCAGCGCCGTTGGTGCATCTGTACCACGGCATACGCTGAGTGTATCCATTTTTGTAACACTTTTGTAGGTATAGTGTCCAACCTATTATTTTATTGTATTTAAAGTGTATGCAAAATAAAGTTATTTCTTTCTTTCTTTCTTTTAGCAGAACGTGTGGACGCCACGTAGCCGCACTTGCACCGATTTCATATGCCTTTCTCCTATGTACTGGCTCTTAAGTTGCTGCTAATTAAAAATATCAGTATGCGTAAGTGTCTCTATGAGCGTGAGGGTGTGAGTATATAAGTACGTGTGTGTGTGTGTGTGTGTGTGTGTGTGTGTGTGTGGGCGTTGACTGTAAGTGTGTGGGCGTGTTTGAGTATGTATGTGTGTGAACGTGAGGATGTAAGTGTGAATGTTTATTTGTGTGTGCGTATGTGTGTGCTGCTAAATGAGAACACCGCAGTACGTACGATGTGGTCGAGCAGCGCGTGCCCGGTGGCGGAGCGCGTGGAGGCTACGTAGCCGCACATGAAGGCGAAGTAAAGGAACCCGGTCATTTGCAGTACTATATTGACACACGCGTCGCTCTTGTTCGCCACGAGCCGCGGAGTGCAGCCGCAGCCTTAAAAACACACCAATTTCATGAGGATTCGCTTTTTTAGATTGGATTTCAGTTTAGTGTGGTTAAGTCGTGGTGACCTAGTGGTTCGACCTACCGCCTCTCATGCAGAGGATCGGGGGTTCGATTCTAGCTCGCACTTCTAAGTTTACTTATGTGCGAAATTCAATTTGAATTTACCACTGAGCTTTCCGGTGAAGCAAAACATCATGAGGAAACCTTCAAGCATCTGCGGAGTAATTCAAGGATGTGTGTGATGTCCCCAATCCGCACTGGGCTCGCGTGGGGACCATAGGTAGCCCAAACCCTATCGTGATGAGAGGAGACCTGTGCCCAGCAGTGGGACGCAAATAGGCTGTAGTAGTAGTAGCAGCATAGAGAAAGGATACAAGAAGTGTGGCAGAGTAGTGCGTGCTCTAGACATTTAACACTAGATCGACATCTAGCGTCCAGTGGCTGAACCCAGATTACCCAACCGTTTCGCAGTTGCTCCTTGAATCTAGATGGCGAGCCGAACGCAAAGTGTATTTCTAAACAATTTACAACTAATATTATAACTAGAACTCTTTTTTGAAATCCTCTACAGAGACTTTGGGTTGTAAGTTGTAAACTGTTAAACAATGAAATATGCTTTGCGTTTGGCTCGCCATCTAGCCTGAAGCCTTGCAAATTTTTAACATATTAACTTACCAATAAAAATTTGGAAACAGTTCAAGAATGTAGCAATGTACTCCTCCATAGCATCTGAAAAGTTGTGACCATTGTAGTGCTCATATCAGATCTATCTGTTAAATATGAAGTGCGACTACCGGTTAAGTGATAGAGCCACAAAACGTGACGTACGGGTTAAAGCCAGGTGAGCGGAACTTGAACTGTTAAATACCACTTATTTCAAATAAACTCTTAGACATTGGAGGAGGCAAACAGGTCATTGGAGTCTTCGAATGTTACAAAGGTAAATAAGCCAATTGCCAAGCCATTTCAGTTGCAGTACTATGCCCATGTTTATACTGCTTCTAGCCTTATTTCTTGAGAATTGTTATTATAAATAAACATATTTAAACATATTCAATGTGCGGAATGTGTATACATATATATATATTTCTTTTTTTTATACAAAAATCAGTTAAGTTCTAACCCATTATTATATAAAATTGCTTTGTATAAGAAAATGTAATTTTAATAGTATTATGTGCTACTTAAACTTAAACATTACTTCATTGATTGTTTGTTTGTTATAAATATAAAACTGGAACATAATTGCCATCAATATTGACGTCGGATGGGCTTAAAATCAGCATTAGCTGTGCCCATACCCTTTTTCCATAAATGCCTATGATTGTTAAAGCTAAGGAATGTTGCATGTTGTTGGAAAATAAACGAATTTGTATTTGTATTTGTAATTGGAAAATTATTTGTAATTTAGCAAACTGTATTTTGCAACTTATACTTAAGATTGCAACAAAATTTGGTACGAGGGTAGTTTATAACACTGGTCAACATATAGCCTATAGCTCACCAAAGGAAGACACTAATTGCGCTCATAGGGGAAATAATACATGTGTAAGCGAATTTTGGAATAGTTGTAGGTGAAGGTGCCTTAAACAACATACTAAAAGTACTGATGGGGGGGAGCGCCGCTAACGTGTGGGGGGGGGTCCAAAGGTCCCTTTTTTTGGTTTTTCGTAAATATCTCGTAAACAATAACCCGCAACAAAAAATGTTCTAAGACATAAATAATTTACATTAAATTTTCTACAAAACGATATACACATTTTTTTGCTAGTGTAAATATTGAAATAGATAATGAAGGGGAAAGTTAACGATAAACGATTTTACGCGTGGGTTCGGGATTTGGTCCGCTGTACCCTGATTCTTTTTAGATAAGCGCTCATACTTGACACAGTTGTACTTTGGATAATTCTGAGTGGATTCATACTAAGGGCCACCGCGGGACACCGCTCGGTTGGTGGGGGGAGTGGGGGAAACTTTGCTTCCGCCGCGCTTCAGTTAGACCTATATATTTCCAAAAATTGTAGGAGTTAAGAGATGCTGTTTATTGCGAAATGATCCTTACTAAATGCTTCATCAAATCTAATCCACAATTATTCATTTTTATTGGTGGTTTTTCTTAACTTTAGATCGATATTACAAAATTCTATATTTAACAATTTCTTTTAGTAAGTTTGATATCAAAAATGTATGGTGGTGTGCAGTGCCACTTTTTCAAAAGTTGGCGCATGTAATGCAGATTTGAACATGGTATAACAATACTGTCTACTTTAAATAATAAAGAAAATATTGAGAATATTAACCAACTACTCTGATATTTTCTAATTATCATGGGCCATTTAAATGGATAATTTCAAGGAATTTCATTTATAATTGAATCCAGTTTATCACATTTAAAGAATAAAAATTGAATTAGTCCACTTGATTAACAGAAAATGCTGTTTGAGGTAAGATGCATTTTTATATAAGGCAGTCATTAACTTCAATTAAGAGCTTCAAAAGCGATAAATCTAGCAGTCGATTGAGTTCCTGGTTGACTGGGCACACGTGGTATGTCTCGTTTAAAACTACTGGACCAATTTTGATGAAATTTGGTTTGAGAATAGTTGGAGTTCAGAAAAATAAAAAGTAGCCAATGTCCTTTCTCGGAACTCCAACTATTTTCATACCAAATTTCATCAAAATCGGACCAGTAGTTTTAAACGAGACACACCAAGTGTGCCCAGTCAACCAGGAACTCAATCGACCGCTAATTTTATCGCTTTTGAAGCTCTTAATTGAAGTCAGTGACTGCCTTATGTAAAAATGCATCTAACCTTAAACAGCATTTTCTGTTAATCAAGTGGACTAATTCAACATTATTTCTTTAAATGTGATAAATTGGCTTCAATTTTAAATGAAATTCCTTGAAATTAACAATTTAAATGGCCCATGATAATTAGAAAATATCAGAGTAGTTGGTTAATATTCTCAATATTTTCTTTATTATTTAAAGTAGACAGTATTGTTATACCATGTTCAAATCTGCATTACATGCGCCAACTTTTGAAAAAGTGGCACTGCACATCACCATACATTTTTATATCAAACTTACTAAAAGAAATTGTTAAATTTAGAAATTTGTAATATCGATCTAAAGTTAAGAAAAACCACCAATAAAAATGAATAATTGTTAATTAGATTTGATGAAGCATTTAGTAAGGATCATTTCGCAATAAACAGCATCTCTTAACTCCTACAATTTTTGGAAATATATAGGTCTAACTGAAGCGCGGCGGAAGCAAAGTTTCCCCTTCTCCCCCCACCAACCGAGTGGTGTCCCGCGGTGGCCCTTAGAATGAATCCACTCAGAATTATCCAAAGGACAACTGTGTCAAGTATGAGCCCTTATCTAAAAAGAATCAGGGTACAACGAACCAAATCCCGAACCTACGCGTAAAATCGTTTATCGTTAACTTTCCCCTTTATTATCTATTTCAATATTTACACTAGCAAAAAGTGTGTATATCTTTTTGTAGAAAATTTAATGTAAATTATTTATGTCTTAGAACATTTTTTGTTGTGAGTTATCGTTTACGAGATATTTACGAAAAACCAAAAAAAGGGACCTTTGGCCCCCCACACGTTAGCGGCGCTCCCCCCCATCAGTACTTTTAGTATGTTGTTTAAGGCACCTTCACCTACAACTATTCCAAAATTCGCTTACACATGTATTATTTCCCCTAAGTTTTGCTTCCTTTGGTGGGCTACTACTTGTTATCCCGAAACGGCAGTAGGTAGTAGCTAGTTAATAAATATACAAGATTAGCGCGTTTAAAGTATAAGATGCATACCTACCGATAGTATCAAATTTCTTCCCATTAATGACCAGAGCTCGCGTGCAGTTGGCCATAATATGGCCAGTCTTCGGGTTCATATAGGGTCGGCAGCTGCTGATGAAGGTGAAGGCGGTGCCAAAGTTGACGATTGTCAGGGCCACGGGGAGATACTTCAGTAACGTCACCACTTGGTTCACGCGCATAATGTCGCTTTCCCAATACGACAGTGCGCTTGTTATTCTGGTAACCTAATAATTAAATAATTGGCTATAAAATGACACAACTAAGAAGCAGTACTAATATACTCTACGTTGCCGCGCGCCTACTAAATTGCTTTTCTAAAACAAAACCTTTTAAAAACATGATCAATAGCAATATTTTTGTGACCTATTTTAATATAGTTTATTTTGATGAAAGTGCGAAAAGTTTGTCATTTTACATATAAAGCGAGTTTGGCACGTTAAACAGGTATCGAAATATTTACTTTTTGAGCACCTGTATTAAAATAGTATATTTTGATGCAAGTGCGAAAAGTTTATCATTTTATCACGAGTCCCTTAGTTATGTTGGCGCGAGCGAAAGCGAGCGTTAACACTAGGGACCAGTGAAAATGACAATTTCGTACGTGTATCAAACGACATTTTTTTATACATTAGCGTAAAAAAACAATAAATAAATAAACGAACAGGATGAAGCTCAAAAAACTTTACGCACTAGTTCGTAAAAAACAACTTTAGGCACGCTCACTAGCTGTCAGAAAACAAAAAGCGCTCGTCCGGAAATGACAAACTTTTGGCACGTTAAACAGGTATCGAAATGTTAACGAAATAAAACCGGCCAAGTGCGTGTCGGGCCACGCGCAAATTATAGGGTTCCGAAGTTGAGGATGCCCACAGTACCTACCTTTCTAAGACTTATTAGCATCTAGCTAGCCTGTGGTATGACGTGCCCGCCCGACGCCCCTGCCGCTCGAGAAAAATCATCATTGTAAGTTGGTCGACTATTACTCGTAAGTTTGTACAGCCTACTTAGCTCTGATAGTTTTTCTTTCAACTACGTTATATATGCCACAACCGTGATTTTTTTCAGCCATCCAAATACCACCATTTAGCTTACAGGGGGGGGGGGGACACGTGACTCTAACAAAAAATAGCACTTTAAAGCTTAATATTTCACAAACGCATCACTTAATCAAAAAATGGTTTTCACAAACCCACAATATTTTTTAAGACCTATTCAACGATATGCCGCACTATGGGGTACGCAAGAAAAAAAAATTACATCCCCACTTTACGAGTAGGGGAGGTACCCTATAAAAAATATATTTCTAAATTTTATTGTACCACTTTGTCAGCGTAACTAATATGCATATTCATGCCAAATTACAGCTCTCTAGACCTAAGCATCTCCGAGCAATAGTGCGGACAGACGGACGGACGGACGGACGGACGGACATGGCGAAACTATAAGGGTTCCTTGTGGACTTCGGAACCCTAAAAAGAGCAACTATATTAAAAAAAACTATTTTCATTATCTTATTGATTGACCTTGTCATATACCGAATTAAACCTGAGTATAGGTACCGTATTATTTTACTCGACTGTTTAGACATGTTGATTCATTTTAATCACATTAACCTACGTAAATAATTTGAAAAGTTATGTAGAATTTCCAATAAGTACACCAATAAAAACAGCAATAATATTGAAATGACTTGTAGTAAGTAGTTGAAATTTAATCATAGTTGGTTATCGATTTTTTTAGGGTTCCGTACCTCAAAAGGAAAAAACGGAACCCTTATAGGATCACTTTGTTGTCCGTCTGTCCGTCCGTCTGTCAAGACCCTTTTTCTCAGGAACGCGTGGAGCTATGAAGCTGAAATTTATATCAATTACTCAGGTCTACTGTCCCTTGAAGCTGTGAAAAAATCAAACTTCTAAGCCAACGCAATCAAAAGATACAGCCGTTTATGCCGCAAATTTTCGACACTTGCAAGGGAATCAAAACCTACAGGGTGCTTCCCGTGAACTCAGAATCTTGAAATTTGGTACGAAGCAACGTCTTATAGCATAGATAAAGGAAAAATTACGAAAACCATAAATTTTTAGTTACATCACATAATATATTTTTTTTTAATAATTTTAACCTTACTACCCATTTCCTCATAAACGCGTAGAGGTATTAAATTGAAATTCATACCAAATACTCAGGTCTATAATACTTTTAAGCTGTAACAAAATCAAACTTCTATGTCAACGCAATCAAAAGAAACAGCAATTTAAGCTGCATATTTTGAAACTCGCAAGTACTCGCAAGGGAATCAAAACCTAAAGGGTACTTCCAGTCGACCTAGAATCTTGAAATTTGGCATGAAGCAACGTTTTATAGCACACATAAAGGAAAAATTCCGAAAACCTTAAATTTTTAGTTACATTACAAAATATATATTTTTTAAGATCTTTGTCTTAAATTTATGCTACTCCATCTTTCCCCATTGTAATGTTATGAATTTCATTTTGCAATAAAAATACCATAGTTATGACTCGATTGTCGTAAAGAACGAACTTTGTAAACCTTACAGGTTTGTACGGAACCCTCGGTGCGCGAGTCCGACTCGCACTTGGCCGGTTTTTTATCATAATGTCACATATTAGTAGGTACTTGGTCCAATAAACTGTGCAGAATATTACTTTTACGGAAAATGCTTACTTGTAGTATTTTGTTTATTCGAAACATATCCAGGTTAGTGTTATCGTTGATTATTTTAAACTGAAATCAAGGATTAAAATATTTTATCGGTAATTTATAAAAATTAGTAATTTATGCAACGTTGTATAACCAATTCAAAAAACGCTTAGTGTCGTCCCTTACGATGATGTTCGCCTTTGACTCACATCACATCGTTACTCGCCCCGTTCGCCTTTCTTATCATAATAATATATCTTATACAAATGATACATAGAATACTTGTTCATACAGATTATTTTAAAACTCACCATTTGCTCAAATGGAAATGTACTAAAAATATCCATTATAAAGGCGTGTTTCAGATAGTGAGAAATGGTAAACAGCGGATGGGTGACTAGCAGAGATTGCTCGTTGTAATAAGCCACGTAGGCCATTATTACTATGTCGACGTACAGCAACGTGTCTACGTAGTGATAACCGCCATACTTGTGTTGGGATACCTGTGAATGTTGTTTGGGTCAAAAAATTAAAAATTCAATCATTTATTCAGCTAATTGGCCACATAGGCGCACTTTTACACGTCAGAAAAAGACTTACATGTATAAAATATACATACATGGTGGGTCAGAAAATATGGCAAATAATTAACCCACAGTATCGGCTATCGATTCTAAGTATATTGTATAGGTCTTTAATTTTTTTTAGTTGGTAAAAAAAATTATTTTGTATAGGATTCAGGCGTCGCTCACACAACCAATCCCATATACAATTATTTTTCTTACCAACTCAAAAAAAATTAAAGACCTATACAATATACTTAGAATCGATAGCCGATACTGTGGGTTAATTATTTGCCATATTTTCTGACCCACCATGTATAGGGTACGTACTAAAATTACATTGAAGGGATGTATAGTCCCTAACTTTAACTTAAATGTAAAACCTTGAAAGTATAGTCTTCAAGGGTCCAAACCGCTCACACAAATTGACATAGCCCCAAGCTAAGCTATGCGTGTTGTGTGCTAGCCCACGACACACGGCGGATACGATCTAAGCACGATTTCGAACACAATTCGAATGTAATGTCAATGTTTGCGTGCCAGGACGTCAGTGTGCATGCGAGGACGTATGTACACTTGTAAATGTGTGTGTACCACTACGCGGGCCAATGATTCACTCTCCATCTCCGGATGAAACAAATGACGGTAAGGGCGAGTTGGGCGAGAATTGCGCGCCGGCTAGATTCAGGCGGGTGATTCCGTGGCCATTCTGTACGTAGTACTATTAAATATTCTGTGCCCACGATATAAATACCTAAGTAGAGAAAAAAATACATAAATAAACACTAACCATTTGTGACACGAGTAAAAACATTGGTGCTCTTCACTCACACACATTTTGCCATAAGCGGAATTCGAACTCTAGTCCATCGCAACAGAAGACAGGGTCACACACAATACAACCAACTGAGCTTGTCTTACTAAAATCATTGGAGTCCTTTCTAAATGTCCAATGAAAGTCTAACAACTTGCTTTAAAAAAAGAAAAACGTAATCAAATAATGAATTTATTGTGTGCAATGTTGTATTTGAAACACGGTCTGCGAAATTCATTCGTTTTATGCAATTTCAACGTTTCAAAATTATTTAGCAGTTGATTGGAATTCGTTCTCGTTGTTCGTAGTCACGTGAAGCAATAAAAAAGCTCCAATACACAACGGGTTATGCGGGCCCATTGTTTAATTTTTACGGGGTTAGTTTTGTTTCCCAAATAGGGTTAATATGTAACTTTGCCAGAATATGGTCTATTTGCAATAAAACCACCATACTTACTTTTACCTACTTAGCAAAATTTTGTGGTGAAAAAAGATTCCAACGAATTGAGTACAAAACTTGGAGGAGGTAGGTAGCTATACCGCCTCCAAGTTTTATAGTCGATTTTTTTTTTCTACCAGTTGTCGAGTTAAAACTTGACAACTGCTGGACCGATTAGCTGGCTAAATATTGGATATTGGATTTGGCTAAAACCCGACTAACTCTAAAATATATAAATATAGTAACCCCGGAGTAGGTAATGCGCAGACCGTATGTATGTACTATCATTTACTCACGGCTATGTTGAACGGCACACTGAAGAGATAGTACACGGCCAGTATAGCTCGCACCGAGCACCAGAACTTCAGGAAAACACCATACGGCGTGATGCAAATGGGAGCAACGAAGTACTTGAGAAAACTACAAGTGAAATAAACATTAGTAGTTTCTTTCTATCCGGTGGGAGCAATACCGGTCTAAGTGGTGAGCCTTGGGGGATGCCTTTTTATCCAGTAGAGGACGTCTTTAGGCTGATATGATGACGATGATGATAGAAACTAGTTTCATTTCTTATTCTTAAGTACTTTGTGTATCGTTCATCCTAGTTATCAGTTCCATAAACCCATAAAAAGTTTCTATAAATGATAAGACAGATCAATAATAACAACTCTATAAAGCTCACTAATATAACTAATTATAACTAATGACACTCGCCTTGAAAAAAAAACAAATTAAAACGGTGTTTAACCTCACTTAGGCGACGAGGAAAATCCGAAGCGTTGTGGTGAAGGAAAAACACGGAAAAAAACATTCCTTCCAAAACCATTTTCAGTGGAACCATTTATAACGTTGACGAAAAATATACCTAATCTGTCTTAAGTTTTCTTACTTCAAATTAACCAATTTAATAAAAGAGCGAGGAAGATTCGACGAATAACTTAAATATCACTTGGCCTATTTCTACTCGTGTTACTTAAATGCGAAATACGACGGCCATCAAACGATTCTTAAAAGGTCATGATAATCCTCTACTTATTTACTCGGAATATTATTAATGAAATATAAGGCTTCAAGCTCTACGAACAGGTAACTCTAAGATTCGTGAAAAGTCCATTATTATCTCGAAATATCGTTGGAATTTGATAATACCTAAATTTTTGTTTACACAATGTCCGGAAATTTATCCTTAAGGATCCATTAATATTTACCTCATAACACCCAACTTTTTGAAGGCGCTTCCGTAATGTTGGTGCCGGGTACCTGTTACTACAACAAAACTTTCCTTTATCTCTTGCTGCGAACAAATACGAATTTCTGTCAAGTACGTCAAAGTATCTACCTATAGACAAAAGTCATCGATTTCATATTTTTTTACCGCTATTCTATTAGTTTTGGTATCCAGACGGCCGGCGATAGGTTTGGCGGATTCGTATTGTGCTGCCATTATTTGAAGCTGGGGATCGTCTAAAGCCTGAACAGGAAAATATAATAGTTTTGCCGTGACCTGCGTCCTTTTAAAATAAATGAAGATTATTTGAAAAACCATTGGCCTCTTTAAGTGACCGGTGACGAGACGCGTGTAGCGTTGGGCGGCGCGGCAAGCGGCAAAATTAAACATACGTCGGTATATGAAAGTGTTTATGGAGTAACGTTGTCTCACACGTTGTACCTACCCTACCTACCGTCGCCGGTCCCTGTAAGAGGCCTCACAAGTAACTTTTTTTAAAGTAAAGTTTTGTATGGCAGTCAGCCCTTGAGAACACCTCTTAAAAAAATATTGCCAAACAAAACTCAAGTTGACTTTTACCAAAAGCTAACAAATTGTGAAAGGTTTCTCAAATAATCTATGGTAATGATTATTTGGTAAGAATTTGAAACGTAGCTTTTTGGCGTGTTTCAATACACATACACGAATAGAGATTGAGTTTGGTTATGCTGCATAACATATGCATCATAACATCACATAAAGGAGAAGCGTAACAATAATAATACCAAATTTTCAATTACTTCGAAACTATGTACGTTAATAATTATCTTACTAAAGTGTCATAACAGTGTTAAAAACGCATAGATCTACCGAAGCGTGGTTTACAAACACATGAATCACCTTGGTAATGGGATGGCTTATGTCGGGGAATGTGCTCCAACACTGCACCAGGGTACTAAATTCAACGTGCAGCAATATGCAGTTTGTTGACGTCAGAGCTGTGTATACCTGAGGCAGTGAGCAGTGGGAAATATGCCATTAATAATTGCGTACTTAGGTACACTAACTTTTATGTCGAATTTTAGTCTATTTACGAGCTAAAACGAAAGTTGATGTTTAATATTTGCAGTGAAAGGTGAACTAGAAGCCATACATGAGACGATTTGTACTCTTTCGTAGATATTTGTTGAATGAAAGGTGGCGATTGTGATACGAGTAGTAAATATTATCTACACACATCTACATTAAATGCTAGCCTGAATAATTTCATTATATTGCTATGGTAAAATTAATTAGAGTATAATTGAATATTAGATGGTTGAGTTGAGAATCTAGATTCTTACTTTAGGTAATCCGAGCAGCATCTCTATGAGTCCAAATTGTCCTCCAGGACCCACAGTGGAAATCACTTTGCCTTGGTTGTTCATAATGTTGCAATGGCCCTACAATCAAAAAAATAAAAATGTACAGTTTATGTTTGATAGAAAAACTTTGGATTTGCGCGGAACGGTTCTCGAAATCTCGGTTCTCCACTCTTCCTAGCTCTGGCCACCCTCATGTCATTAAAAGTTTTCAAATACCAGCTGTTCTAAGCGAAGGGGCAAAAAATATCGCCGTTGTAGGTGTCAGGCCTCCTTCAGGGACTGACGTCGCGACGTAAGGGCGTTAGGCGGCGTTTGACGTTGTCTCCTGCGAATCCACAACATGTTAATTTACGTCGCTTGACGCGCCGCCCAACGCCCTGCGCGTCGCGTCGTCAGTCCTTGCAAGAGACCTCATGGTGACTGACTATTTATCTCAATGTTGTAAGTACATGTCGCGTCTGTTGTTGGTGGCATGCTGGACGACCTCGTTATCCGGCAGAACTCGGTGCATTAGCTGCAATGGACAGGACTACAAGGACTAGTGTGTAGTAATTTTCAAGATGACTGACCCTCTCAATGATGTATTTGTACATGTCCCGTCCGATGTCGGCGGCGTGCTGGACGACCTCGTTGTGCAACAGCACTCGCTGCAAATGCTGCAATGGACAGGACTACAAGGACTAGTGTCTAGTAATTGTCAAAATGACAGACCTTCTCAATGATGTACATGTCCCGTCCGATGTCGGCGGCGTGCTGGATGACCTCGTTGTCAGGCAACACGATGCAGCGGGTGCTCGCCGCGACCGTTTGCAAGAAGTCACGACTGCATTCCTGGGAGAGCAGAAAACCAACGCTTATCTACGTCATATGTGTCAGTGTGAAATCTGCAAAAAAGTATACATATCATCTACCTCTGACTGCCAAAGTTCACGAGCTAAGTACAAGTGATTTATTTCTAGATAAATTGATGTTATTATTTTGAAATCAATTCATATCATGTTTCCAACATTTTTCGCACAGCATTTTCAATAAAGAGATTCTAGACAAAAGATATACACTTAAACAAAATTCGATTTTGGTTGTAACGGAACGTTAATAACGGAAAAATGCATCGGAAATTTTCGGTAAACGAATACTTGCTTGAAATAACGGGCAGTAGAGCAATGTCTCTACCGTCTCGATCGACAGGACTTCTTGTTGGATGTTCGTCGACATGTCTTGAAACAGCTCTTTCACTGATACAGCGTTGTTGTAGTACCTGGTAACACCGCATGAGAGTGAAAAAGAAACATAACCTTAGAGTAGTTTGCAACAATCAGGGAGCGTTGTTCACATCGAGTTTCGAGGAGGCTTTAACTATAATAAGGACCTAATATTAAGTTCCTCGGAAACTCTTAGTAAGACTTTAAGTCTGGTTTGTGCACTAAAAGTGTAAATGTCTCAAGACATTGAGTATTTTAGTACTTTAAATTGGTAGAATGTTTTCACATAATGAGTAACAAATTAGGCGTAATAACTAAGTAATAATACTATTTTAATTTATCAAACATTGACCGAACGAAAAAATTAAAATATATATCAACTGTTGACGCTCAGGCAACAATTAGAAAAGTTGTTTTCTATAATTAACTCCACTTTTCCGACATCAATTTAGAAGGGCCTACGTCTGAAACTTCAAAATACTTATTAGCCAAAAATCCACTCACCATTGAACGCAAAAGAACTTTTTCACTCGAGCCTTGATTTTCCCGCTAACATGATTAACCGAGAGGAAATAAAAAAGTTCCCTCATCGATTCCTGGAAAAAGGGAAATTGGTTTTATTTTACGCGCTTTCTCTTCAAATTGTCGCGTCGAATATTTGCACACACCCACCTTGAACCTTAGAAACCTCTGTGTTGCCAGCATGAAATGACTGCAGATTTCTGCAACGTAGAAATAGCTGAGGTACGCTCCGATGACGAATATTATGACCATCTATAAACGAAAATTATATATTATAGGTATATGTATATAATATATGGCAATGTCTCCGTAGTATGTTGTCTTTAAAAACCTGTAGGTAATTACATTTGATTAACTTTTTAAGTTTAAGATTTAGGTACCTATTTATACAAATTTTAATGATAAATAACGTGGCTATGAACGTAACGGACTATAACTGTGCATTTGGATTAAATTACTCTGAGGGTGCTCCGAAAATACAATTTGAATGAAACGCAAAGTTTTTGGAAACTTGCAGACATGCAAATTCATGAAAAACTTAGAAAAATTATCCGTTTCAATTTTCTACAAGCAATTTTGTCTTATTGTTTATCAGCACCTTTCTAAAGGGGTTTTGGTAAAATTGGCCTCATTTTCGAAGTCTGCGGCCATTGATGAAATTTTTATAGTAGATAGAGCACATCAAAACAAAACTTTTTTTCACCCCTCCTATTCGAAAAGAAGTGTCTTGTTCCCCGTTTAGAGGGAGCAAAATGCGATTTTGCTCCCTCTTCGCTTTTTTTTAATTTTTTTTCATTTCTGCCCCGCTAACAGGGAGCAAAATACGTCTTAGCAGTGCGTTTACGGAGCTGCGGAGACTGTAAAAAGTTGTATTCAAAAGTCGTATCTTTTTCGTATTTAGAATTTTATATATCGGCGTTTTACATAAATACTTTAATGACATACTAAAAATCCATAAATTCATAAATATATACTTACTTTTGATAAATTATTTTCTATTTTTTATTTTCAATTTGGCTGAATGGTGCAGGCTAATGCCGTAGCATTCCTCGCAAACTCGTCGTGTGATCGAATTAAAAAAAAACTCGAACCCGCGAATTTCGTGAGCGCTTATTTCCTTGCCGTATTATTTTACACTTAATTTCCAAAATAAAACGTACTTTATGTAGTGTTATGAATTATTTCGTAGAGAATGAATGATATCAAAAAGTGATTTAGGTGATGCAATGTATTGGGATCAACACCTCTGAGAATTCCAAAGGAATATTATGTAAGTACGTAATATGAATTGCACTGCCCTTTTTTCATTTTATCGCAAATGTATTAAAAAACTTTGTTTGATACATGAGCTAAATTGTCATAAAATGTATTTTTTTCACATTTGTTAAAATTTACCTATTATTATGAACGCAGCGCATGCGAGCATGACAGAATATAAATACAATGAAGTACTTAGAGATTCTTCAATATGGAAGCCATTTTCGCCTTCTGCCTTAAATTCATATTTATGATAGGCGCGCGAAACACACGTTCTTTTTAACCTTGTTTGTTTCTTAATGTATTATTTTTTTGTTTTACTTAATTTAATGACAATGATGAACGAATGATCTTATGATTTTCTCATAGGAGGGGTGAAAAGCAGAGTGTACAACACGGTAGCAAACTTATTTATGCCTTGGGTGACAAAGCTTGAATCCTTCGCTAGCTCAAGATTCCACGCTAGAATCCCTCGCTTACGCTCGGGATTCTATTCTGGAATCTTTCGCGTCGCTCTGGATTCAATCCGTCACCCGCGGTAAAATATACCTTTTTGCTCCCTAGTCATACAATCTACTATTACACAACACAACACAACAGGGTAGGCAACACATTCGGGATCTAATGGTTTCTTAATGGGGGATCAAGGGATTTCGATGTCCATGGGCCGCAGTGACCACTTACCATCAGGTGGGCTGTGCACTCGTTTGCGTATACCATCGACATAAAATTGTCATGCCATGGCCATTAAGATCTACAATCATATCCCTAAGTCCTTTAAGGAAATGCCGATGAGAAAATTTAGAGCCTGTCTTTTCACATGGCCTAAGTAACACATGTTTTTACACTGTGAAAGAATTTTTAGATTTCAATCACAAAATGTAAATTATAATTATGTATAATAAAATACTATTTTTAGGTATAAGATCATAATATTTTTTGTTTGCTGAACGCAGCTAAGTGTGCGAACTGGTATAAAAAGTGACATCTTTGTAAATACCCACACTTAACGCATATAAACTTATTTCATTTCATTAAAAACATAACGGCCACGACTGCTCCGTCGATATCATAACGACCAAGAACAGAGATTATTAAACTCACAGCACAGAATATTTAATAGTGCTACATACAGAATAGCCACGCAATCAACCGCCTGAATCTAGCCGGCGCGCAACTCGCGCCCAATTCGCCCTTACCGTCATTTGTTTCATCCGGAGATGGAGAGTGGATCACTGGCCCGCGTAGATGGTACACACACATTTACAAGTGTACAGACGTCCCCGCACGCACACGGACGTCGTCGCACGCAAACATTGACACTTCATTCGAATTGTGTTCGAAATCGTGCTTTTTATGTAAACATGTATGTGTGATGTTGCGAATAAATGTTTCTTTCTTTCTTTTATAGGCCATGTGCTCACAGGCAGCAGGTCGTTGACGCCGGGGGCGACATCGGCGGCGCCGGTGCCGGTGAAGGCGGCCGTGCCCAGTATCAGCGAGGAGATCATCGGCCGCTCGTGCTTCGCGTAGTTGGTCACGAATATCTTCGTCTCCCAGTATATCAGCTTCGCCATCCAGGAGTTCTGGAGTTGGTACACAAATGGGGACTCTGTTTATTTTCAAGACCCCTCTAAATAGACCCAAGCAGGAAGCTTTTACAGTTTAATTTGTTTCGGAGGATGACGTGAGTGAGAAAAATAATGTTGTACCATATTAGTTACAATTTTGTTTTTTCATCTTTAAAACAAGAAATACGCGATCGTGTAGAGGCTTAAGCTGGGTTTCTAGGAATGGAGCGAACACCGTATGATCACTCAGATATACTTGTAAATTGTCGGCTTAATGCAGCTTTCAGCGGCAAAACGAGTCCATACGATGTTTGCTCCGTTTCTACTTGATGGAAACCCAGTGTTTAATAAAAGTAAAATTTAAAAAACCCCCCGACATCTTCAAACGGCCGATCAGGTCATGATTACCTTACCAAATACTTTTAATATCATTGAAGTAACACGGTACCAAATTTCGAATCGATCGGACACAAGGAAGTTAGTCAGATCCCCTCATCAACTTGAAAAGAGCTGTCATCGTCAAACGAACAAAACAAAAATCGGTTCATCCGCTTGGGAGCTACAATACTACAGACAGATACACAGACGGACACGTTAAACTTATAACACCCCTCTCTTTTTGCGTCGGGGGTTAAAAATTGATAAGTATCATATGTCGAATTATCATCTAAACCCTAAATATCGAACTGCCTAAAACTTGCTTGAGTTAAATGTTTAGTGTGAGTAGTATTTTTTATTTCGATAACTTACCGGTCGACACAACAGCCTTGGACACGAGAACAAAAACAGAAAACATCCAGCCCAATAACATAATATCGTGAATAATAGGAAGAATTTCACCAAACATAACATCTGTTAACAAAATACGTAGATTAAATTAAAAACATTGTACAGCGCGACACAATTCATATGGCGCGAAGAGTAGAGATCTTCTACTATCTAAAGTCCCGCGCCTTCACATTTCAAAACGCTTCAATGTATTTAAAAAGCACCACCAACAATCTCAACACATGTGTGCGTGCTGAGACAGCCATCCACTATGCGTTGAGAGTGTTGGTGGTGCTTTTTAAATAATAATTAAAAAATTGAAGCGTTTTGAAACGTGGAGGCGCGGGACTTTAGATAGTAGAAGATCTCTAACACTGCACTCGATAAATAATCGATTTTCTTAATCCATGCTGAATCAAATGCCTGATTCCACCACCACCACTTGTTTCCGCTGGGTATAGGCTGGGAGAATGCCTGATTGAGAAGATAAATTAAAAATCCGTCAACCATACCCTGACGTTGCTCTTGAAATTCTTCTCCCATTGCTTCAAGTAGTCCCATATGTGCCAAACTTGGAGGATGGGGAACAACAGGGCTATTTGGCCAGCGGCCGTCTCGCCATTAGGGTCCAGGGTGTCAGTGAAAATGTACACGGGGAACACGGACAGTATATCCAAGTAGAAGCCAATACTAGACATTTTAACTTCCGCTATCTCCCTCACTGTGGTTTTCACGACATTCTACACGTGAACAGAACAAATATTAAGTCTAAGGTTACTCAAAGGATCTTACCAAAGGTTACTTGAAAGAAATTCCCTGAAGGGACAAGCTCATTTTACAAAACGAGCTTATACATATACTTATGTGTCTGTGTTGTAAACTATGTTTTTTTTGTGTGTGTGTGTGTGTGTGTGTCTGTGTGTAGTTGTGTGTTTATTTGCAGAGCAAAATAGGATACGAGATATGAACCTAGGTATGGAAACTTCTAACCTATTATTTATAAGTCTTACTAGCTTCTGACCGCGACTTCGTCCGCGTTGAATTCGGTTATAGCGTTCCCGCGAGAATTGAGCGTTACGAGGAAAGTAACAAATTATATAACCTTGAATCACTCTATCTATTAAAAAAAACCGCATCAAAATCCGTTGCGTAGTTTTACAGATCTAAGCATACATAGGGACAGACAGCAGGAAGCGACTTTGTTTTATACTATGTAGTGATGCTATATGTTTTGTTCTGAAACATGTCAATCCAGCATTACGCTGAGTTAGGACCATTTCGTGACCAACCATATACCCGTCTTTTTATGTTATTCGCTTTCATGTTGTGTGTTATCTTCACGAATAAATGTTTTTCTTTCTTTCTTTCTTTCTTTCTATCAATCATAAAGTTTGCTGTTGATAACTTTAACTCAATCTTATAATGATTATATACTTACTTTTTAGAGTTATTTATTTTCGTGCGCTTGATTTTCTCCAAACATCTAACCAAGCATTGTAAGTTGACCAGAAACGTTTGTTGAGAAAAATCAACCAGATTTTTACTGACCTTGTCAAAAATAGCGGTAGTGAGTTGGAGGAAGATATTCAATAGCAATCCAACAAGGATGACAATGCTGAAAACTTTTTCCAGGTCGGAATGAGAGAGTCTGATGATGGCGGTGTATGGCACTACCCAGCACATATATAAGACCATCATGAAGTGGGCTACTTGGAGCATATAGGTCTGCAAAGTGACAAAAATAATTTGAAGGTAAGATCTTCATGCAAAAGCTAATATTTTATGAGAGGATTCAATATACCTTTTCAAAAAAAAAGTATACTTCAAGGACGACTTGACTTGGCATGATTCTTGCGTGTTTAGCCAAGGAGGAGGAGTCAAATATGAGGAGTTGAGGTCAAACAAGAAAAAATACTTTTCTCAAACATGCTCGGAAATGTTCGTGTTACTTTCAAAAAAAGAAGACGCGAGGCTGTCCATTGCCGGCCTTGGCCAGCAAAAACATTATTGTCGTGTGTTTTTTTTTAATTCGCTTGCTATTTGAGACACCTCTGTAGAGGAACTGACAAATCCATGGAGGTAATAAGTACAACTTCCATGGCCAAATCATCCACGATCATGGAAGTAGTAAATTCTGATGTGGGGTAAGTGCGCCTAAATTTATTTCGCCCCTATGCCTTGTAAACAGCCAACTACTAGTTGAGTAATATTTATAGATTTCGATATATTTATGCTAGGCGCACTTACCCCATCCTGTCCTGGCGCACTTGCCCCGAAACTGACAAATCCACGGAGGTAATAAGTACAACTTCCATGGCCAAATCATCCACGATCATGGAAGTAGTAAATACTGATGTGGGGTAAGTGCGCCTAAATTTATTTCGCCCCCATGCTATGCCTTGTAAACAGCCAACTACTAGTTGAGTAATATTTATAGGTCTCGATATATTTATGTTAGGCGCACTTACCCCATCCTGGCGCACTTGCCCCGACTGACCTTACGCATTTCCTCGCTGTTTGAGAAAAGCATTATATATACCTCGGCGGCAATTGCGATTGCCGGACTCGTACTAATAGAAGGCTTCGCTTCGCTCAGCCTTCTAATTGACTCGTCCGGCAATGCGCTACTTGGCGGCCTCTGCAATAATGTACTATTTCTCAAACATGCTCGGAAATGTTCGTGTTACTTTCAAAAAAAGAAGACGCGAGGCTGTCCATTGCCGGCCTTGGCCAGCAAAGACATTATTGTCGTGTGTGTTTTTTTTTAATTCGCTTGCTATTTGAGACACCTCTAGAAACTGACAAATCCATGGAGGTAATAAGTACAACTTCCATGGCCAAATCATCCACGATCATGGAAGTAGTAAATACTGATGTGGGGTAAGTGCGCCTAAATTTATTTCGCCCCTTTGCCTTGTAAACAGCCAACTACTAGTTGAGTAATATTTATAGGTTTCGATATATTTATTTTAGGCGCATTTACCCCATCCTGGCGCACTTGCCCCGAAACTGACAAATCCATGGAGGTAATAGGTACAACTTCCATGGCCAAATCATCCACGATCATGGAAGTAGTAAATACTGATGTGGGGTAAGTGCGCCTAAATTTATTTCGCCCCTATGCCTTGTAAACAGCCAACTACTAGTTGAGTAATATTTATAGGTTTCGATATATTTATGTTAGGCGCACTTACCCCATCCTGGCGCACTTGCCCCGACTGACCTTACGTATTTCCTCGCTGTTTGAGAAAAGCATTATATATACCACGGCCGCAATTGCGATTGCCGGACTCGTACTAATAGAAGGCTTCGCTTCGCTCAGCCTTCTAACTGACTCGTCCGGCAATGCGCTACTTGGCGGCCTCTGCAATAATGTACTATTAAAAAAGATTGCGTTTGATCTTAAATTCTGAAAGAAAGAGCTTTTGACTTTCAATGAGAGCTGCTTCCAAATCATCGATGTAATCAACTCAGCAATTTTGATAGAAATCTTGATTTTGTGTTATATTTTATAGTACTCGGTCTCATATTTTTGACTGCTTCCTTGGTATTAAATTATACAGGTGTTACATATTTCACATCACCCTTGGCCATAAAGTGGGATTTTCTGCCCGCTACGCGGAGAGAAAATCTCACTTCTTGGCCAAGGCAAGACGTAAAACTTTTGACAAACCACGGGCGGTAATTCGTAAAGCCCCAGATCGCATATTTATGGCCCTCACCTTTGGTTCGGGCCACAGAAACCTGCGATCTGGGACATTTACGAATTCACCACCCTAGGTCTGTAATGTACTATTAATGTTATGAAACATTCTCTTACAAACTCAGTATCCGGCTCCAATATCCAAGGGAAGTGTGGTTTAATACATATCTTGGGAGAGTCTATGGTGGTCACTTTTGATGCCATTTGGTACAACTCCAAGAAGTCTTCCGTGAATTTCGATTGACGGACATTGTTTTCATCTGGGTAAGGATGTGTATTTATATTATTTATTTAAAAATTACATTTTTACAGCATTACAGTAGGTAAATGCCAATACACTGATAAATTTAGACATAGACATCAATTCAATTCAATTCAATCATTTATTCAGCAAATTGGCCACATAGCGGCACTTTTACACGTCAGAAAAAGAATTTACCAGCGCTTCCTACACCCATTGCTTGAGAAGAAGCGCCGCAACAAACTCAAGCAGAAGACCTTTTTTCAAAAATTACAAAATTTATAAAATATACATATAGGTACGTACTAAAATTACATTGAAGGGATGTATAGTTCCTACCTTAAACTTAAATCTAAGATCTTAGAGATGTATAGTCTCCAAGGGTCTAGAAAAAAAAAATATATATAAAAAATTATGGAGATGGCCTCCATTGGCAAATAAATATCACTATATATATATAACACTAGGTTCCCTATTATCCATCATCTCCCAAAATCTCAAACATGGACCAGAAACATCCATCCATCGCCAAGCAAAAACATCACATTAAGGCGCTGATGCCAGTAGTGCATTCAGCATGATAAGAGCGCGTATCAGAGGAGAGTTCCCACGAGATACAGTTCGTGACACTGGTGGAGCCAAAAGTGCGTGGATGCGAGGTCTTAATAGTGCTATCTCAGGGACTTTAGGGACAAATAGTCTGACAAGTTGGCTAACCAAGTCTGGACAGTCGGAGTCTCCGTTAATACCCGACAAGCGTTGGTCAGTTGTCAGTTTGTAATTCCGTCTAAGCTCTAGAGAATTGTACCCTAAAGACCCTAGTAAACATTTTTTCGGGTAAAGGAACGGATAATAATGTGAAATGTGAAGTTTACTTTTGAAAAATGAACGGTCATATACAGGGCCCGGGCCTAGGGCCCCCAGTCAACTAGTGGCCCCAGAGGTAACGTTTGTACAAAAGCTCGAAAGCTTGGCTTGTGGCTGGCCGCTGGCAGATAATAGATGGGGCCCAAAATACTAAGAGCCTAGGGGCCCTCTCCGGCCTGACGACTGACTACCACACATTTACTTACAATTGATTTCGGCAACGCTATTTACTTATAACCTCGTCACTTTATGAATAACCTAAATGAAATTCGAATAATCGGATACTAAAATTTCTTCCTGCATAAGGTAATTGGATATCCAATTATCCACAGGATATATTTAATTTGAAAACATTGTAAGTACTTCGCATTCACCTTCTGCTCAGTGCCTTCTGCATACCGGAAAATGTTTACAGAAGTTTCCTAGACTAGGGATTTGAACGTAACTAAAAGCTCCTGTGCCCTCAGAATCAAACTGCAGCGTTCCGCGGCAGCTTTCGGTACGCAGCCTCGAAGTGCTGGAACAACCTTCCGCCACCCATCCGTGTTCTAAAATGTAAACACACATTTAAAAATAAATGTAAGATTCTGCTATTTCAGCAACAAGACGCTGCATGATTACAACTTTAAAATGAATTCTTCATTCTGCACGTGCCAGGGGAAGTATACTTATACTTATATATGTATATAGGTACTGATTTCGCTAAGCTGCCTTTATTTCATTGTTATTTTTATTAATTTTAATTGTTCATTGCTTACCTCATGTAGCCAATAGTCAATCCATGTATTGTATACACCTTGACAATGTTCAATTTGCAAATGTAGCTAATACTGATAATTTGCTATCGCACAAAACGTCACGCCACGCCGTCCCGTCGCCTGCTGTCATGGCGGCGCGCGGGCGAATGCGATGCGCGCGTCGAGTTCACACTTGTGACTGATTAAGCGCGCGAATTTTAAAATTTCTTTTAATCTTTTTTTTTAATTTTTGTTATTAGTTTTTTTTTTTTTTTTTATTGTTCATGTTATAGTTTGTTTGTTTTGTTTTTCATTATTATATTATTATTTTTTTCAATGTTCTTTGTCGTTCGTGTGGTCACTTAGGGGTCACTGAAAATCAGCGCCGACGCTCCCCAGCGAGCGTTCCGGCATTATGCTGAGTGGCACCCTGTTTGACACCGTTCGGCACAGAGTTTTTATGTAGTTTTTATTTTATTTTTTTTCTCATGTATTTTCATCTGTGTTCCTTTGTATCTCTGTGTCGTCCGATTGTCAATAAATGTCTATTCTATTCTATTCTATTCTATTCTAAAACGTTTTACAATACCTTTGTAATACAAATGAGAGTCGTCCACAAACGTTGGATCTTCATCCTGGATACCGGATAATCTGTTCTTAAGCACCCTCATTGGTCTGTAGCGGGTCCTAATTAGTCTCGAATCATTTTTGTCGTATTCCGCAATTGCTGTCTGAAATTTAATGAGAACCCTTTAGTTTTCAAAGGCCGCGTCCACGATTTCTATAGGAAATGGTTTCGTCACTAGTCCGATCTTATTATGAAACTCACCTTCAATTCGTTTCATAAAACCACACTCGTGTTTTATTATTTATTACTTACATAAACTTCTATAAGACATTAAATGTGTAAATGGAAGTAAATACACTGACAAGTCTTTGTTGCATTTACTGATTTGAAATCATTCTGGACCATCACCTGTTTTTTTCTCGCTATCTTGAGGCGAGTTTCGATCTTCGCTCTCACTGCACTCATCAGAGCGGGTTGTTCAGACATCGCGCGCATGAAGTCTGTTCGCCGTAGTACCTACATCATAATCAATGTAACTTTCATCCAGCACTGAGCAGATGAGGTCGAATTTGTTATTGCCTCCCTCTCAAACATTGTATTTCAGCGTACCTACAATTTATAGTACATTACACACCTAGGGCGGTCAAGTAAAGAAAGTCTCAGATCGCGGGTAATTGAGGCCCGAGCCGGAGGCGAGGGCTATTATCTAGCGGTCTGAGGATTTCTTTACGACCGCCCGTGGTTAGTATACGATTTTACGTCACCACCTGGCCGTGAAGAGGGATTTTTCGTAGCGCCCAAGGGCGGTAAATCCCGCTTTTCGGCCTGGTGTGACGTAAAAGAACAATAATCTTTATTAAATCTGCCGAGAATTAAATTGCGAATCATTAACGCGTGAGAAACGCCATTCATTGTCATAACGCGCTGGACAGAAAAATCACTGTTATGCCGCGTTGTTTTATTTCCCACGTTAATATACTAAGTGAAAATGATGAATATGCGGCAGAAATTAATAAATATAAAGCTTGTGATTAATTGTCTGATTCTCGGACGGACTTTAGTGAAACTGTCGCTCATAGCCCTGACGTAAAATCTTTGAACGTGATCCATTATTTTAAAGACGTCGACGTTCATAATCAAAACCATTTCTTTTGATAGGCAATAAGGCATATGAAATTCTTTGTTTACAGTAAGTATATTGAATCCAATACACTTTAATGTGTCATTCGGCTAGCTAATAAGTACAAGAAATAGTGGTAGCTGATGTGAATGTGGCCTATTTCCTGAATAAATTGTATTTTGTGCGCGTGGTAAAATTATACATTTACGTTAATGAATAAATGTTGAAAGATATAAATACTTATTAATTATTTCGTTTGAAACATAAAATAGTTATTTATTTGTTTTATAATCACAAACAATTTAAATTCGGCATTTCAATAGTGCTTTTAATAGAATGTAATCAGCGTAGTGATTGGGTAAATGCAATACAAAATAACCGTGTTATAGTTGGCCGACGGTGAATGGTCTGGCTTTGCAATTAGCATAACGAGGCGTCCATTTGAGCAATCCGATAATAATCTAATCAGAATAACCAACCACGGCGTACTGAGGCTCACCAAGACCTAATTACTGGCTATTCCCAGTCAATTATTTTTAACATTCGGAAAATACAGATAAGATGCTCAGGATAAAATTTTGAATTACAGAGAGAGAAATAAGTTTCTTCAAAAAATAAATTTTTGGGACACTCTTTTATTGCTGACTGTACTTTTCTTTGTAAATCCTTCATCTACCCTTCAAGACGAATCAAAGGAACCCAAATTCGATGGGTTTATGTAGTTTTATTACGGAGTTCCTATGGCCACCTTCCAGCTCCATCATCAGATCAGCTCCACGTCATCATAATATTTCATTGTCACGCGATTTACATATTCGTGCAAAATTTCAGCTCAATCGGAAATCGGAAAGTGGGTCAAATTTAACTTGCAAGATTCCATTATATAGTTACAACCAATTTTAGACCGGAGGGTGGTTTTTCAATCATCAGATGCTGAAATAAATTAAAAAAATTGTTTGAATAATTCAAGATATAAGTATTTTTTAACCGTTGCACTTTAAAGTGCGTCACACACGGTGAAGATAGGTTCTAAAATATTCTGAAGACAGGGTGGTCTCCTTGCTAAGACGAGTTTTAACAATATTTATAAACTCTTCCGTTACTGCTTGACTGACTGATGACAACCCAAAGTCGAATTTACTGGTCGTAGGAAGCTGAAATTAAGTTGGGGAGTGTAGGCACATACTAAGTCGCAGTCAAGCGTAAGATAAAATATTCCTCGCTATTTCACCGTGTCTGTCTGTCTAACGAGCTTGAGATTAGGTGAAATATTTAACTGTTTAAAATAACCTACAGATACACTACAGACTAAAGTAAATGATTCTAACTTCTCAGGTAAACACTTTTTGAATAACGAAAAATATACGTAGCCCTAAACTCTTGTTTAAGCATCAACTGGCCCATTAAATAGTAGATTGTTTATCAAGGGACTAAAACAAGCCATTATGACACGAGATGTTTAGCCACCCGAGCAGAGCGAGGGTGGCTATAGTTCGAGTGTCATTATGGTTGTTTAGTCACGCGTTAAACACTCTGCTTTTCACTTCCAATGCGAGGAAAAAAAAACAAAGTTCCATACTAAATTACGATATTTATATAACAAAGTAGATAACCGGCTACTTCCCGATGACCTAGAATCATGAAATTTGGCCAGAAGCAAGGTCTTACAGCACACGTACAGGAATAAATCTGATAACCGTAAATATTATATATTTTGGTGCAAGAAAAGCCAATTTACTAATACAAATCATTTGCGGTTGGCGCAGTAGCCGTGTCTACTTCACCAACCGCAAATAATAAGTTTGTATTGTTAAATTTGCATCATCAAGTTTGTAGGTACGGAACCCTCGGTGCGCGAGTCCAACTCGCACTTGACCTGTTTTTTATCACGTGACGGTTTGAATGATATTGCCAACAGATTCAAACTTGAATACTATTAATATATTTTAAAACTAATTGGGTCATGCATTATCAAATGAATTCACTTTTAATAAAACAAGAGTATTCGTAATCATTAAATCGTGTTTCACGAAATTAAATCGTTTTTTCACGCCCTAGAAATTGTCTAGGTTCACTGGAAATGGGGATAATCCTCCTTTCACAAACTCTGTGGTTGGCTGTTTAGGCGGGTTTCCAATGTAAATTAAAAAAAAATTACTTTAGTCCCTAGAGACTAAAAAAGAGCTTTAGTCCCGATGTGCAGAGACTAAAGTAACATTTTAAGAGCATGTGAAGTGAAAATGTCATTAAAGCTCACAGTATGCCGGGATGAAAACATTCGGTGTTATGAAAGTACTTATTGGATCGCTATTTACCTGCAGCTCCACGTACGTGGCAGCTGTTAGAGTAACTTTAGCCGGAATCGAGTAGAACAAACTCAGCTCCCCCAACACCTACGAAATCAAAAACTTTACAGTCATAAACTGTTAAAATTCCGCGATAAAGTAAAACTTTATACGTTCCGAAATCGAGCACTCACGATTTATAGATTTAATAACCGGGACCTTTAAACGAGGAAATGGAACAACATTTTAATGTTTTAAAAGCACTTTGTGCCTGTAAAACCCAATGCGTTCGATTCATTAATCTCTAAACAGTACCTACACGGCGCTATATTTTTTTTTTAATTAATATTGAAATTGTTAACAATCCGGTATCCCTAGAGGGAAGCCCTAATGGTGAGTAGTAGGGCCGCTGGCGATTTTTTCTAATTTATAATCCCTTACAGACCCGAGGGAGAGAGAGCGTAGGTAGGTATGATTGTTTCGCAAATATTAGAATACTTAAGAACTAGTTTTTTTTCTTTTTAAACCTTATCTGATTCACAGGGAATTAAAAAAAAAAGAATGAGCTAGATCAGCCCAGCCGTTCTCGAGTTTTAGCGATTGATTGATTTATTAGATAGATACTCGTAGATAAGAATGATTTACATATTTGCCAGAACATTAACACAAGATGCTTTTCAGATGTAACGGTAGATGATGATGAATTGATGATGGTTTATGCCCTCATTCGTTTTTGTTAATTTCTCTTTTTAGGGTTCCGAAGTCCACAAGGAACCCTTATAGTTTCGCCATCTCCGTCCGTCCGTCCGTCCGTCTGTCCGCACTATTGCTCGGAGATGCTTAGTTCTAGAAAGCTGTAATTTGTAAAATAAATAAAAATTTTGAATTATATTGTTTATAGGGTACCTCCCCTACTCGTAAAGTGGGGATGTAATTTTTTTTTCTTGCGTACCCCATGGTGCGGCATATCGTTGAATAGGTCTTAAAAAAATATTGTGGGTTTGTTAAAAGCATTTTTCGATTAAGTTATGCGTTTGTGAAATATTAAGCTTTAAAGTGCTATTTTTTGTTAGGGTCACGTGTCCCCCCCCCCACCCCTGCCAGCTAAATGGTGGTATTTGGATGGCTGAAAAAAATCACGGTTGTGGCATATATAATGTAGTGGAAAGGAAAACTATCACAGCTAAGTAGGCTGTACAAACTTACGAGTCATTGTCGACCAACTTATGATGATGATTTTTCTCTAGCGGCAGGGGCGTCGGGCGGGCACGTCATACCACAGACTAGCTAGATGCTAATAAGTCTTAGAAAGGTACTGTGGGCATCATCAAATTCGGAACCCTATACTTTGCGCGTGGCCCGACACGCACTTGGCCGTTTTTTTTTTGATAATCATAATCATAACAGCGTGAAGACTTCAACTACTGAGCTAGAGATTAGCCTAGCATATTTAACCAAGATTTTTGATAGTACAGCGAATGGTTCCTAGCCGTTTGAATAGGTACCTACACGGATTCCCGCTAACATTTTCAAGTCGTAGGTCTATCTTGTTGATTGTGGTGATGCGTCTTTGAGTATGTTGGTCATTTCTGAGCAATAAACCTCGTCAAAACATCGATTACGAAATCAAAATATCTATAACACAAAAGTGCTTACAGTTCCTTCCTTGAAAGCTATCATAGGGCTCTCGTTGTCCTCATCAGAGAGCATCTCTATGACTCCTCGCTTCACGCAGATCATACCGTTCTTAACCACCTCCTGGCTCCAGATGTGCTGCCCGGTGAGGAAGATCTCATGGCGCATGAGCAACGAGATTTGACGCAAGAATGGCTCCTCTGAAATATTTAGAACTCATTACAATATTACTTCATGCAAAAATGAAAGCACGGCTTAGAGAAGCTAGAACTAAAGTTCCAAAAACTTGTACATAAGTAGTCAATGTTGTAAATAGATGTTTACTTGGAGATAAATAATGCTGCACAAAGCCTTAGTTACAAAGTTGATGAACGTTTTAACTATTAATCTAAAGAAAAAGGCTGAACTTAAAACTTGTTATTACAACGCATATAAATAACTCACGCGAGAATAATTACGTCATCAGTGTGTTACAAGCCAAGATAATTCCAAATAAGCATCTTTAATCTGTATTGAGTTAAATCTTAAGTAGCACCAAAGTATGACTGACTAGTATATCGAAACTGCAGTGTGTTATGGAACTGGGCCACATTGATGTAAGAGATCAGTTCCAACTGGAGGGTCAGTGGCATCTTGTAGATCTGATACGTGATGAACACTCCATCTTTTGTGCATCAGAGCTCTAATTAAAATAACACCAAATGAATACTGACTTGCATCTCTAAACAGCAGAGTATTATGGAAGTGAGCCACGTTAATGTCAAAGATCAGTTCCATCTGGAGGGTCAGCGGCAGCTTGTAGATCTGGTCCGTAGTGAGCACGCCGTCCTTCATGCGCCAAAGTTCTAATTTGTACTTCTCCGCCTGGTCGGCAAGCCACTCGGGCGCGCCAGACACTTTCAAGTAGTTCAACATGTGGTGGTACTGCAATGTGAATACTTAAGTAACACATGCATCAATATTTCTGATTTGTTGTTGTCATTTTAGTGGGAAGACCTTAACAGCTGCGCATAAAGCCTTCCTCGCCTATTAGCGTCCCCGACCCCAACCGTCTGGTGTTCCATCCAACTTAGGGTATTTTTCAACAAAATGCTTAAGGAATTCACGCGACAAGTTTACCTTTTAAGGACGATTTCCTGTTTGAGTATAGAAAATATTGAACCAAAACCAAAGATCTAGGGATAGTTGAGGCAACAGTTTCCGACTATTATAATAATATGAGCCTGCTCGGCTACGGATACATTTAGGGCTTTTCCTACCAGTACGAAACATGATGTTTCTCACTATTATCGAAAGTCAATTACTTAAAGGAAAAATATTTTAAATCACATTTTCATATAATTACTAGTAGGTATTTGTCAACAATCTTATGTGTCAATTTTTATGTCAACTTCAGGAGGCTTCAGGTGTCACACTTTCCGCCTTTCTTGGCATCCAGTATTTGCGCCTGACAGTTTGAAAAAAAACACACTCTTTAGCAGGGATCGGGCATTAAAGAAACCCTTGATTTTTTTCTACAAATAGATCTCAAAATATTTATTGCTTTTCTCACGATAGTTTCAAAGAAATTGCTTACTTCATCCACAAAGGTAAGTCGCCGAGTATTCTCTACAACGAAATCCCAAGTCAACACCCCGATGAACTGGTATCGCATGAATATGTATCCCATCAACATTATGAATGACGTGAACCACATCTCCAAGGGATACTGGAAGATAATTTTAAATTTTGGGAAAGCTTTTATCTCACTCTCAGTCATTTAAACCGTCTTAAGGACCTCATTCAACCACTAGCTGTTAAGCTAAGAACTTTTAACGATTTGAAAATATTTGCAACTCTCCACTTACCTACATAGCATGGCAGTAAATGACATGAGTATCAAGTTCACGATTTGCATATATTTCTTTCAATCATAAAAATTCTTACATATTTAGTAGCTTTACCATTTAGTTATTCTTAAGTAAGTAATTCACTGGCAAAGTGATATAAAAATTACAATACAAGGCCTTGTGTTTTTTTATAATCAATGGTCGAATTTCTGAAATATACTCACTATAGGAAAAGCATCGCCAAAGATAACATTAAAAAGCCGAGTTGCGCAGTAATACAAACAAGCCATGTAACTGCAACACACAACAGATAACCAACAGGTACTTCATTAGATAAAAACTAAACCCACACATTTAACCAATAATTTATTTAGGTAGGTAAGACACCTTAACACGAAAATTTAAATGTACATATATTGAATTATAACTTGGTTTTATGAATAAATTATTGTATTGTATTGTATTATGTCACCAAATTATAAAAAAATAATTATAATTATGTATAAAATGATTTTTTCATAAACACTTTCAAGACGTAGACTTTCCTTAAATTAGTATGAAAAAGTGCATATTTTATTTATAAGTAACCTGACACTTCCCTACATCTATTCATATTGTACTTTTACCGTGTATTTTTACGCCAAAAAAACACGGAATAAAGTTAGTTCAATGTCGCTTTTTTATTCATAACAAAAAATATGTAATACATTATAATATTATGCTCATATCAATAAGTAATGTTTTTTTACCTATTAAATCTTAATTTCTCTGATCCGACGTGGTCTGGGTAGCCCAGATTGTAATACTTCGAGGAATCGAACGACTCCTTGTGCATGTGGTACCAGACGCACGTGGTACCGTGCAGAAATAACAGCACGGTCGAGAAATGCTCCATGATCATCAGCGAACGACGCGATTTATGCATCTGCGAAACATAGATTAGGTTCTATGGACTTAGTGTATGGGTAAATTACTTAGTACACTGTGCTAAAATTGGATAAAGTAAGATATTTTTAGTGCTAGAATAAAGTACTTACTCACCGAGTCATTGATAAGACGGTAGAACAATAGCAATCTGTAGATGCGGCCAATATGCAACCATCGGCCGAGCGAAACCAAACAAGTTAACTGTTCGTTGTTTTGAACTAAATAGAAAAAACACCAACGTTAAAACGCGTACCTACTGTAAATACGTAGATGAAAGACTCGGTTTTTTAATTTGCTAATGTCGTATTATTTTACCACGACGTGTACTAGTTTTGGACACTCATGATGATGTTTTTATTATGCGTGCCAAATTTCGACTCAATCTGTGTACTCATTTAGGAACAAAAGCGAAGATACGTTTAGCCAAGAAATGTTGTGCTTAATTCTATTGAAATCAACTACAGAAGGAAACTAACTAAACTAACTTACATATATACACAAGCGGGAACAGACTGATCAAATCGTAGATTAGCAAGAGGACGTTTCTTCGGCAGACTCTGACGTGCAACCTGACAGCGGGCCAGTAGGCGTGCAGAAGTGCCACAAACAGGTCCGCCGCATATATCAGGTCGCAGGCGGCCGTGTCCAGGTACAGGCTCGGCGTCTCCAAGTAGTAGGCTAGCAGCAACTGGACTACGTACTGGTATGTGTTCGTCAGCTGGACGATGAGCTAAAAGGTAAACATACATAGACTCCCGCCGGTTTACCGTTGGGGTAGGCGACGCTCTAAGTCTATTCGAAACGGAGCGTCTCATTCCCTAAATAAGAGTACGTTTTCTGCCTATTCAGAAATAGGTACTTATATCAGCAAATATACCATCTCACTAAATAGGGTGAACAAATAATATTGTTTCGTTTTTTTTTACGTAGGCTACTTATAACATGATAGGAACAGACACAACAAGCGGGCCCACATGATGGATGATGGCGCCACCGCTTGTAGCAATTTTCGAACCCCTCTAGAACTGCAGGGGTGGTAGCTATCCAGACGGCCACCAGGGGCCTAGTACTTTGAGTTTGCCAATATAGGTAGAAGCATGTACAATGCACTCGACTGTACCAAGTTGTGGGATTTCAGTCGTCTTTTACGACATGCTCCAAACTGCGGGAAAATTCTTCGAGCTCCATCCATAAGAATTATGAATCTACCAGGCCTACACTTAACAGCCATACCTAACAAGATCAAATCTTGCAAGTTAAATTTTATACACTTCCCGGTTACCGATTGAGATGAAATTTTGCATTCATATGTAAATCGGATGACAATGCAAAGTTATTATGACATGCAGTGGATCTGATGATGGAACCGGAAGGTGGCCATAGGAACTCGGTAGTTAAACGACACAGCTCCAGCGAGTTTGGGCTCGTTCGATCCGTCTTGGCGAGTACTTTAATAAAACATCGTTTTCAAAATGTTTTTGTTTATTGTAACTTGTTTCCTGTTACGTTACCTGCCACCACATGTTCCATTGCGCCAGGACATGACAGAGTTGGTCAGCCCCGCCAGCTGGCCCTCGAAGAATCTCTGTCCCCGCAGCCAGACCCGCTCGCCCTACAGCAGTTTCACTCCGGTCGGCGTCCCGGGGTTCGTTCTTATTATTCTACAGTAGCATTACCTGCCACCACATGTTCCATGGCGCCAGAATGACAGAGTTGGTGAGCCCCGCCAGCCGGCCCTCGAAGAACCTCTGGCCCCGCAGCCAGCCTCGCTCGCCCTTTTGCTCCAGCAGTTTCACTCCGGTCGGCGTCCCGGGGTTCGTTCTTATTATTCTACAGTAGCATTACCTGCCACCACATGTTCCATGGCGCCAGAATGACAGAGTTGGTGAGCCCCGCCAGCCGGCCCTCGAAGAACCTCTGGCCCCGCAGCCAGCCTCGCTCGCACTTTTGCTCCAGCAGTTTCACTCCGGTCGGCGTCCCGGGGTTCGTTCTTATTATTCTACAGTAGCATTACCTGCCACCACATGTTCCATGGCGCCAGAATGACAGAGTTGGTGAGCCCCGCCAGCCGGCCCTCGAAGAACCTCTGGCCCCGCAGCCAGCCTCGCTCGCCCTTCTGCTCCAGCAGTTTCACTCCGGTCGGCGGCCCGGGGTTCGTTCGTATTATTCTACAGTAGCATTACCTGCCACCACATGTTCCATGGCGCCAGAATGACAGAGTTGGTGAGCCCCGCCAGCCGGCCCTCGAAGAACCTCTGGCCCCGCAGCCAGCCTCGCTCGCCCTTTTGCTCCAGCAGTTTCACTCCGGTCGGCGGCCCGGGGTTCGTTCTTATTGTCCTAATCAATCAATCAATTCGTTTTTATAATAGACTAGCTTCTGACAGCGAATTCGTCCGGGTGGAATTTCTTAATAGAATTTCCGCGGGAACTATGCGTTTTTTTTTTTCGGGATCAAAAGTAGCCTATATGATATTAACCAGTGTTATAAACTACCCCTACCACATTTTGTTGCAATCAGACCAGTAGTTTTCGAGTTAAATCCGGACATAAATACGTACAGATTTTTTTCTAAAAATCGTTGTTTTGTGTTCAGTATCGCTTATATATTTCCCTCGACTTGATAGTTTCTTTTAATTTTCAAGTTTCAGACTCGACTTCTTCTACAGACTTATTAGTATAGTATATTTACCCAGTTGTTCCCAAGGATGGGTCGCTAACGCTCGTCAACATGTCGCTAAATCTGGGACTATAATTAGATTTTTTTATAAGAATTATTATTACAATTGCTGTGAAGACGTAAAGTTTATGAAAACATGTTCATGGCCTACTGGTATCAGTCAAATATGAGTAAAACCTATTTTTAAGATTATTTAGGTTATTCTTGTAGAATCTCGTGTTTCATGACACGATATCACATTAGGTAACGTTATTTATTTATTTATTTGGCATTTACTTTTAAATGTAATCAGGAATAGAATTTGACTAGAATCAACATTTGCATGAATAATTTTATTGAGGAGTGTATACTATGGCGCACAAAAATCGTTACTGAACATCACAATATCTATTATCATCATCATCATCATCATCATCATCATCATCATCATCATCATCATGTCAGCCGAAAGACGTCTATTATGCAAAGTAGGTCAAATAATCTCGTGGAACTCTTACTCACTTTCTTCATTTTCTTGACATTAGAAGACTATCTAGTCAGGTCGCTCTAGATTTAATATAGAGGTGAAAGTTCACATGCCAGCATTATTTATGCTGGCATGTGAACTTTCAAACTTAAGACCGCAAGACAGTTCAGAAATAGAACATCAAACTTAACACATTCCCTGTCCCTATGGAGTGTGGAATGTGTCTTGGTACCTGTCCCCATATAAAATGACAGCACAATCTCACAAGTCCAACTGACGTATGTATACGTATCTTAGTATGAAGCAGTGACTCCGTAGTAAGAGCATGGACTTGTGAAAAAAAGCTTCATGTCCCCACATTGGGGGCCTTCGGACAGGGAACGTGTTAATATTTGTCATTATCCAAAACTTAGATCCAAAATATTCCAGTAAAAGATAACCGGAGAAGATGAAAAAAAAATGTCGATTCACTTAACAAAATGTCAGCGCCGAAGAAGGCCACTATAATACAGGATCTGGTAATACCAAATGGACAGTCGATATTGAAGTTTCTTCAGGACAGCCGGAACGGGGCGACGATTGCCGACATTATACATCATGTCCAGGCGGAGCTCAATAGCGAGTATCAGCAGCTAGATCGGATGACGTCAATTTTGGAGAAGGGTGCAGAGTTGGGGTTTTCAAAGAGGAAAGGCTCTCGGTTCCTGAACTGGACGGCGCGTGAGCAAGGCCGCCGCCGGCGCCGGCGCCACCGCTGCCGCCGCAGGCGCCTCGGACAACGTAATCCAATCTTACTGTCCTTTGTATCGTAATCTTTGGAATATATTTTTTTCTTTTTGGTTTTGGCTTTACGATGATTTTGCCAGTGTTATGTCGATATGAATTCATAATAATCAATACGCACGCGGGAAAGATTTTCAAGAATGATTGCTCCTATCCTCTGTTCTCTATGCTGTATTGTATTAATAATGGTTATTTACACAAAAAAATGTTATTTAAGGCAAGAACAGAGTTATTAACCATCTACAACATAAACAGAATAGCTACTCTCCGCGACTTCGCCCGCGTGGGATTCGGTTATCGCGTTCCCGCGGGAACTATGCGTTTTTCCTGAATAAAAAGTAAGAAACAGGAAAAGGTGACTGACTTGGAATCAACGCACAGCTCAAAGTACTGGATAGATGGGACTGAAATTTGGCACACCAATAGTTATTATGACGTAGACGTCCGCTATGAAAGGCTTTTTGGAAATTCCACCCCTAAGAGGGTAAAGGGGGGTGGGTTGAAATTTAAGTTTCCCACGAGATTGGCCAGCCTCCGCGGTACTCTCAGCTCGTGAATTTTTTCCCTGAGAATAAGGACTTGGAAGTTGTCGTAGGCCGCCTCTTTATCTAAAAAAGCAGCTGATACTGTTTCTCCTTTCCAGAACGAAATTCTAATATCTCTGAGGTAAAAATTGCTACAATATCCATAGCGCTTTTCCTTACTACCTGAGTACTACCTAAACCTGCAGTGGGACGCAAATAGGCTGTAGTAGTAGTAGAAGTAAAACACAATTTAAATAACTTCCACTGCTGAACTTAAGGCCCAGGGACCGTTTTAGATTGATGTTTATTTAGCACTACGTTTCAGGAAACATGAAACTTTTAAAAAACTTTTAAAACTATTGGTGGAGGGATGTTATGGTTAGAAATAAGGGTAGGTTAAGAAATATATCTAGAGTAGTGTCAGCTGCGTCTGACAACGATCAGTCTGATTATAGCGCTTAATGAAGACTACCGTGTTTCTATTAGATGCCCTTTTTCCCTCCAAAATAACACATACTAATCGAGGAAAAAAAATAAGGAGCGTGTGTTGAAATCCGTAGAAAGCAAATAGCTGAAAGGTTGACTTAGGGACAAAGCAAAGGGAAAACGGCGGGGAATTTTGTTAGGGTGACACCAGACAGTCCAGTCCTTCGGTCACGTTTCTCGCTATGTTAACAGGCGAGTTCACCGAGGGGAAAAATCCTGTAGAGCGGTGATTGAGTTAGCGCCTCGCCCGAGGAAATGGACGTCCGCTGTCGCCTCTCTGTAACGTAATACCGCGGCTCGCGCTCGGGGCAGCCATTTGGACAGGATTGAGTTAAAGGCACGAGGAACTAAATAGCCGCCCTGGAAGCAGCATCTTTCAACGCAATGCGATACAAATGTTAAGCGACGAATGCTATTAGTGGTTAGGCTGCAAGGACGTAGAACAAGAACGCAGGGAAACAAATAGTTTAGATCCGAGTTTCCGTCTAGCTTGTGGAGTCAAATGATTGACAATACACATAGGCTCGCTCGAACGCTTACGTTAAAAGACTGGCGTGGATTTCGGTTTATCAGGATAAAAAGTAAGTAACCTATTTTCTTCCTCGGGACTCGAAATACACAAAATTTCATCAAAATTGGTCCAGCGGTTTGAAGGGTGAAGGGGTGGCAGACAGACGGAGTTACTTTTGGATTTTATAATTAACCGACTTCGAAAAGAGGTGTATGTACCTATGTTTTCGATTACTCCGCCAATTGTGAACCGATTTCGATAATTATTTTTTTAATCTAAAGGTGGTAGTTGGATTGGTCCCATTTTATCTTGATTCAGTTTTTATGATGGGATCCATGAGAAAATGAGGAAACTCCTCGAAATTTGTTAGCACAGTTATAATTTTGGCATCAATTTAACTGCTGAGTCTTTTTTCGGTAACTACATATAACATATCTTTCTCTTAGGTCATAAGTTATAGCCTTAAGACTTAGTACCTACCTGGGCGATCAACCTTTGCTCGGGCAAAAATGGCTAAACATTAATTTTCCCAGATATGAAACCTAGCTAGATCGATTTCGCTTCATCGACATCGTTAGAGTCGTTTTCGAGAACGTGGTTACAAATATATTTATATACATATAGGTAAATAAATATATATGTATATACAAATATTGCTCGCTTAATAGTATATGATTGTTACATTATAGAAAATAAAGATTTCCTTTTCTATTCTATTCTAATTTCAAAGACTACAGTGAGACTTACGTCTCGTTTAACATATGTTTGGAAACAGTAGCCAAAAAAAAATTTCAATAATAAGTAATAACTGACGTCAAACTCCGACAGTCATCAATATATTATAGTAATACTTATAGTGCACTCGACACCGACTTTGCAGGCTGTCAGAGTTTGAAGTCGGTTTTTTTTCTATGGATAAGTAGATTGTGTTTCCTTTCTAGTGCGACGGTGTCGGCAACAATAAAAGGCAGTCTGGTCATCCCTTGGGCGCGAAATTAAACCCCGTCTTCTTCAAGGAAGTAGAAATAAAGTAGCCTTTTATATCTCACTATCTTTTGTGACCCGTGACTTCGTCTGCGTGGAATATAAAATTGACGATAACTTTTCTTTCCGATAGCCGCGTACCTTATATGTAGCTCCGAATTATGCTCTATCTACCTTTGAAAACGGCATTCAAATTAATTCAGTACTTCCGGAATTAACTCTAACAAATAAACAGACAGAAAGACAGAGAGAAAGATACAGAAAAAGTAGCCCTTTTATTACAGTACTGATGCAATATACCTACAAACCTTTTCAACGCCAAGAACACATAAAAGTGTCGTGCGTTGTCGTGCTCACCACGCCAACAACACCTAAAGGTGTCCGAGCTAAGGTTTTTTTGATCATGAATAAAGTCTGTTGTGAATGGTTTTCTCGTATTTTTATTGACTCACATGTTACATTAAATTATGTTGGTTTCCTTATAATACTTGATGTATGACTGTATAGGTTAAATACAAAAATATCAGGATTATTCTCTGGTTACAATTTGCAGCAATAAAGTCAATGTCCCATACGCCAACAGCACATAAAATCGTCGCTAGTGCTGTAGCCAGATTTGTTTTATTAATAAATAAGAAATAAATAAATATTATAGGACATCTTACACCTCATTTTATTTAACCTGAATCTAATTTATAACATTTATCAATTCATCTTCTTTGTTCAAAAATTTACTTGAACGTAATTTTAGACAAATTTCGATTGACTGACATTGATCTGTCGATATGAAAAAGTATTCATATAGCGTATAACTCGCTTCTCTATGATCGCGGGAAATTATAGTTCCATACACGCCAATCACCCCTTTAGGTGTCCGCTTATGACGTCACCGATGCCAAAAGGACTACTAGTGATGGTGTAGTGCATAGATCTAATGTAACATAAATTTTAAAGAAAGGTGTATAAGATTTCTGTTTAAACAAATACACTACGAAAAATTTGATAGTTGCTTCGACGAAGTGATTAGTGTTTTCCGTAAACATCAAAAAGAAGACTTTTTTCAATATAAAAAAGAAAGATTCTGTATATGTGATATTAATCGGCAATCAAACATTAGAAAAATGCTCCTATTAATACCACCAGAAAATATTGAAATATTTTGGGTTGCCGCAGTTAATGTCATAGAAAAATATATGTAAACAACCTGTCTAAATAAACTGGTATAGATAAGTATTGTTGTATTTATTTAAATTAATCACATTTATGTTCTCAGCCCCATTGAGCGTTGACTAGGATTTTATTCTAGTATATTTTATCGATAACTATGTTTTGTAAATCACTCACAAGATCTGTCATTTTCGATAACGCAAAACAGCTTGGCGTGTGACTGATCACTTCATTCAAATGTGAAAGCGTTGAAAAGGTTAAGACGCACTCAGATTACAAGGTAGGTAAAGGATTCAAGTAACAACCGCTGTCATCACGCAACCATTGAACAGGACTCGGATTAAAGTCAATCATCACTTTCCAGCACATGAATCTATCGTCTCGGTGATGATATCAAAGTATTGCTCGTATTTAGTCGAGCTAAAGCTGGGTGGCATAATACTACATGGTGTATAGGTTGATATGCGTTACCTTCGGCATAAATGAATTTTAGTTGATATCGAAAAACTTTTTTTCTTAGCTTTTTCATCAAACAAAATAAATAAATATTGCCGTGACGTCGACTAATGCACAAGGACCTTTAGAGTTAGACAAAAGTTACTGTCAACTGGGGGCGAATTCTCTGACTATTCGAAATGATTTCGTAAATGACAGATCCATACAAAAATCACTGATTGTATTTAAAAATTATTTTTCTCAAACATGCAATGAAATATTGATATTGATATTAACTCTATGGTTCGCTATGATATTCTGCCAATACAGCTATTAAAAAAACATGAACCATATTTGCCACATAGGTATCGCAGTTTTATTTATGTAAAAAAGACAAAATATATTATATATAAAATGTTATTTTATTTATTTATTTCATTGCATGTTAGAGAAAAGCACTATACATACATCGGCAGGGAACGGAAGTTGTCGGCCTCGTAACTATCCGGCCTCACTTCGTTCGGCCGTATATAATACTCGGCCTGCAACATCCTCCTTCCCGGCCTCCGTAGTAATGTACTATTACGACATTATCGCGGTGACTTCGAGATAGGGTCCTGTCAGTTTCATATTGTCATATTGACGTGACACATAAATTAAATAGCAAAACATCAAACGAACTCATTAATTTCATCTCCTTGTCATACACAAAGGAGATTAGGAAACTGTTTATTATCCATACTTAATATTTTAAATGCGAAAGTAACAGCCTGACTGTCTGTCTGTCTGTTACCTCTTCACGCTTCAACCGCTGGATCGATTTGGATTAAATTTGGTATGGAGATAGTAGGAGTCCCGGGAAAGGACATAGGCTACTTTTTACCCCGGAAAAACGCATAGTTCCCGCGGGAACGCGATAACCGAATTCCTCGCGGGCGAAGTCGCGGGCAGAAGCTAGTATAATACTATAACTGTATCTATCTAAGTTAAGTTTAAAATTAGTGTCCGTCATGTATAGCTCCCTAGAGAAGTTTCATACAATCCCCATGTAAATTCCCCCTTTAAAAAGGTGGTTGAACTTTTTATGATTGTATGAATAGGGAGCAAAATGGTATAGGTATTTTACCGCGGGCGACGGATTGAATCCAGAGTGACGCGAAAGATTCCAGAATATAATCCCGAGCAGAGCGAGGGATTCTACCGTGGAAACTTGAGCTAGCGAGGGATTCAAGATTTGTCACCCAAGACTTAAATAATTTTGCTACCGTGTTGTATACTCTGCTTTTCACCATTCCTATGAGAAAACCATTAGATATTACATGATTGTCATTAAATTAAGTAAAACAAAAAAAATGCATTTAGAAATAATCAAGGTTAAAAAGAACGTGTGTTTCGGGCGCTTAACTTAATTCATAGGTACATTTCGTATGCGAAAATGGTTTCCATATTGAAGAATCTCTCTAACTACTTCATTATATATATTATGTAATGCTTGCACGAGTTGCATTCCTAATCCATATTAATATTATAAATGCGAAAGTAACTCTGTCCGTCTCTCTGTCTGTCGGTATGTCTGTCTGTTACCTCTTCACGCTTCAACCGCTGGATCGATTTGAATTAAATTTGGTATGGAGATAGTAGGAGTCCCGGGAAAGGACATAGGCTACTTTTTACCCCGGAAAAACGCATAGTTCCCGCGGGAACGCGATAACCGAATTCCACGCGGGCGAAGTCGCGGGCAGAAGCTGCATAACTGTATCTATCTAAGTTAAGTTAAGTTTAAAGTTAGTATCCGTCATGTATAGAAATTTAGAAGTTTCATACAATCCCCATGTAAATTCCCCCTTTAAAAAGGTGGTTGAACTTTTTATGATTGTATGAATAGGGAGCAAAATGGTATATTTTACCGCGGGCGTCGGATTGAATCCAGAGTGACGCGAAAGATTCCAGAATATAATCCCGAGCAGACCGAGGGATTCTACCGTGGAAACTTGAGCTAGCGAGGGATTCAAGATTTGTCACCCAAGACTTAAATAATTTTGCTACCGTGTTGTATACTCTGCTTTTCACCATTCCTATGAGAAAACCATTAGATATTACTTGATTGTCATTAAATTAAATAAAACAAAAAAAATGCATTTAGAAATAATCAAGGTTAAAAAGAACGTGTCATTCGGGCGCTTAACATAAATTCATAGGTACATTTCGTATGCGAAAATGGTTTCCATATTGAAGAATCTCTCTAACTACTTCATTATATATATTATGTAATGCTTGCACGAGTTGCATTCCTAATCCATATTAATATTATAAATGCGAAAGTAACTCTGTCCGTCTCTCTGTCTGTCGGTATGTCTGTCTGTTACCTATTCACGCTTCAACCGCTGGACCGATTGAGATTAAATTTGGCATAGAGATAGTTGGGGTCCCGAGAAAGGTCATAGGCTACTTTTTATCCCGGAAAACGCATAGTTCCCGCGGGAACGCGATAACCGAATTCCACGCGGGCGAAGTCGGGGGCAGAAGCTAGTAATAGATAAATTCTGATACACAAATAGGTACTCCTTTGGAATTCTTAGAGGTGTTGATTCCAATACATTGCATCCACCTAAATCACTTTGTGATTTCATTCATTCTCTACGAAATAATTAATAACTCCTACATTGGGTACGTTTTATTTTGGAAATTAAGTGTAAAACAATACGGCAAGGAAAGAAACGCTCACGAAATTCGCGGGTTCGAGTTTTTATTCGATCATACGACGAGTTTGCGAGGAATGCTACGGCATAATTGGCCTGCACCATTCAGCCAAATTGAAAGTAAGAAATAGAAAATAATTTATTAAAAGTAACTATATACCTATTTATGAAGTTATGGATTTTTAGTTTGTGTCATAAAGTATTTATGTAAAATGGCGATATGTAAAATTCTAAATACGAAAAAGAAATCGATTTCTGGATGCAACTTTTTACAGTCTCCGTGAACGCGCTGCTGAAATGTATTATTACTCCTTGCTAGCGGGGCAGAAATGAAAAAAAATGAAAAAATAAACTCGAGAGGGAGCAAAATCGGATTCTGCTCCCACTAAACGGGCAACAAAATACCCTATTATTCAATGCACAGATTTTTTTAGTCTATAATTTTATTATTATATGTATAGATTTATTTTTTCTTGCCGGCACATAATCGCTGATAAAACAGGTTAGCTCTCCTTTTCACACTTCTCTATGGCCTGATTTAAATGCGGAACATGTCAGAACATGACACAAAAATCATGAGGTGACATTTTTCATAGGCCAAAATTTTATAAAATTTTCTATTTACATTTCGATACCACAATCATGTTTTGTTGTTTAAAATAAGGAAGCATTCATTTGTTTAGTTTAATTCCGCGTGATGGTTCTGATTGTTTGCGGTTGACGGTAGTTTGATAGCTCGTATAGTGATCGGTAACTGCGGGATGATCGAGGCGGGTGGCGCCGACAGCGGCGCGGCGGAGGCCCTGCCGTCCAGCCCTGTCCCTCAGGCAGACCCGGCGGGTTCCAACCGGGTATGATATTACAGGATAAGTACAGCACAGTTACACCAAAACAATCCTTAGCTTCTTGGTAAACTAGACTTGGAAATTTTGAAATAAACGACTATAATATTTATGTTATACTAATTGGTTAGTTTTTTTTTCTTTTTGAACCTTACTTGAATCACAGGGAATAAAACAAAAAAAGAATAAGCTAAATCGGCCCAGCTGTTCTCGAGTTTTAACGAGACAAACGAACAGCAATTGATTTTTATACATATAGATACAAGGCACACACTTGTTATGATTGTAAAGTACCTACCTATTTATTTTTTGTTTAATGTATGTAAGTATTGCTATTTGTATTTTCTTTACTCGACTTCGACCCATCTCGGCACAACAAATCGCGCGAAAAAGGGCGAACAGTAGGTCTAGGTTTACAGCTTCGCTGAATTCTATTATTCCCTACTTGACATTACATCGACGTGACCAGCCAAATTCCATTTCAGACCATTACTAAAAATCTACTAATGCAAAGATTGATATATTATCATAGTCAAATTATACACTAACCGTTCCCTTCGTCCAGGACCATCCAAAAGAAGAGGAAGACGGTTCTCGGCGCGAAGCAACGTTCCGTTTCACAATCAACAATATCAGTCAGTTGAAAGAAAAGGTCCTTTCACCACCGTGTTACGTCAGATGTCTCCCGTGGAAGATCTTAGCTCTGGTCAGGAACACGACGACTCCGGATCGCCAGCAGGAGAAGGCTTTAGGGGTGTTCCTCCAGTGCAATGGGGAATGTGAGTCTCCGGGCTGGTCGTGCTACGGACTGGGGGAACTGAAGTTGCTCACTCACAAGCCAGATGGGGAGCACGTGTGCAGGAAGCTACACCATATGTACCACTGGTATAGTCTATTTACTCAAGTTTACGTGGTCCTGAAAATCGGGCCTGAAAAAAATTTTCAGTCTCATCATATCGAGTTCCGAGATATGTACCAATAACAGGATTTCACAGCAATACCTGGTTTATAGGACCACGTTTTGTTTGACGTGCTAGAATGAAAAAAATTAATGAAATTTTCATATATTATTACTTACTTGCTTTATAATTATAACGAACTTGATAGCAAAGAAGACGACTGGGGCTTCGCGCACTTCATATCTTGGAAGGACCTGATGGATCCGAACAACGGCCTGGTCAAAGACGACTCTATCACGATAGAGGCCCACGTGGTGGCCGAGGCCCCCCATGGAGTATCGTGGGACTCTAAGAAGCACACTGGTTGTATTGGTAAGGAACTTTAAATATTGTATCTTAAAAAAGTGGTAGCTTTAAAGAGACATTGCGAGAGTGCACGTGCCTAACTAAATTCTGAAGGGTTCTGAGAAAATAACAGTACTAATCACCAAGATGATCATGGTACTGGATACTCACCAGCTAGTAGTAAATGTTAATGTAGACAAATACCAAGGTGAACATATAGCACAGTCTGTCTGCCACGCGCGCTTAAAGTTCCTCTCTTCCGTTCAAGGGCTAAAAAACCAAGGTGCTACTTGCTACATGAACTCCCTGCTGCAAACTCTGTTCTTCACGAACGTCCTCCGTAAGGCCGTGTACAAGATACCGACGACGGGTGCCGATAGCTCGTGCTCCGTGGCCTTCGCGTTGCAGCGAGTGTTCTACGATCTCCAGTTCTCGGACAAACCTGTGGCGACCAAGAAACTCACGAAGAGCTTCGGATGGGAAACACTCGATTCGTTTATGCAGCATGACGTTCAGGAATTTCTTCGGGTGAGTTGACGAAAATAGAGGCACTATAGGCATTTTTGCATGCGGATTTTGTTTTAAGCGACCTCAATAAAGGTGGACGTTCTAATGTTCTATGGTACATATGTTGGTACATATGAATTTTTGCATGTTCACTGATAATAATAATAATAATAATAGTTCTTTATTTCAGATGTCCAAGATCCATTAGTTAGTAACACATGACATGATAAAATCTTACACTAATGTTAGTAGGTTCTTATCATAAGTTTATTTAAATAAAAATACATTGGGGAGTCGGGTTTAGCTCCAATCATCTCCAGTATTCCATTGGTGCTGCCCCGCACTCTGCTGACCAGTGAGGCGGCTCTCTTGCGCATGATGGCGTGAAACCCATCCGTGCGCGCATCCGCGAACATTTGAGAGGCGCTACAGAAGCGAGGCAGCCCCATCAGAATCCGAAATCCATTATTATATTGGACTCTCAGGGCACTGAGCGATCTTTGAGTACAGCTGAACCACAGGCTGCTCGTATAAAAACTCTGACAGAACGCTTTGAAAAGCGTGATTTTAACTTGGTCAGAGCATCGAGCAAACCTGCGGGCCAACATGTTACTTCTCACCGCCAGTGCCCGGCGCTCCCTCTCAATATCCAAATCAGCTTTAAGGTCGTCGGCGAGAATGTGACCGAGATACTTAAACCTATACACTCTAGACAATGGAACTCCGTTAAGCAGAATCTTAGGTACTTTTTCTGGAATCTTTTCGGGTCGCTTGCCGGCGGCCTTAAAGATCAAGTATTCACTTTTTTTTACATTATAGAGCAGTCCGTGACTAGTCGCATACCTTTCGCAGATGTTTAAGAGTGTTCAAGAATAATATCACTGCCAATTGTGGATCGTTTTCGGCACTTTTGACATGAATTACGCTGCCCATATTTTACAATGTATCCGAAAAAAATACAAACCGCTCTTAATCTCCGATAGACTGCCTGACTTGACACCGACTTCGCAGTCTGATTGTGTTTAGAGCCGGTTTTTTATTGAATTTTTTTATTGTTTGTTATTTCAAAGAATGTTTGAGATGAAAGTTTACCAAACTGAACAACCGGCACTGGAAAATCCTTTATGAGAGCGATATCTGCTTTATCCTACATAGAGACTTTAACACACTTAGAAATTGATTTTCTTCAGGTGCTGCTGGATAAGTTAGAAAATAAGATGAAAGGCACGGTAGTGGAAGGGACCGTACCAAAATTGTTTGAAGGCAAAATGACGTCTTTTATAAAATGCAAAAATGTCAACTGCACAAGCACGCGCGTCGAAACTTTCTATGACATTCAACTTAGCGTTAAGGGGAAGAGCGACAGTAAGTACTTATATTAACTTTACTTAAAACAATTTCAAGTAGTTACTATCAACGGCTTAGTCGGAAATATAGATGCAGACAGAATAAATTCCAAGTTCTCTTTTCTTGCACTGAACAATTTTAACAAATTTGATTGACTCTTTATAGTCCGCCTAGGTTTTACTTGAACTAAATGCTAAATTTATTTGAAGTACAACTCCGTAACTTAAGATAAGTTAGATACTTTCAAATACTTGTACACGTTACAGATTAGGACCTCCAAAGTCACTTAAAAGCACGTCTTGATCTCAAAATATGTTCAAGAGCACACGATTCAAACGCTCCAAGAACTAGTGCATTACTTACTATCGACATGAAAAATCACTGAAAATTGCTAGAAACCTGCAGTTTTAATCATGATTTTTTCTTCTCATAGTCTACGAGTCGTTCAGAGACTACATAAGCACGGAGCTTCTGGACGGAGAGAACAAGTACGACGCCGGCGAGCATGGACTCCAGGAGGCCGAGAAGGGGGTCCGCTTCGACGTGTTCCCGCCTGTACTACATCTGCACCTCATGCGGTTCCAATACGACCCCAACACCGGCAGCTCTGTCAAGTTCAATGACCGGTGAGCCCGTGACGTCACAGCTGTTGCTCGTAGCGCCCTCAGTAGCCGAGAAGGGAGTTATATTCGCGTCGTTCCCGCCCGCGCTGCATCTGCAACTCATGCGGTTCCAACACTGACAGCTCCGTCAAGTTCAACGACCGTTGATCTAGTTTTGAATTCAGTCATCAACAGCTGTAACTTGACAGCAGTGCCCATATAGTATGCATATCTGGAGGGCGTTATTTTCGTATTAAACCGTCCTGCTCAACGACGCCTCCGTAAAGTTCAACGACAGGTCAGCTAGTAAAATATTGGACGGTGTCACAACAGCTGTGACTTACCAAGCCAGATGCATGTCTGAAGAGCATCATACTCGATTCATTCCCGCCTTTCACCTACATCTCCGTCAATTTCAACGAAAAGAGATTCAAAGAAAAGAAAAAGATTGGAAAGACTTGAAAGAGATTTCATCACAAGACTGTCCAAAGAAAGTTTAATTCCCAGCTTTTCTCATTAAAATATCATAAGTCCACGTCCATCTCACCATAACATCTAAGTTGACCTGTCAAACTAAAAACCAAATTATATCGATACCTAGGTACAAATATTTCGGTCATCGTTCCAATTATATATCTGACGTTACGCTTTCACTCGTCTCGACTTCCTGGTTTTGAACAGCTTGCAGATCAATTTGAAAACCGTTTAAAAAATGCATCATATTTTCTATCGCTAAAAGTTTGAACCTTTTTTGTTTATGAACAGGTTCGATTTCTATGAGGAGATCAACCTGGACACTTACCTCCAAGAGATGCCGCAGACCCCAGCGCATTACACGCTGCACGCAGTCCTGGTGCACTCGGGAGACAACCACGGCGGGCACTACGTCGTGTTCATCAACCCCAAGGGCGACGGGAAGGTAGACATCCCTATAATAATCATCGTCATCATGTCAGCCAGAAGATGTCGACTACCGTAAGGCTCGCATGCACACCGGTCTTGCGCCACTGGTATCCACCAGCGCTCCTTCCTGTTGGAGGTCTATATACTGACAACTCGTCTCCCGGTGCGCGAAAGCCCGGTGTTTCGTTTACTCAAAGTTAGTCAGGCAACCCTGAGTACCATGATACCAGTTCATTCTGAACTTGGAGTCTATTGTCTCAAAATATGTGGTACAAAAGAAATTCCCTTTATCAATCAATAACTAGCTATTCCCCGCAACTTCATATGCGCAGAAAGAAATGTAAAATCCCGTTTTTTCCCGTTCCCGTGGGAATTTCGCAAAATCCTTTCTTAGCATATGCCTACGTCATAACATCTACCTGCATGCCAAATTTCAGCCCGATCCGTCCAGTGGTTTGGGCTGTGCGTTGATAGATCACTATGTCAGTCAGTCAGTCGGTCACCTTTGAGTTTTATATATTTAGATTTAGAACCAAAACCGGACAGTGTTTGATTATTGATGTCGGTAGGCCTCCAACAAGATGGAGCGACGTCCTCGTGACGGTCGCGGGAAATCGGTGGAAGCAAGTAGCACAGGACTGGTCTGAGTGGCGAGCCTTGGGGGAGGCCTATGTCCATTGTCCAGCAGTGGACTTCCTTCGGCTGAAATGATGATGATGATGAAACCCCACGTTACCTATTCAGTCCTGAATCTTTGTCACATCTTAACCTTTTCAACGCCAGACCAAATACAAAACACGTCACTCACACGCGGCGGCTGACGACTAAAGCGAATATTTATCTTGCGCAATACGTATTTAACTTCCTTCATTAGTTATATAGATATCGACATGAGATTTGATGAGAATGATAACACACACAGCTACATAAAGAACGGCTACGGTAAATTCAAAGCCCCGGTGTGGCTACATGAAATATGCTGTGTGCGTGACTTCAACTCTTGGCGATACCTGTACGCCATGACGCATGTATGTGTAAGTCGATGGCGCTGAAAAGGTTAACTCATCGTTTCGATAATCCCTTCAATTCAGTGGTGCAAGTTCGACGATGACGTAGTGTCCCGCTGTAGCAAGCGGGAGGCGATCGAGTACAACTTCGGCGGCAAGGAGGACGCGCCGCACCTCGCCCGCCGCGCCACCAGCGCTTACATGCTCGTCTACATACAGTGAGTTCACCTTGAACCACAGCGCAGGAGTAGATACAGCTTTTGAGCTCCGCCCGTCGCGCCATCAGCGCTTTCATCCTTGTCTACATACCTACTACATACAGTGAGTACACCTTGAACCACAGCGCAGGAGTGCAGCCTTTGAGCTCCACCCGATTAGAGGGACGAGACGAGAAGAGAGAGCGGTCCCAATCTGCATCCACCACTACAACGGCCTATTTACGTCCCACTGCTCGGCTGTGCCTCCTCTCATCACGAGAGGGTTTGGACTGAGTTCCCATGCGATGGGGTCGGTGCGGATTGCAGACTTCACACACTTTCTTGAATTACTTCGCAGATGCGCGCAGGTTACCTCAAGACCTTTTCCGTCAACGAATAGCTCAGTGGTGATTCCTCTCTTTTATTCCTCGACACTCCCCAAGGAACCTACAACTACATGCCAAATTCAGCTTCCTACGACCAGCGGTTTCGGCTGTGCGGTGTCATCAGTCAATCAGTCTGTAAGTCAGTAACGGAAGAGTTTTATATACAGGGTGTTCGGCAAATGGACTGTAATTTTTTATATATTTTTGAATGAATTGAAATTGTAACATCATAAACAAGCCTGCCAAAAATCAGAACTACCGGATTTCGCGCGGACGACTCCATACTTTCAAAAGACAAGGTTACTGGATCAATAAGTATAAATCTGATTTCTTACGCAGAACGTCGCAGCTGAAATATCTACTGCAAGACGTGTCGGATGACGACATTCCGAGCGATCTCTGCGAGCGAATAAACGAGGAGATGCGATACGAGATGGTAAGACCATGTAAATATCGGTTTCCTGCATGCCATCTTTTATTTTACTTTTTTTCTGAGACGTATAAGCAAACGCTTTTTGCGTATTTCAGGCGGGCGAAAGATAAGATGCAGGAAAATAAAATCTGACACCTCAGTCAGTTCTGCCAAGTACTACGCGAAGATTTTCAGCGCACTAAGACAGTTGTTTACTTTACAGACCCTAGCCGGCTCTAGGTATAAAGGCAGATAGTGACCGAGACCAAGTCTAAAAATATAGCAACCTATTTCGATAAATATTTACAATATAAAAGTAGAAATGTTATAGTGCCGACGCCGCTATGAAACTTATAAATTTTGTGTAGGTGCCATGTATTATTTACTTTGTATATATCTTAATTTAATTTAATTTTATAGTAATAGGCAATATGCATGTTCTTTTTTTACATTTTCATATAATAGTTTGTCATTATATAACAGTTAAATGCTATCCTTCGCCAAAAACTACATTTAAATACTTATAAAAAAAATATTAAAAGTATCGTTAAAGTGTCTTTGATTTAAACGACGGCCATTTGGCGCGCTGTGATATTCAGTGTTACCAGGACCTGTGTCTCGTAAAAGTCGCAAACATGGAATTAATACATACACCTGGACTGCGCTCTCTGAACAAACTCTGTGCCCGTCGGAAGGTCCCTCGACTCTCTTGCAGCTCTTTCAAAGTATGGTGACCATACTTATTTTACTTTTGTGGACTGACCATTGAGAACACCAATAAACATGATTATAATATACTTACTAGCTGCTGCCAGAGACCTCGCCCGCGCGGAACCCGGCCACCGAGTTCTCGCGGAAACCGTGCATTTCTCAGGGGGAAAAAATAACATCTCCTTGCCCGGGGATTTACATCCATACCAAATTTAATTTATATTGGTCCAGCGGTTGAAGCGTGAAGAGGTAACAGACAGACTACTTTGTATCCCGGAAAACACACAGATCCCGCGGGAACATGACAACCAAACTCCACGCGGGCGAGGTCGCGGGCAGAAACTATTAAAATAAAAACAGATTTATGAAATATTAATCGTGTACTCCTAACCCATAGTGATAGGAACCATCGACAACTCGGTTTGTAGGTACAGTCAAGTATTGTGATAATATTTGCTGTTCATTTTTAATGTACCTACACAATACAATTTATGGCAAATAAAGAACTATGAACTATGAACCTGCATTTTATGGCTACATGATAGTATTCGTTGTTTACTATCATTTCCTCTGTCCGATTTCAAAATAGATTTTAATCGATTATGAAATTGGCATTGTAACAATCATTGCACATTCTTGTTTTTGACAATTAATGGATTATTCCATTATGCTCCCACTCTCATGATCCCAGTCCAGTAGGATCATAGAAAACTTTTGAGTACATTAAGCTCCCACAAATTTTTGGATTCAAAAACTCCCCCCGGCTTATTCCATTATGCTCCCACTATGATTCTGTGGAATCATACAAAACTTTTGAGTTCATTAAGCTCCCAGTATTTGTGGTATTCAAAAACTCTTCCAGTTTTATTCCATTTTTATCCCAGCTACATAGGGCTGTTCCATATATGAATAAAAGTACGCTGAGTACTTACGTTTGCCTTAGATATGTGTATATAATTACATAAAATGATTGTGTACATTTCACATGTTCACATCACATCATTACTTCCGGGTTTATGTAGGATTATTATGGAACGATGAGTGTTTACTGCGCCCTAGTGGGAGCTTAATGAACTCGAAAGTTTTATATGATGCCACTGGGATCAGAGTGGGAGCATAATGGAATAAGCTGGGAGTTTTTGAATCCCACAAATAGTGGGAGCTCAATGAACTCAAAAGTTTAGTGTAATCCCGCTGGGATCATCAGAGTGGGATTACAATGGAACGATGAGTGTTCAATGCTCCCTAGTGGTAGCTTAATGAACTCAAAAGTTTTTTATGATCCCACTGGGATCATGAGAGTGGGAGCATAATGGAATAAACCAAAAATATATAAATCGGCTTTATATTCAATTGACCTTGAGAGTTTGACTTGGTTAATATTGCATGCTGGTTTTCAATGTACGCAAGTCTTGCACGACAAATTAAAGCCGCAATGGAAAACGAGCATTGACAAAAAAGATTGATTTGATTTGATTTGACACAAATCGGTCGCTACTGATTTGGTGAATGTAATAAAGACCTGCAAAATACTGTTTTCTTTATAATCTAGGTATACGATCGAATTAAGTCTGTAGAAGAAGTCGCGTCTGAAACTTGAAAATTAAAATAAACTATCAAGTCGAGGGGACTATATAAACGATCCTCCCTCCGTGCGTCGTCATCCTCATGGCTGAGGGTCGTGACCTACACCTGGTGTCAGCTTCTCTCGGATGACCTGTTTCCACCTGTTGCGGTCGGCGGCAACTTTGAGAGCGTCATGTACTTTTAAAGACAGCTGGATCCCTACTTGATCGGACCAACGCGTTGGGGTACGACCTCTATTTCTACATTCCCAGTGATTTCCAAATTATCACCGGATTTCCTAGCTAAGAACTCTAGTACTCTACGAAAGCAGATGGAGGAGAGTTGATATTTCTAAAAGTATTTCTAAAAGTACTTATCAACAACACTTATAAACCAGTCTTTCAGCCAAGAAACGTTCCCGCAAGATTTAAAAGTAGGTATCTCTCATTAAACCTTTACCTACATAAAAACCGGCCAAGTGCGTGTCGGGGCCACGCGCAAAGTATAGGGTTCCGAAGTTGACGATGCCCACAGTACCTTTCTAAGACTTCTTAGCATCTAGCTAGCCTGTGGTATGACGTGCCCGCCCGACGCCCCTGCCGCTCGAGAAAAATCATTGGTTTTTTAATCTTTTTATAAGTTGGTCGACTATTACTCGTAAGTTTGTACAGCCTACTTAGGTGTGATAGTTTTTCTTTCAACTACGTTATATATGCCACAACCGTGATTTTTGTCAGCCATCCAAATACCACCATTTAGCTGGCAGGGGGGGGGGACACGTGACTCTAACAAAAAATAGCACTTTAAAGCTTAATATTTCACAAACGCATCACTAAACCAAAAAATGGTTTTAACAAATCCACGATATTTTTTAAAGACCTATTCAACGATATAACGCACCATGGGGTACGCAAGAAAAAAAAAACCATCCTCACTTTACGAGTAGGGGAGGTACCCTATAAAAAAATATATTTAAAAAAATTATTGTACCACTTTGTCAGCGTAACTAACATGTATATTCATGCCAAATTACAGCTTTCTAGAACTAAGCATTTTCGAGCAATAGTGCGGACAGACGGACGGACATGGCGAAACTATAAGGGTTCCTTGAGGACTTCGGAACCCTAAGAAACTATAAGGGTTCCTTGAGGACTTCGGAACCCTAAAAAGGAGACACATCGGACCCGTCGGTAGTTATTTGACTACCGACCCATAGCGCTGCTTTCGATCGTATAGAAAGTCTTCGAAAAAGTAATGTGTAACCAGATCCAGATATACACATTTCTAATATTTCTTACGTCCTATTCTCAGACCTACTGAACATACACTCCAAAATTCAAAAGAATCGGTCGAGCCGTTACGGAGGAGTTTGGTTACAAACACTGTGACACGAGAATTTTATATATTAGATGATATTTTTATTTTATTTTCTTTGAGGTAAATTGATCGCACTTCGTCAGGCAATTCATTTAATATTTTAGCCAAAAGGTAAGTTTATTTCCTGTACGGAAGTACACATTATTAAATTGTTGTAAATGGAAGTAATTCTGATAGGGCAACTTTCTTAGGCACGTACATCGTTTTTCCATTTTTAATTCATGGACATTACCATATTCTTCATTAATTAATTAGTTTTTTTTAATCCATCTATACAAGAGGTGCAAACAATATGTTCTGAAAAACGTGAAATATATGGCTTGCTCCCACATGCGTACTCGCTTGTTTATTATTTTTACCCGAATGTCAAGGAGGGTTATGATTTTCGTGCGTAACTATCCATCTATGTTTTGTAATTTTATTTATAACCATGTTTTGACCAAACGGCTGAACCGATTTGCATGATTGAGGTAGCATTAGAATCGTCTCGTCAACCCAAATGTTGTTAGAGGGGTCATAAAAAGAAACAAAATGGCGGCTGGCTGGTGGAGCCACCAGAAGTGGAAAACGAAAAATAAAAGTTTGTTGAATTGTACAATACGGGTATCAAAACGAAGAAACTTGTCAAGAGGATTGCGAAAAAGTAAAAATTGTTATCATAATTGTCAACATGGAGAGTATAGGGCCCTTTACTTTTTCATTGAGAGAAAATGCTTGGATAGTAGAAACCATAACAGATAGTCGTCGAAGACTTTTCTGCGCAGCTTTTTGAGGTCTACAATGCTTTCATACATTGTTTTAATGTACCTTGTACGCTTTAACCAGCATAAGTGGACCAAAAATTTATCGATCAAGAAGAGCAACCATCAGTCGACCCTTTGTATGGAATTTGACGTTTGGTGTTTCCATAATAATAATTTCAGCCATATTTTTACCCGAATGGCAAAAAGGGGGGGATATTTTTCGTAATAATTTCAGCTTAGATTTCCGACATTCGGGTTCTATAGTTTTTTGAATATTTTACTTGTTAATTTATATAAATGACCTTACAAATGTTAAGCTTTGAGTATTTAACTCAAAGCGAGGGTGCTTTTGCGGATGATGTTCACTTTCGTTTAAATTTAATTCCACCGAAAACTAAAATACAACCATTAAAATACATTAGAATCAGTCTCCAATCTGATAGAAGACCATAATCTCCAAATAAACCTAAATAAAACAAAAATCCTATGATCCCTCATTAAGAAACCATAAGATCTCGAATGCGTTGCCTACCCTGAGGCCTTAGATGGAATGCCTCTGTGCCAGAAATATCACCGGACAGTTCGAGTACTGCTATTTGGCGGCAGGTTAGCGGGGAAAGACGGTGGTACCAGACGGACCTAGCACCACGCCCTACCACTAGCGGTATGGCATAATGACACCTGCTGCTCGATCTATTCGAACTACAAAGAAAATGTGTTCGAATTACGTTGGGCATACGATGCCCGGATAGCTGTAGACCTCATTTCCTTCGCCATGAAATTCTAACGCCCTGTCTGTCTGTACCTTCTGGAGCTGGGACTGTTTGCTAGGAGAAATGTAGATTTATATGTATAATAAAAATCCCAAAAAAAAATTTAGACGCTGAAGAGCTAATGACCTTGAGCAATCGAGGCAGGCAACTGTCTCAGCGGACAATGACTGTTTGCATTGGAGGGAGCGAGAAGCACAACCGCGGCATTTGGGCGATATAGGTAGAAAATCAAAAAAAATAATATTGAAAAATAAACCCACATTGCATGAAGCATTTTTTGGTATGAGTATGACGGAATAGTGTATTAAATAAACGCCTTACAAAAACAAATAGTTTTCGTTTAAATACTGTTTAAAGAAAGCCATTTAGGTCTTGCCAGCGCCTTTAAAATATGCTTCTCATGCCAAATGAATCCCTGCAACTCGTCCAAAGCGGCATATTATTCTGCTGCTAAATGTTATATATAATCCTTATAGGTACATCAAAACAACGCCCACCTATGGCGAGTAAACACTGATCTATTATAGGACTAGATTTACAATCAGCCGGGAAAAAATGGCCCCTTAACGGGTGCCCGGGCACCCGTTTGGCGCGCAGTCGCGTTTCGGCCGTAATAGACAACGACAACTGTCAAATGGTCAAACATGACGAAATGTGCGGTGAATAAATGTGTTTATAGCACGAAAACAAGAAGAAGAAAAGATGGAATATATTTCTTTAAGTTCTATTAATATTTTAACAAAATTAATGTGAACTCGTCATTATTTCGTGGTATTTAATCATTCATTTTCTTAGTACAAATTAACGGTTGTCACGGAACAAAAATCGGTGGAGACGACAAATTTTTTTTTTAATATATCACGTCTGTGGCAAATATGTTTACGATCTACCTCTTGTGGTAAGCGGTCACCGTAGCATGTGGACGCCTGTTACACTAGGAATGTCATGTACGGGATGTTTGTCTTGTAAATAAAATGATTTATATAAAGCTCGTAATAACTATAATGTTTCAATTTAAGATTTCCACAAAATCCTCACCGACGTGCACAATGGGCCACTATAATAGCTCAAGGCAAAGAAGATGTACTTTTTTAGCCAAACGACTCTCTCGTGTGTTCGACCCATTTTCTGGTTTCCGACATATATTATTTAAACAATACCTTAGCTAGCAAACGGAGGCATTTTGGAAAAGGCACCTAAAATGAGTCGTCGCGGCGGACAGCTGGCGCAGACTAAATGAGTTTGACCCAGCTGGCTCTAACTCGTGTTACAAACGGTGAAGTGACGTTGTCTCCTCTAGTACTAAGTACATATAACTCGATGGCTAGTAATTAATTGCTTATAGCCATTTTCATACTATTTTAGTATACATTGTATACTAATGTATTTATTTATTGTTATACATCGTCGTAGCCTATTAATAAAATCATGGCAAAAACAATCAAAATTTGAAATGATAACAAACATAACACAGCACAGTTAAAGCACAGGCCGAGTCGGTAGGAACCGGTTTCGCCCTGTACTTACATGACGGGCCGCCTGTGCCCCCGCACTCATGCGCGACATACTTGTGTACGTATCGCAGCGAGGTTGTATGAGGCTTTCACTCTGGTTGGTTCTCTACTCATGTGCTAGAGCATAAAAAGCAATTTTATTTCGCATATGCTCAACATAAAGACGAACTTTTAGAGCATGAGAAGAATTAAAAATATTGTTCTATTTCCTATTTTCGTATTTTTATTCAAAGACCTTAAAATTATTTTTTATATATACACAAAGCGGCTCCATTCACTCCTTATTCACTCGCTGTTCATTTTGACATTTATATTATGAAAATTATTGATCAAACACCTCCAAAACTTGGCGTTTAATGTTTTGAAATATGCGTTTACAAATTTGACACTTAAGTCTTATAGTGTTAGGTTTACTTTTGTATAAAATATTTATCTTGACACATATTATAAAGAGGCGTTATTAGCATATTGGAACGTATTTTCTAATGTCAGCTTGCCCCATATTTTTCGACATATTCTGTTAGGAACTGTTCGTCCATATGTTATAATAAGTCTATGCGAGTAAAGTATAAAAGTGAATATAGTAAAAGTACGTTTTTGATATGACAATTTTGTGAAAGAGATAACAGCGAGTCGAGGAGATCTCGACAAGCCCAAGCATTTTCTAAATTTAAAACCGGCCAAGTGCGTGTCGGGCCACGCGCAAAGTATAGGGTTCCGAAGTTGACGATGCCCACAGTACCTTTCTAAGACTTATTAGCATCTAGCTAGCCTGTGGTACGACGTACACGACCTACGCCCCTGCCGCTCAAGAAAAATCATTGGTTTTTTAATCATTTCATAAGTTGGTCGACTATGACTCGTAAGTTTGTACAGCCTACTTAGCTGTGATAGTTTTCCTTTCAACTGCGTTATATATGCCACAATCTTGATTTTTTTAGCCATCCAAATACCACCATTTAGCACTTTAGCAAAAAATAGCACTTTAAAGCTTAATAATTCACAAACGCATCACTTAATAAAAAAATGGTTTTAACAAACCCACAATCTTTTTTTAGGACCTATTCAACGACATGCCGCACCTTGGGGTACGCAAGAAAAAAATTACATACCCACTTTACGAGTAGGGGAGGTACCCTATAAAAAATAAAAAATAAAATTATTGTACCACTTTATCAGCGTAACTAATATGTATATTCATGCCAAATTACAGAACTCAAATTTCTAGAACTAAGCATCTCCGAGCAATAGTGCGGACAGACGGACGGACGGACGGACGGACGGACGGACATGGCGAAACTATAAGGGATCCTTGTGGACTTCGGAACCCTAAAAAAACGACCTTCTGCTAAATGCTTAGGGTTAAATTTCTATTTTTGCAATTTTGCCAGTTCCGGCTCCGGTTATAGATACTATTTGCTAGCTCCATGGTCGTAAATTACAGCTTTTGAATCCCTTATTTGAATCAGATGCATATTGCCTATTATTTATGTACACTCCTTTAAACAAAATTTGTTGCGAATTGAATTTCTTGTGCGTATTTTAATAGGTAGTGCCTACCACATCATTAACATAGTATTTTTAACTCGTTCACAGTCCTCACAGAGAAAGGCAAAAAAACGGAACCACTCACTTCGCTTCGATATGGTCTAGAGTTTTTGTATAATTAACGATATTTTGTGAATTGTGTTAACTTTTCGAAATTCGATAAAATATAAAATATTGACGATAGAAGGAAATAATAAATCTCTTTTTATGATGCCGTAATTGCATTTTGTTTAGACCTTCAATCACGTTCAAAATGATTAAAACACGTAAAAGGTTCTTTCTACCCTTACAGAATAGGGACATAATGTCTCTACGTGGCCACTTCAATCACTTGTACGCTTATTCAACTACATGCTACATTCGGAGCATGTGACATGCGAAATATCAATTCCTGTCACGTTTATTGGCAGAGGGTTGTAATGGAAAAGCCGGGCTCGGCCACCCACGAGGTTTCGCTGGGCCACTTTGTGGACGATTGTACTTTTACCAATAGTAGTGCTACTGGCTAATAGTACCTAGTACCGATAGTAGGCCTACCTATAAAATGGTGTTAAAAGCATGATAATCGCCACGATTGATCTTTAGTCCATATGAATGAATTTGACCCGTAGCACCAAAAAAAATGAAAAAAGGAGGGAAGTTACGTCTGTCTTTTTTTTATGAGAAAAAAAAATGTTCTGAAACCTATCGTGTGTGATATCAAATGAAAGGGCTTTATAAGGCAGTTCTAAAGAATAGAATAGAATAAAACTTTAAAAAAAAAAACTTTATTGTTCAACCGTGTTTTACAAAAGATGGTAATGTATAATAATTATTTTAGTTTCAACGGTAACCCTCTCGGGTATACAATGATATATTAAATGCTTAAGAACTACAATACTAAAGTATTAATACAATAATATCATTTCCATGCAAAAAATTCATTTAGATTATAAAATACTTGATTAATTAACCATATCTTTAATTTACGCTTAAATTCTGTGCCTTTTAACATTTTTAAAGCAATAGGTAAATTATTAAAAACCCGAATAGCAGATATAAAAGCACTACTTTTGAAAGTCTTATTTCTAACAATTGGCATTTTAAGGTCAAATTTATATTGTGATCGAACATTTTCACGCACAGAAGATTGCGCTGTAAAGTAATTATTATTATTATTAATAAATGTACATAATTCATACACGTAAATTCCAGTAAGTGTTAAGAAGCCTTTTTCTTTGAAAACATTTCTTAACGATTCTCTCTGTGTCATATGATACATTGCTCTTATACACTTTTTTTGACATACAAAAGTGGATTGAACTTCTGTAGAGTTTCCCCAATATATAATACCATAGGTCAATATAGAAAAAACATTTGCATAATATGCACTTCTAATTACATCTTCGGAACATGAGTCTGCTAAAATAGAGAGTGCATAGCATTGACTTGAAAGCTTTTTGTTTATATTTAAAATGTGCGGTTTCCAATTCAAAAAAGGATCGATAGTCACACCTAAGAATTTGATTTCATTTACCTCTTCTAGTTTTATGCCCGATGAAGAAATGTCCAATTGCACTGGCCTACTATTGTAATGCCTAAATCGCATCAATTTTGTTTTTGACAAGTTTATTGATAGGTTTATGGACTTTAACCATTCTATTACATTTTCCAAGGTGTTACTAATATTCATTTGGAAATTTTCGTCTAATGTATGACCCGTAAAAATATGGTTGCATCATCTGCAAACATCACACAAAGCTCTTTAATCCTGTCAGGTAATTCGTTCACATAAATTAAGAATAAGAGAGGAGCTAGCACACTTCCTTGTGGCAGACCTACTTTAACTAATTCGAAATCAGATGTTATTTTTTCTATAGTTTTATTATTTCTATTATATTTGTCGATAACTGTTGCCTGTTGCCGATCTGTAAGGTAACTTTCAAGTAGATTCCGTGCATTACCCCTTATACCAATATGTTCAAGCTGCTGCATTAAGATTTTATGAATGACGCAGTCAAAAGCTTTTGACATGTCAAGAAAGAGACTAACACAAGGTTTTTTCCTATGTTTGGCCTCCCAGATTTCTTTGAAGATTTTAAATATCGCAAGCGTTGTTGATTTTCCTTTCTGAAAAATAGAGTCTATTATATATGAGCTTTTCAAAAATTTTTGCAAAACTTGACAATAGAGCTATTGGCCTATAATTGTTCATATCAGTTTTTTCTCCTTTTTTATATAAAGGTTTAATTAAAGACTTCTTTAAGCCCTCGGGAAATATACCTGTTTCAAACATAAGATTTATTATATGAACAAGTGGAGGTGCAATTATATCTACACAAGACTTTATTACCTGTATGGGTATATTATCGTATCCACAGTTTTTTTTGTTTTTTAATGAAAATATAGCTTTCTTTATCTCTTTTTCATCGACTGGATTTAAAAATATGCTATTGCAAATACCTCCTTTTATTGACGACCAATTTTCAGATTGTTTATTTGTATAGTGCTGTGAAAGAAAGAAAGCATTGAAGGAATTTACAATTTCAATGGGGTCCATGATATTTTTCCCGTCCTTTTTTATTGATTCTACTGTAGACTTTATAGAGTTATTACATGAAGTATATTGTTTTATTATACTCCATGTTGCCTTAGTTTTATTTTCACTTTGTTTAATATGGTCATTATTTGAGATAACCTTTGATTTTGTATAACTTTTTTTTAAATTTTTGTATACGTTTTAAATTTATTTTTTAATAACCTGGATTTAGTGTTTCTTTGAAATTGTATATGGGTTAATCGTTTATTTTTGCATGAAATTCTAATTCCCTTTGTTTTCCAATTAGGTCTTTTTTTATACTTAATTTTACTTTTTTGCAATGGTATACACATGTTAAACAGTAACAAAAACAAATCCAAAAAAATATTGTATGCTGAGTTTACGTCAGATTGAAGATAAACCTCTGAAAAATTAATCTGGTAAATGTACTTTACAAAAATGCTCAAGTTTGCATAAATTTTCCTCGTATATACATGCCAGGTGTTTTCATTGTAGCTTAATTCCGAAAATAACTTAACACATTGACCAGTATGATCCGATAAGCCTAAATCTAACACCTTCGAGGCGCAATGGCTACAATTAGTTATAATATTGTCTATACAGGTCTGTGAGAGAGCACTAATTCTTGTTGGTTGTTTTATCAATAATCGCAAATTGTACTTTCTTAATGTTGTAATGAAAATTCTCGACAATTTATAATTTTTCAAGGTGTCAATATTAAAATCCCCAACAATAACCACCTTTTCTTTTAACTTGCGCTTTCGAATCGCTATTTTTTGTAAAAGAAACTCCATTTTTTAATGAAAAAGTCAAAATTGCTATCTGGTGTTCTGTACATGCTAATGATTGTAAGGTTGAGCTCTGGCAAAAATATGCCACAAGTTTCAAAGCTTGATTCAATTGACATATCCGATATCCATGGAATCTCTCTATAATTTAGTGATTTTTTAATGAAAATACATGAACCGCCTCTCAACTTACGATTTCTGCAGAAATAAGATGCCATTTTATACCCATCTATTTGAATTAATTGGGCTTCATTATTTTTTAAAAAGGTTTCCGTGAAACAAAGAATTTCTAGATCATTATGTTCAGTAAATATTTCAATTTGATCAAGTTTCGATTTTATGCCCTGTATGTTTTGGTGAAAAATACTAAAACCTTTAGTCTCGAAAAAAATCTTGATTTATGTCATGTGACTCTGTTTGAGTACCCATCGAAGAATATGTAACCAGAGACTCAGTTTGAACTGAAGTGGATATAATAATATTATTTTCTATTATTTTTTTCTCTTGTGGAATTTTTTCCATTTTGTACGTATAATTCAAACGTATTAACTGCCACTTTTGCTTAAAATACTATTGAAAAAGCGAGCTGAACTCGGGTTTACAATATTAGCACTGACAAAGCTTGTATATTCTTTAAATTGCGTGGTCAAGAAATTAAAAGTATCACGTACTTTCATTTCACATAAAAACCTATTTTTATAGACATCCCCAATAATAACATTAGTATTTGAAAGTTTACTTAAATAGTAGTACAGCGTTGATTGGAGTTTAATTGGATTTTTATCATAATTACCGCAAACAATCAAAACACAATCTGTTTTTTTTAAGTCTTTACAATAAGATAGACAAGAGTCCAGAAGAATTTCCGTGGTTGCTCCTGGCTTAGCAAGGGCCGTAACTATAAAAGAGTCACCCATATTTTTTTGTATGTTTATTCTTAAACTAGAGCATTTAGAGTCTGAGAGTATAACAATTTGGTTTTTTTGGGCTTTATGCGATTCTTTCGGGAAACATGGATCATGTGAAGCTCCATTCGTTATATTCAACGGAGCTGGTAATTTTGGAGATTCTTCTTCTTTTTGATTTCCTGGTGAAATAGAGATGGGGTCTGTAACCGACGCCAAACTACACGTGTTGGTGTCTGCATGCATTTCATGGGCTTCATTACTTATAATGTCCCTAGAGAAAGTTGTTTTCGGCATCGTATTGATTGCAAATTGTATTGGACTTGAGTCCAAAGACTTCGTTTTTACAGGAGTTTGTCTTAATAAGGGTCTATATTCTTTTTGTATCAATGTCCGATTTGTTTTTTCCGAGTGATGTTTTTTAGGAGTTAATTTACTTTCAGTCGTTTTACATATTCGAGTTAATTTATCAATTTCGATTTTATATTCTTCAACCCTTATTTTCAGACTACAATTTTCATTGACAAGAATTTCTATTTCGTTCTCAGCTATTTGAATTTTTTTCTCTAAGTTGAGATTTTTTGTTTGTAAAGCTTCTAAGTCCTCGCCTGACGGTTGTATGCTAATATTCGGCAAGCTACGTGAGGTCGCATCTAAAAGGACTGATGCTTGTGACTCTAGCTGTGACACGGAGTCACCACCTCGGAAAACCAAAAATCTATCACCTCGTTACATTTTCAGGCACGTGTTTTAAATTAAAATACTAATATGTAATCATTTTCAAAACATGTTTGGGATCCTCTAGATACGATACCGGTGAATATTTTTTTGAAAGATATATACATGGTGGGTCAGAAAATATGGCAAATAATTATTTGCCATATTTTCTGACCCACCGTGTATATATTTGTGGTATTTTACAAATTTTATATTCACCTTCGACATACAACAGTCTACTCAGTCTACAAGTGATTGAAGCTGTTTTCGAGAGTCATTACGAACCGTCTCGCGCGCAGGTTTGACGTATTCCAGCCTCCCGAACAAGCCGGTTTCCGAAAAGGCTATAGTACCGTAGACCAAATACATGCGTTGCGGCAGGTTGTACAGAAGACCGAAGAGTATAACCTCCCCCTTTGCCTTGCATTTGTGGACTACGAGAAAGCCTTCGATTCGATCGAGACTTGGGCTGTGCTGCAGTCTCTCCAGAGGTGCCAAGTTGACTACCGGTACATCGAAGTGTTGAAGTGTTTGTACGAAAATGCCACCATGTCCGTCCGACTACAGGACCAGACCACGAAGCCTATTCCACTGCAGCGGGGAGTCAGACAAGGAGATGTGATCTCTCCGAAGCTGTTCACCGCTGCATTGGAGGATGCTTTCAAGGTGCTGGACTGGAAAGGTCGAGGCATCAATGTTAATGGCGAGTACATCTCTCACCTTCGATTTGCCGACGATATTGTAGTCATGGGTGAGACCATGGAGGATCTCAGTATTATGCTCGCTGACCTCAGCAGAGTTTCCGATCGAGTTGGTCTTAAAATGATCATGGACAAGACGAAAATCATGTCTAATGTCCATGTTGTGCCAACTCCCGTAATAATCGGAGGCTCTGCGCTCGAAGTTGTTGACCATTATGTATACCTGGGACAAACAGTCCAGTTAGGTAGGTCCAACTTCGAGAAAGAGGTCAATCGTCGAATCCGACTCGGCTGGGCAGCGTTCGGGAAGCTTCGCAGTGTCTTTTCGTCCAAATTACCGCAGTGTCTCAAGTCGAAAGTCTTCGACCACTGTGTGTTGCCAGTGATGACTTATGGTTCGGAGACGTGGGCGCTTACGGTGGGCCTCATAAGAAGGCTCAAAGTCACTCAGAGGGCAATGGAGAGGGCTATGCTCGGGGTTTCTCTGCGTGATAGAATCAGAAATGAGGATATCCGCAGTAGAACTAGGGTCACCGACATAGCCCGAAGAATTGCGAGCCTTAAGTGGCAGTGGGCGGGGCACATTGCTCGCAGGACTGATGGCCGATGGGGCCGGAAAGTTCTCGAGTGGCGCCCGCGAACCGGGAGACGAGCTGTCGGTAGGCCTCCAACAAGATGGAGCGACGACCTCGTGAAGGTCGCGGAAAACCGGTGGAAGCAAGTAGCACAGGACCGGTCTGAGTGGCGAGCCTTGGGGGAGGCCTATGTCCAGCAGTGGACGTCTTTCGGCTGAAATGATGATGATGATACAACAGTCTAATTATTAGGTCCTTACATATGAAATTGGCGTTTGGCGAACTGGCAACTTTGATTCAAAATATGTGGCGTTCGGCTAGGAATTCCAAATTCAAATTTATTTCAAATTTAAGACCATGTATTTCTGTGTTCGAATTACGAAATTTATTTGTTATCGCGTCATTTGTTTTTCTTTCACATCGTTCTGTTCACAATATGGAGAACTTAAAATATCGCTATATTTACGAATATGAGTTTCACCTCGGCACTAGTGCTGCAGAAACGGCTCGTAGGATTAACAATGCGTATGGGGAAGCTACTGCAAAAGAAAATACGGTACGTTATTGGTTCCAACGTTTCCGTTCTGGAAATTTTGACCTACAGAACAAGCCTCGTGGACGGCCGGAGACACAAGTTGATAACGAAGAATTAAAAGCAATTGTGGAAGCAGATCCATCGCAAACCACGTCAGAGTTAGCGGCAGGCTTCGGTGTGAGTGATAAAACCATTTTGATTCACTTGAAACAAATTGGAAAAGTGAAAAAACTTGAAAAATGGGTACCGCATGAATTGAGCGACGCAAACAAAGAAACACGCGTCGAGTGTTGCGTTTCACTTCTCAACCGGCACAATAATGAAGGCATTTTGAATCGTATCGTTACTTGTGATGAAAAATGGATCTTGTACGACAACCGGAAACGTTCTTCACAATGGTTGAACCCAGGTGAACCAGCCAAATTCTGCCCGAAACGAAAGTTGACTCAGAAAAAGGTACTGGTAAGTGTCTGGTGGACTAGTGCCGGTGTCATCCATTACAGTTTCTTAAGATCTGGGCAAACAATCACGGCTGATGTGTATTGTCAACAATTGCAAACGATGATGGAAAAGCTAGCCATTAAACAACCCAGACTGGTCAATCGATCTAGCCCACTGCTGCTTCAGGACAACGCTCGACCACATACGGCACGTTTGACGGCCGCAAAACTACGGGAGCTGCGACTGGAATGTCTTCGACACCCACCATACTCCCCGGACCTTGCTCCAACTGATTACCATTTTTTTCGGAATTTGGACTACTTCATGCAAGGAAAAAAATTCAATTCTCACGAGGCTGTCCAAACGGCCTTCAAAGATTTTATTGATTCTCGCTCACACACTTTTTTTAGTAAAGGAATCAATGAACTACCTTCGAGATGGCAAAAGTGCATAGATAGCCATGGTACATACTTTGCCTAAATAAAAAAATAGTTTCATAAAAAAAAATCGTTTTCATTTCTGCCATATGAAACGCCAATTTCATATGTAAGGACCTAATACTTACTGCGTAATTTTATGTCCACGAGCTTGCTGATAAGCTAATACAAATTCCGCATATAATTTCCATTACTAGCTCACCAAAGGAAGACACTAATTGAGCTCATAGGGGAAATAATACATGTGTGTGCGAATTTTGGAATAGTTGTAGGTGAAGGTGCCTTAAACAACATACTAAAAGTCCTGATGGGGGGGAGCGCCGCTAACGTGTGGGGGGGGGTCCAAAGGTCCCTTTTTTTGGTTTTTCGTAAATATCTCGTAAACGATAACCCGCAACAAAAAATGTTCTAAGACATAAATAATTTACATTAAATTTTCTACAAAACGATATACACACTTTTTTGCTAGTGTAAATATTGAAATAGATAATGAAGGGGAAAGTTAACGATAAACGATTTTACGCGTGGGTTCGGGATTTGGTCCGCTGTACCCTGATTCCTTTTAGATAAGGGATCATACTTGACACAGTTGTACTTTGGATAATTCTGAGTGGATTCATACTAAGGGCCACCGCGGGACACCGCTCGGTTGGTAGGGGGAGAGGGGGAAACTTTGCTTCCGCCGCGCTTTAGTTAGACCCATATATTTCCTAAAATTGTAAGAGTTAAGAGATGCTGTTTATTGCGAAATGATCCTTACTAAATGCTTCATCAAATGTAATCCATAAGTTTTCATTTTTATTGGTGGTTTTTCTTAACTTTTGATCGATATTACAAATTTCTAAATTTAACAATTTCTTTTAGTAAGTTTGATATAAAAATGTATGGTGATGTGCAGTGCCACTTTTTCAAAAGTTGGCGCATGTAATGCAGATTTGAACATGGTATAACAATACTGTCTACTTTAAATAATAAAGAAAATATTGAGAATATTAACCAACTATTCTGATATTTTCTAATTATCATGAGCCATTTAAATTGTTAATTTTAAGGAATTTCATTTAAAATTGAATCCAGTTTATCACATTTAAAGAATAAAAATTGAATTAGTCCACTTGATTAACAGAAAATGCTGTTTGAGGTAAGATGCATTTTTATATAAGGCAGTCATTAACTTCAATTAAGAGCTTCAAAAGCGATAAATCTAGCGGTCGATTGAGTTCCTGGTTGACTGGGCACACGTGGTATGTCTCGTTTAAAACTACTGGACCGATTTTGATGAAATTTGGTTTGAGAATAGTTGGAGTTCAGAAAAATAAAAAGTAGCCAATGTCCTTTCTCGGAACTCCAACTATTTTCATCAAAATCGGTCCAGTAGTTTTAAACGAGACACACCACGTGTGCCCAGTCAACCAGGAACTCAATCGACCGCTAATTTTATCGCTTTTGAAGCTCTTAATTGAAGTCAGTGACTGCCTTATGTAAAAATGCATCTTACCTCAAACAGCATTTTCTGTTAATAAAGTGGACTAATTTAACATTATTTCTTTAAATGTGATAAACTGGCTTCAATTTTAAATGAAATTCCTTGAAATTAACAATTTAAATGGCCCATGATATATAGAAAAATTCAGAGTAGTTGGTTAATATTCTCAATATTTTCTTTATTATTTAAAGTAGACAGTATTGTTATACCATGTTCAAATCTGCATTACATGCGCCAACTTTTGAAAAAGTGGCACTGCACATCACCATACATTTTTATATCAAACTTACTAAAAGAAATTGTTAAATTTAGAAATTTGTAATATCGATCAAAAGTTAAGAAAAACCACCAATAAAAATGAAAACTTATGGATTACATTTGATGAAGCATTTAGTAAGGATCATTTCGCAATAAACAGCATCTCTTAACTCTTACAATTTTAGGAAATATATGGGTCTAACTAAAGCGCGGCGGAAGCAAAGTTTCCCCCTCTCCCCCTACCAACCGAGCGGTGTCCCGCGGTGGCCCTTAGTATGAATCCACTCAGAATTATCCAAAGTACAACTGTGTCAAGTATGATCCCTTATCTAAAAAGAATCAGGGTACAGCGGACCAAATCCCGAACCCACGCGTAAAATCGTTTATCGTTAACTTTCCCCTTCATTATCTATTTCAATATTTACACTAGCAAAAAAGTGTGTATATCGTTTTGTAGAAAATTTAATGTAAATTATTTATGTCTTAGAACATTTTTTGTTGCGGGTTATCGTTTACGAGATATTTACGAAAAACCAAAAAAAGGGACCTTTGGACCCCCCCCCCCACACGTTAGCGGCGCTCCCCCCCATCAGGACTTTTAGTATGTTGTTTAAGGCACCTTCACCTACAACTATATCCCGTTCGCGTTAAGAAAATAGTGACTCATCAGTGCAACTGCAGGGTAAGGGCGTATTCATAATGGAGAGAAATTAAACATTTTTTTCAAATCCTTAAATAAGTGTAATAGAAAAATAATAAAATATCAGTGATTTTACACATGTTATAAAATATTCATTATAATTAATAATTAAAAATGTCAATTTAAACTAATATTAGTATTTTTTAATGTCAACTTAAACGCTATATTAGTAGAGTAACACATTTCTATGGATTTGGATAGTCGAGCTCTTTTTTTCACTGGTGATTTCAATATATTAGTTTCTTTTTGCTCTTTGATAATTTTATAAACAGTATTTTCGGACACACCGCATGCACTTGCAGTTTTAATTACTATGCTCTCCACAGTCTCATTTAAATCAGTCTTTTTGAAATACTTAAAAACATTGTAAATTACGCGTCTCTCTCCGCTATGTATAATTGATCCACTTTTATTTTTTTTAATGGGTGAGATATCCATTTTCCAAAAATTTTAAACAAGTAATACGCAAAATACACAACCGATCTCTTCGAAGGTCTGACTGCAACTGAGCACTGTGAACTCGCCTTACTAATTTCTAGCGTTCTAATTGGCTAGGGGGCGTGGCTTGGCCGGCAGTCGGTGATGAGTCACTATTTTCTTAACGCGAACAGGGTATATTCCAAAATTCGCACACACATGTATTATTTCCCCTAAGTTTTGCTTCCTTTGGTGGGCTATACGTTTAGTCTGCGATCTGTTTCACAAAACGTCTTTGATGAATTATTATCGTAGACTAGTGGAATGCTAGATTACCTCACGGTATGTTAATCATCTTTGAGAAGGATATCTACGCTTGGAATGATAGCTTTGATTACATCATATATTTATTGACTTCTGCACTACATATTTATTAAGTATGCATGAAATGTACCTAGATAGGTAGGTACAGTCGGCTGCAAAAGTGCATGGCCACGACAAAGTCGAGATTCCTCTGAACGAAGCGGTTCGGCGTCGATGGCGTGCTACGTGCTACTAGCTACGTGAATTTCAAAAAGTCAACTGGCAGCGCCGTAAGATGGCGTTGTTATTTGAAAGCAACATAATTAAAACGTATCTGAACCTATATTTCAGCCACTCGTAACATGAGTCGATAGCTTAGTTAATTAGCGCCTTGGTGTAACGAAATGATAGACCGAGGATCGATTCTGGACAAGTGACAAGATATTTTTAGTTTTTTTTCTTTTTTCAATACCTACTATTTTTTTCTGAACTTTTCATAAGTGGATTAAATTAATAATTGTTCTGTTATAATTATCTAAGCCGTGGTGGCCTAGTGGTTCGACCTACCGCGTCTCATGCAGAGGGTCGGGGGTTCGATTCCGGCTCGCACCTCTAAGTTTACTTAATGTGCGAAATTCAATTTGCATTTACCACAGAGGTTTTCGGTGAAGGAAAACATCGTGAGGAAACCTGCACGCATCTGCGAAGTAATTCAAAGATAGGCTGCAGTAGTAGTAGTATAATTATCTATAACTAGAAATAAAACAATATTCTTGGTTTAAACTAAATAAACTTTATTAATATTTTTAAATTCTATTATACGTGAATTAAATAAACATAATAAAAGTATATATTATTTCCCAAAAAATGCCAAACCAATAATCAATTACCAATACAACCAAGTAATTATGTTTTAAACAAAATAAATCTTTCCTCATTTATTTATACTTATACTTTATACGCAATTTGTGATATTTAGGCCGATCCGTTACCCAGCTGTTCGCTACATTCCATATTTAAGATACTTTTCATAAAAATAGCAACTTGTAAATGTTAAAAATACTATTTTTGGTTATATCATTATTTCGCATTTAAGTTTTCGTTTCACATATAATGATGACACTTCGCTGATCGCTCGATACAATTATTTTAATGCTAAAATAAACTATTCTTGATTATTAAACCGTGTTAAACTGAAAATAGCAGAACATAAACCGTTATAAATAAATTGATAAGTGGCAGGGGGCGGGGCACATGGCTCGCAGAACTGACGGCCGATGAAGACGAGCTGTCGGTAGGCCTCCAACAAGCTGGAGCGATGACCTGGTGAAGGTCGCGGGAAGTCGGTGGATGCGAGCGGCACAAGACCGGTCGGAGTGGCGAGTCTTGGGGGAGGCCTATGTTCAGCGGTGGACGTCTATCGGCTGATATGGTGAAATAAATTGATATGTTTTAAGACGGTATTTTTTATACAAATTAAAACTTAAATAATAAGCGCTTTCAATTGTTTCTCGCTGTAGGAACGGCCTGTTTTATAAATAACATTTTATTGAGGATATAGCTTAAGTATTCATTTCCGAACTCGGAAAGAGGATTGAAGCTTCTCCACAATAAAAAAAATATCATTTATTATAGTCTGTTAGATAATTCGTGATATCGGATTGGGAAGGTTTTTTTTTACATTTTTGTTAAGACCTATATTTTTTTTTATCAAGAATAAATTGTTCTGTTACTTTAATGAAATTGTTTGCTGTGTTTTCTTGTGAGGAAGCGTTCTCAGGCTATTCATTATATCACTATCCAATAATAATACAATATCACACATGTTGGTTATTTTATTCTTCACTATAGTTACTTACAACAACGACAGACATAGATGAATATCACATTTAATCTATAACACCCTGTTATTAGATATTTTATCTATTCATCAAACTGTTGAATATGATTATTTTAAAGTAAAACAATACTTACAATATTTGCAGTGATCACGTGCTTGTCGTATCTTTGTTTAGTTTTTCTCTCGAATTATCTAACAGGCTATAGTCACTACTGACTTACTCAGGTATTTATACTTAAACTTAGCACTTATAACTTGAGTTTTACAGGTCTGATCACTTGTCAATAACTTTCAATAAACTAAAGGTGGTATTCCAAGACCCCTCTCGTGATGAGGGGAGGCTTGTGCCCAGCAGTGGGCCGTAAAATAGACTGTTGTGGTGGTGGTGGTATTCCAAGGCAAGGCACTGGCCTTTGATCGCGGCCGCGGCGATTAAAGCACGCGACCGTAGCGTGCATGGTCAGCTCCAGCACATCTACCATAGGGCGTACCCAGCTTCTCTCAGGGGGGCAAGCGCATATTCAGCTTCAGATCCAGGGGGGTGGATCGATTTTGTCGGGGCATTTTGTATTAGATCAGGGGGCAGCTGCCTCCCCAGCCTCGACACGATACTGCAAACCCTCATTACGAAGAGAACATCTGTTTTCCTCTGCAAAAATTTTCAGAAATATTATGATAATTTATGATTTAGGAATAATTATAAGTAGGTGATAGCACTTATAGAAAGCTAGGAATAAAAAAAAATACTTACGTTATACCGGTTCGACTAGCAATTACTGTAATCTTTTTGCATTGCAAAAGCTTGCTTTTTGCTTTGTTAGGTCGCGATCTTGTGACAAAGTCAATATTTCAACGAGAACTCATTATTAATGAAGTAATCCAACTATAATAAAAGAAAAACAACAGAAATAGGAACAGACAACGAGCTGACGTAATAACGACCAGTGAAGATTGCTTCTATTAAAACAAAAAAATATTAGGGTGTTTTCAAATGTTCAGTCTACCCTTTATTTTTTTATGCGTATAATATCTGGACATAAAATTAAATTGACGATAGTAGTAATGAATTTCAATGCCTCAGCAACATGTTTCGATGGTCGAGTGGCTTAGGACAGCTATGAAAAGACTACATCACCGAATGGCTCGGGTTCAAATCACCCGAGTGTAATTATTGTTCGGAGAAGATTTTTGTGAATGATTGTGAATTGCATTTGGAGTTTCACAATATTGACACTGAGCCGTGCTCGTGGTATTAGATCTCGCCATCTCGTGGTTTATTGAAATAATCGAAAATGCAAATTCGACATGAAGAACACTGCTGTATGGAATAGTTGAGGGAGAGTAAGCAGGTTTACTCAGTCACCGAAAATACCAAGTTCCAGAAAGGGAAAAAAATGTTTTATTTTTGTATGCTATGACCGATATCAGCGCCATCTAGTGAGAAGTTTTTAACCGAATTCTTAGATGAACTTAGATCAATGAACGTGCTCATAGATGGCGCCACTTAACGGCGGCATGCCATTATGATTTCCTACCGACCATGCACTTTTGCGGCCTATTGTACATTTCATGACTTTGTGTGAAGGTTCATACGTCATAGTTCATACATGCAATGTAACATGAGGTGTGATAGGTAGATTCATTCATTAAAACAAACATCCTGACAATTATGGAGGGTTGAAGTAAAGGAGCGCAATCTTTATAGTTCCAAAAGTGGACACCAAATCGGGTAGATTGGTCCAGTCCAGTCAAGCCACCTAGGCGGATAGTCTGCAGTAGCGCCTTCAGATGGCACTGCTGAGGCGAAAACGGTTGTGAGGAGAGTGTGTTTTGTTTTGATGCTTATCAAATCCGCTGGACACGTTTTCAACTGTTTCGCCATATAAGATTGCGCTCCTTACCAAGACACGTACATTCCACACTCCATACTGACAATGCTCATCGCTGGATACGAGCCATCACAGAAGGCGCTGCCTACACTTTAGTAAAGTAGGTACCTAGATAATTTAATTTAAAGAAATATCGAAGAAAGACTTTAAATTTTGAGCATTCACTCAAAAGTTTGATAAGTATAAAAATAAAATAAAAACTGACTTCAAACTCCGACAGCCTACAAAGTCGGTGTCAAGTTCACTATAAAATTAATTGTCATCATCATCAGCTTTGGGTCGGTTCACTTGACACCGACTTCGTATTCTGTCGGAGTTTGAAGTCTGTTTTTTTTTTTAAATTTTTTCGACTATAGTTTCCAAACATGGCTTCAATGGGATATAAGTCTCACTGTAGTATTTGAAATTGATGCCAAAATCATACACGTGCTAACAAATTTTGAGGAGTTCCCTCAGTTTCTCATGGATCCCATCATCAGAACTTAACCAAATAAATTAAAATGGAACCAATCGATTTTTTTTTAATCGAAATCGGTTCACAATTATGGAGTTATCGTGGAACATAATTAAAAAACCTACAGACGAATTGAAAACCAACCTCCTCCTTTTTTCGAAGTCTGTTAAAAACCAATGGGTTTGTATACTTACCTAAAAGGTTGAGAGTTATTAATTCAACCATAAAAAATAAATCTTAATCGTAATGGTAGAGAAATTTATAAAGTTAGATCATTAGTATTAGTGAAAATATATGGGAATAATCCTAAAAATATATTAAATAAGACAAATCGTACTTAACTTAATACAACATTGTCATCACTACGTTAAGTGAAAAAAAAACAATACTAACTTACCTAGGTTAGGTTAAATTTTGTTGCCGCCGCATGGCACGGCGATAAATCGCGCTGACAAGCGATAAATTTGTCGCTATCCGGTGTCCACGGACTAAACACTAGCTTATTTATAGTCTGGTTGATTTCAACACGCTGCACTGGAATTACATACTCGACATTGAGGGCCACTGACCAGAGCCATTATACAACTGAAATGCGGGAATATTTTGTGTGTATAAACAGCATCAAAAATTGGTTTAGGGAGAAGTCATTCAAAATATAAATGTCATGGCAATCAAAGCGAACTCACTACAGGATTAAGTACCTATATATTCTGTGTTATAGTATAAGGAAAAATTTTGTAAATAAGTAACTACATAGGATACCACCGCGAGCTTATTTCATCCATCATATTACATTATAAAACATGGTCGTCGCACCATCTTGTTGTAGGCCTACCGACAGCTCGTCTCCTGGTTCGTGGACGCCACTCGAGAACTTACCGGCCCCATCGGCCATCTGTCCTGCGAGCAATGTGTCCCGCACACTGCCACTTAAGGCTCGCAATTCTTCGAGCTATATCAGTGGCGGTGACCCTAGTTCTACTGCGGATATCCTCATTTCTGATTCTATCACGCAGAGAAACCCCGAGCATATTAATCGTCAAATCGTCATACATAACGTTTTGCTTGACCCTATATATACTGGGTGGGTTAAATAAAACCATTTGACGATATTTGAGGTTGAGATGCGCGCACTTTTCCTGAATCCGATGGTGTAATTACTTTTTTATCGCTCAGTATTAACCAAGTTACGAGCTGTTAAAGAAGTAAGTACTAGTGAAATTTTGGTGTACTAGTACTAGGGTTTTTAGTCTTAAGGAAATTACTTAGCCGGAAAACGACCTAGCAACAATGAAGCGGTGAATGGATGAACAGACTGCGAAATCTGTCCAGCGGTAACTAAAAGTTAAATATAAATTAAAAGTAAAAAAACTTTACTAAAAACATGCTTTCATTTCAATGCGCTATAAACGAATACATTTATTCTTTTAAATTATAGCACGTTGAAATAAAAGCTTGTTTTTAAAAAGGTTTTTTACTTTTAATTTATTATACTATTCCTAGACACACTCAATCAAGCATAGCGTCTTACGGCTGTTGTAAATTTTTGCAGACTTGAAAAATACCAGGCTCTATAGTAGAGCCCCGTTATGAGATCAGAGCGTTATATTTCATGGAAACACTTAGCTTATGCTTTCAAGACAACAGTTAAGCTTCAATTGCCAGTAGAAGTAAAGCCAGCGATATCACACTCTATATTTGTCCCATAAAAGGCCCTCTCGGAACAAATTGCCCAAGTAAATCATAGTCGATAGTAACAAATTCGTCCTCTCTGTCTTGGATGGATATTCGCCTATCGCTTTTTGTTCTCGTTAATGAATCGGCCAGAAGCATCGATCAGCCCATTCAGACCTAATCCAATCGCCGGGGAAGACAAATTCAAAATAATTAGGTACGTTACCCGTAGCTCAGCTATTAGATTAACTAAAGGTAACTAAGAAGTACCTAAAATAGCTAAAACCGAGTTTTCTCGGGTATGAACAATAAAGATTTATATTATTATTATTATTTATTGAAGAGCACTAAATGCAGGTCCTATATAAGATAGAAATACTGATTGAGACATGGCCTTATTAAAAATATTTACTTTATTCTTATTCTTTCTCGCTTACCCAAAACGGCTGAATTGTGTATTGTATTTCGAAAAATAATAAGTATAGGTATTAAAAGGAACACGCGAAAAGGTTCAACTTTTACAGGGGAATGGGAAAATTTAAACTAAGAACAATCTATGAAACATCGAAGTCTGTGAAGTTAAAACTTGAGTAATTTCACTTTGCGAGTATATTGAAAAAGTAGACGGTGCAAAAAGTTATACTTTTCAAATGAGACGGTTTCTTTTAATGATAGGTTTGTTAACCGTAGCACAGCAAATTCAAATAATAAGTGCTCGCGGGCCGGATCGGCCCTAATTAAGCCGGGAACTCTACTATTAATTAGGAAGAGTTTTTCTTCGTCACAGCGAGGATTAAAGCCGTCGGGACTCCCGGTAATTGCTAGCGGGAGCCCTAACTGTTTTTTATTTATATTTGAAATAATTCGCCGACTCTCTTTTGTTCTTGCGCAGAGCGGCGGCAATATTGTGGCTGAAAATCTAACGTAACTTTACCTTAAGCCCATAGCCCGTCTAATATCACTTATTTACAG